>OW121743.1:85499674-85869674 GCA_933228675.1 Stomorhina lunata
TCCACAACTTTTTATACGACTTATTCTATAGAAAAATTTAAAATCCATAGCTGTTCTTAAGAAAAACATATCATCCACAACTTTTTTTATATAAAAATTTGCAATCCACAACTTTTTCCGTAGAAAAACTTACAATCCACAACTTTTTTATAGAAAAACTTACAATCCACAACTTTTTTATAAAAAAACTTACAATCCACAACTTTTTCTATAGAAAAACTTACAATCCACGACTTTTTCTATAGAAAAACTTACAATTGACAACTTTTAGTAAAACTTACAATTCACAACTTTTTTCAAAGAAAAACTTACAATCCTCAACTTTTTCTATAGAAAAACTTACATTCCACAACTTTTTCTATAGACAAACTTAAAATCCACAACTTTTCAATAGAAAAACTTAAAATCCAAAACTGTTCTTAAAACAAACATATCATCCACAACTTTTTCTATATAAAAACTTACCATCCACAAATTTTTCCATAGAAAAACTTACAATCCACAACTTTTTTTATAGAAAAATTTACAATCCACAACTTTTTCTATAAAAAAAAACTTGCAATCGACGATTTTTTCTATAGAAAAACTTTCTATAGAAAAACTTACAATCAACAACTTTTTTTTAGAAAAACTTACAATCTACAACTTTTTCTAAAAAAAACTTCTAATCCAAAACTTTATTTTTGAATATCTTAGAATCCATCACTTTTTCCATAGAAAACAATCTACAAATTTTTCATTTTCTATAGAATAACTTTTAATCCACGACCTTGTCTTCTTTTTTTTTTTTTTTGTTTACGTTTGATCTCAATAATTGGACTAAATCAGATTTCTGGTACCTCCCATGGGTCAGTAATTCCGGAATATTTTGTTGTACCATCAAACGCAAAAAAAACATATACGGACAACACTTCGTGATATAAGAAAAAAAAAACCCGCGTCATGCCCTTTTCTAATTGCTCCCTATGCTGATGGCCCTGAACTGGGGAAAAGGGAAAAAAACGAGTTCTTAAAATTTTCTGATCTTGAAGATAAGAATTTGAATTTTTTTATTTTCACGATTTGAAAAGTGT
Source organism: Stomorhina lunata (assembly GCA_933228675.1). Lineage (NCBI taxonomy): Eukaryota > Metazoa > Arthropoda > Insecta > Diptera > Rhiniidae > Stomorhina > Stomorhina lunata. The sequence continues at coordinate 85,500,748 of OW121743.1, forward strand.
ATGATTTGGGGAAATTTGGTCTTGTATCAAGTGGTGGTGTTCATATATGGTTATTTTTCACTTTTTTAAGGTTCCTAATATAGATGGCCCTGAACAGGGGAAAAGGTTCAAAAAACGAGTTTTTAATAGTTTTTGATATTGAAAATGAAAATTTTTTTATTTTCACGAACAAGAGCTACCACTTTGCCTCAGAAAGTAAATTCTTTGCAAGCCCATAAAAGAAAGTGTATGACTTGAGGAAAAACTGATCTTGTATCAAGTAGTGGTCTCCGTATATGGTTATTTTTCACTTTTTTAAGGGCCCCCAATGTTGATGGCCCCGAATAAGGTGGAAAAAGGTAAAAAAACTGATTTTTAAAAGTTTTTGATCTTAAAGATGAAAATTTTGATTTTTTTTTTCTTTTCACGATTTGTTCCTTATGATAAGGGCTACAACTTTGTCTCAAAAAATTAATCAAAGTTCCGAGCGGTTTGCAAGATATGAGCCTAAAAAAATTATCACTCTTTTGCAAAAACGAAAACCGGACCCCAATTCTTTGCGAGCCCATAACAAAAAGTGTATGACTTGGGGAAAAACTGGTCTTGTATCAAGTGGTGGTGTCCGTATATTGTTATTTTTCACTTTTTTAAGGGCTCCCAATGTTGATGAGCCTGAGCAGGGGGAAGAAGGTAAAAAAAATACTTTTTAAAAGTTTTTGATCTTGAAGATGGAAATTTTTATTTTTTTATTTCCACGATTTGTTCTTTATGACAAGAGCTACAATTTAACCTCAAAAAGTAAATCAAAATTCCTAACGGTTTGCAAGATATGAGCCTGAGAAAATTACCACTTTTTTGCAAAAATAAAACCGAGACCCCATAACAAAAAGTGTATGACTTGAGGAAAACTGATCTTGTATCAAGTAGTGGTCTCCGTATATATTGATGGCGCCGAACAAGGGGAAAAAGGTAAGAAAACGAATTTTTAAATGTTTTTGATCTTAAAGATGAAAATTTTGATTTTTTTCTTTTCACGATTTGTTCCTTATGATAAGGGCTATAACTTTGTCTCAAAAAATAAATCAAAGTTCCGAGTTTTAAGGGCTCCCAATGTTGATGGGCCTGAGCAGGGGGAAAAAGGTAAAAAAAATAATTTTAAAAAATTTTTGATCTTGAAGATTGAAATTTTCATTTTTTTTTCTTTTCACGATTTGTTCTTTATGACAAGATCTACAACTTTGCCTTAGAATGTAAATCAAAATTTCGAACGGTTTACATGATATGAGCCCGAAAACTAATTTTTCGCAAAAACTAAATTGAGACCCCAATTCTTTGCGAGCCCATAACCAAAATTGTATGATTTGGGGAAATATGATTATAAATGTTTCAAACCCTTGATTGAGACTCTGAGAAAAAAAATATTAAAAATCCCAAACGGATTAGATTTTATTACTTTTGACAAATATTTGGGTCATTAAAAAAAAACTTTAAACTTTCTCAAATATTCATAAAAATTTCTCAACATCTTTCTGATTTATTTCTCTTTCGATCAATAAGAAATATTAATAAAAAATAGTTAATAAATAATTGAAAAAAACTACAGTTCATTAGCCCGTATGACCATAATTTGTCTACGTCCCTCAAAGTCCATATTAATTAGCATTAACATTACCATTGGCATTAAACTTAAACTAAACAATAAATTTCTCTAAATCATAATAATTTTCATTAAAACTTTTCAAGATCTTTTACAATTTCTTGAAGCTCTCACTTCAAAGCCAACAACAAAATCACACGATCAACTTAAAAAAAAATGCCTCAACCAACCAAATGTTTTCAAAATCCCCCAAAATGTTTTTAATACCTAATAATAATAAAAAAAAAAAAAAATGGAGACATGACAATAAATTTCTTTTTTGTTTCGATATTTCTTTATGACTGGAAGTGATGAACATTCAACGGACGACATGATTTCCAAATATGCGTAAAAGATTCATTAGCATAATTGTATGCGATCGCTCACACAATTTCAAAGTTCAATAGATTTTTTTCACTCTTTGATCAGTTTTGAAAGCAGACATTTTTTATTAAAACTGAAAAAAAAACACTTTCAACTACTAGATACTTATGTACATAGATGAAGTGGTAAAATAAGCGGATGGTATGTGGACGGACAGACGATCGGACGGATGGGAGGTTGGATGTTTGGACATTTACCTCGATAGACAAAATACATAATTACATAATTAGTTATATAGATTTATATTCATTGACTTGTCTTAGTTAGAAATTGATTTTTGGATGTTTGTATATATTTCTTAATGAATTCAATTGAGGAGTGTTATCGAGACGGGTGGAGTCTTTGAGAAATGTACACTGTAATAAAAAGTTTTATAGTCGAGATAACAACATGATTATTTCACATAAAATATTCAAATTTGTGTTATTTCCAAAAGAAAATGTCTTCCAACGTTAGCATTACTATAACGAAATCTTATCAGATTAGATCATACTCGTCAATTTTTTAATACATATCTCATTTTCCAAAGAAGTATCTTAAGAGATCTCAAGACTTAAGTCATTATTGTTGTTCAAAAGAGACTTACTTAAATGGCCTATATTCAGGAGTAGGCAACCCATTCCACCAGTAGCCGATGTATATTTATAATTTTCGTAAATACCACGATCATTAATAAAACTCGTGAAAATGAGTATTAAAATCATTCATTTAGAATTTGGATGTCAACAGAGTTGGTTGGTGCCGCTTTCTTAAAGAAACACAAAAACAAAATAGGCAAGAAACAAATCGAAATCCAATTTATAGCAACAAAATACATGGTTCGAGAGAACAAAGAAATATAATCTCGAATATTGTTGCCACGACACTATTATTTTTGTAAACATTAGGTATATTTTTGTAAATATTGACAATATTTTTTAAAACAGAAATAAATTCTAATATTAAACTATTTTAGATATTTTCGATTCCAAACATTTTTTTATAGAAAAATTCTTAATAAAAATATTTTCTTTGGAAGATTGTTCGATACAAATTAGATTTAATAGAAAATTTTTCGATAAAAATAATTTTCTGTAAAAATTTTCGATAAAAAAAATTTGTTTATATCAAAAAATTTTGAAATCTTTTATAGAAAAATTTTCGATAAATTTTTTTTTTTTTTTAAATATTTGATGAACAAATTTTCCACAGAAAAATTTTTGATAAAAAAATTTTCTATAGAAAAATTTTTGATAAAAAAATTTTCTATTAATGTAACAGATCAATTTATTGATAAAAAGCCAAAAAATGTTTCTCCGCAAACATTTTTTGGCTTTTTATCAATAAATTGATCTGTTACATTAATAAATAAATGTAACAGGTTTGGGATCAAATGCAAATACACTTCTTTTTGAATAATATTTACATCCCGACTAATTTGTTATTTTTTAAAAAAATTTTCTATAGAAAAATTTTTGATAAAAAAAATTTTTTTTAGAAAAATTTTTGATAAAAAAATTTTCTATAGAAAAATTTTTGTTAAAAAAATTTTCTATCTAAACATTTTTGATAAAAAAATTTTCTATAGAAAAATTTTTGGTAAAAAAATTTTCTATAGAAAAATTTTTGATAAAAAAATTTTTTATAGAATAATTTTTGATAAACAAATTTTCTATAGAAAAATTTTTGATAAAAAAATTTTCTATAGAAAAATTTTTGATAAAAAAAATTTTCTATAGAAAAATTTTTGATAAAAAAATTTTCTATAGAAAAATTTTTGTTAAAAAAAATTTTCTATAGAAAAATTTTTGATAAAAAAATTTTCTATAGAAACATTGATAAAAAAAAATTTCTATAGAAAAATTTTTGATAAAAAAATTTTCTATAGAAAAATTTTTGTTAAAAAAATTTTCTATAGAAACATTTTTGATAAAAAAATTTTCTATGGAAAAATTTTTGATAAAAAAATTTTCTATAGAAAAATTTTTGATAAAAAAATTTTCTATAGAAACATTGATAAAAAAAATTTTCTATAGAAAAATTTTTGTTAAAAAAATTTTCTATAGAACATTTTTTGATAAAAAAATTTTCTATAGAAAAATTTTTGATAAACAAATTTTCTATAGAAAAATTTTTGATGAAAAAATTTTCTATATGTTGGAGATTCCAAATGTAAGTAACATTCTTAACATCTTTATACCCTTCACCACCATAGGTGGAAAGGGTATTATAAGCTTGTGCTGATGTATGTAACGCATAGAAATATTTGCCATCTTTTAGTATACCAATTGGCTTAGAATCACTTTCTGAGTCGACTTAGCGATGTCAGTCCGTCCGCCCGTCTGGCTTAGAATCACTTTCTGAGTCGACTTAGCGATGTCAGTCCGTCCGTCCATCTGGACGGCTTGACCCCCATGTAAGCCATGTAATTAAAGTACAGGTCGCAATTCTAAAGATAATTTAATGAAATTTGGCACAGATTATTTTTTTTTTCAAGTGAGACCATGCCTATTTAAATTTGTTAAAATCGGTCCGATATTTATGGTACCTCCCATAGGTCCCACTTCCTGGAATTGATATTTTAGCTACAAATATCAATATTTTTTCATGACATTTAAAAAAAACTGCTTGTGTAAACTTAAATCACCAAATTTCGTTGAAATCGGTCCAAATTTGACCATAGGTCCCATACAAACTCTTCTGTCAAAACCCACTAAATGAGACCAAAAAAGTTTATTTTTTGTAACAACTGACCCTATCTCTCATATAAGTCCATATGACGGAAATAGCTTTAATATATAAGTTTTTAGAAAATGTTTGTATGATGGCAAAATTTAGCAAATATTTGTCTTTATACAGGAAAAATAACACCTTTGACCTTAGTGGTAAAGGGTATCGTATGGTCGGGCTTGACCGACTATAGCACTTTCTTACTTGTTTGACTGCAGGAAGAGTCATTGTGAAATTGCGGTGTCAAATTTCGAATCACGGAAACCCTTATGTTACAGTTGCTGCCAACTCGAGTATTTCGAAACTGTCATATTTTTCTTATATACTATTAAAGTTTTTGTTGAAATTAAGGGCCTCCTAAATTCAGGCTATCAAAATTTGACTGTTTATATAGCTTCTGTACTTATCATTCTAGTTGGCATAACATATCATATTGAGCCTGAGTTCAATCCCCAGTCATGATACACATAATTTTTTATAATTTTCTTTTTAAATTATTAATTACCACAGTTAACACGCTGTCGATGTTAAAAATAACATTGACGGTAGAACAAAAAAAGCTTAAATAATGCGTTCATCAACAAATGACGCAACTTTACTGTTCTGAAAATGGACATTACTTGCAATTACAGTGTTGAATAATAAAAAGCTTCATCTCTCGTATTCACTTCTCTACTATACCCTTTCCAAAGATAACCCAATTCGTTTATACACTTTATATCGGGTTATCCATTTTGCGGTTTCAAAAGTGAACGTAAATAAAACACATATAAAATATTTTTTTTATGATATTTCTTTTTTATTAAAGTTTGAACGTTGACATTATGTGTGAAACACTACATCATTTAAATGACCATCACGAGAAATTTTGAAAAGCATTGATTCTTTTGAGGTAATTTTCGACCACTTTTTGGCACATATTGGGCGGTATTTTTTTTAATGGTTTGTCAGCATAAACACGGTCTTTTGCGTAGCCCCATTAAAAAATGTCTAATGGTGTCAAATCGCATGATCATGATATCTCCACGACGAGAAATTATGCGGCCAGGAAATGTCTCTTGCAATAAAGCCGTATTCGCTCGAGTTGTGTAGCATATGTCACCGTCTTGTTGAAACCACATATTCTCCAAGTCGTATTCCTCAATAGCAGGCAAAAATATAGTCGGTTATCATATGATCATAACGCTCCGAATTCATGGAATCGACACATTCGGGTCTTCGGCAACACTTTCACTTACAGCAGCGATATTTTCAGCGGATCGTGCGAAACGATGATACACAGGCCTTATCATATTTGTAAGCGCTCCAGTCTCTTCAAATTTCTTCACAATTTTGTCAATTGCTTGCGTAGTTAGACGATTATGTAAACCATAAACCATAATCTTCTCTCAAAGCGCGACATGTGGCTTGTGCAGAATCACCATTTTTGTAGTATGTTTTGATAATTTTTTTGCGTTGTGTGATACTTACATAAGTGATCCACTTTCGTCAGACTTTCAACTGAAAAGAAAAAAATTGGTTTAACAACTTAGTTTGACAGATGTCCACCTCCAGTCCTCTACTTTTAAAAGCACGAAATGGATAACCCTTTACAATTATATAGGCGCTATTTGCCTGAGTATTTGACAATCCAACTTTGATAAGAGTTGTGCTTAAATCTCTTACAAAGTGCATTTCTCGGTTTTGGGATTAAAAACTGATATAAAATTAATTTGATTAACTTTTGATCATGATTTTATGGAAATTTTGGCTATGATCCATCTTAAGAGTTTAAGGGTCTAGTAGATTCTTTATCATCACAAGATAGAGTTAAAACGCATAAGCAAGAATTCGCTTTGTGAAATTGTGCAGAGCTTTGGCATTTTATAACGATTAATTTATAGTTTGAAAAACTAGATAATACTAGATGATACAGGAAATCACTCAAATTGTAAGCAAATATTTATTTGTATATCTTCCTTTTCTCTCAGTGTAATCAAAATACCATCCATAGTTGGTAATCGATCGAAACAACATCAAATGCTGTAGCCCCAAATAAAGAAAAAACAATAACAACTATAAAGAGACAAAATTCAAAAGAAAATCTTGAAACTAAAATGGTGACTATCAAGTGATCGATGCCAATGTTAAAGTATGGGTTGCCCACAAACACCAACACATGCCGAACATTTACATAAGTGCGTGGAGCTAAAAACTAAACATTAAAGAATTGCGTTTGCTACTAAATATGTATACGAAAATGGTTATGCTGGGCTGTTGTGATTTCAATATTTCTGTATGTACTCAAAGTACTCGAAGCCTCTTTCATTGTTGGCAACCGTTTGTTCATTAAAGATTCATCAGGTGTCGGACCAAAGAAGAAAACGCTTGCAGACACAATATTATTGTGTGTATAAGCATGACATTTAAAGAGTCAAGATAACCAAACTTAAACTATGGATCCATACTGACAGTAGTACTCGTTTGTATTTGTGATGAGTAGAGATAGCGGATGGAGAAGAGACAAACACGCACTTTAAAAAATATTTGTTGTATTGTTTATGAAAATGTACAATCGAACATACCATGGCATACATTAAATGTAAATATTTAATTCTTTGTTGTTGTTCCAGGCCATATAGTTGTTGTTTGTCGCATCGTTATTGACCATCAATTTTGTATGAATCGATTTGGATGTTTATTACAAAAACTACTGTGTCGATTGTTGTGCTGTTGCTTCTGCTGCTGGAATTGTTTGAGTATTAGTGTGACTTTCTTTTCCAACGAATCGTTTTTAATATGACCAATGTCTGTATGATTTACAAAAGACCTCCGCCTTCATTGTCCAACTAGAGGTTTTAAGTTGGTATGGTTGTATCGATAAATGCCCTATGTACAGTTTAGAATGTTGTTTAAATAAAATATATAGTCGAAAGATCGAACTTATGTGGGGTTTATATAACTCAAGCGGCTGACGATTGAGTGAAATTTACATATGTTTTGTTATTATAACAAAAACAAAATACATGTAAATTTCACTCAATCGTCAGCCGCTTGAGTTATGTTAACCCCACATTAGTCCTAGTAAAAACAAGTAAGAAAGTGCTATAGTCGGTCAAGCCAGACCATACGATACCCTTCACCATTAAGGTCAAAGGTGTTCTTTTTCCATTATAAAGACAAATATTTGCAAAATTTTGCAAAATCAAAATCATACAAACATTTTCTCAAAACTTATATATTTAAGCTTTTTCCGTTATTTAGACTTATATGAGAGCTAGGGTCAAATGTACACCGAAATTTGGCAAATTGATTACACTTGTTACAAAAATTATGTATGCGAAAAATAAACTTAAAATTCTCATTATTGTCAAATTTATGAGCGTTTTAGTAATTTTTGTCTCATTTATTGCGTTTTGATAGAAGAGTTTGTATGGGAGCTATGGTCAAATGTGGACCGATTTCAAAATTAGCTTTTTTTAAATTTCATGAAAAAATATTTATATTTGTGGTCAATATATCAATTCCGGGAAGTGGGACCTATGGGAGTGGTACCACAAATAATAGACCGATTGTGACGTATTTCAATGGCCATGGTCCCACTATCAAAAAAATGATCTGCGCCAAATTTTATCAAATTATTTTTAGAATTGCGACCTGTACTTTGATTACATGATTTATATGGCGGTCCGTCCAGACGGACGGGCGGACTGACATCGCTAAATCGACTCAAAAAGTGATTCTAAGTCTATTGGTATACAAATATTTCTTTCGTTACATACATCAGCACAAACTTATAATACCCTTTCCAACTATGGTGGTGAAGGGTATAAAAACCGACTCGTACTCCCTTTCGAGTACGAGTACGCTGAATTCAATGGTACTAAGCGTTATTTTAGGTTTGCTCTAGTTTTCGAGATACAGCGTTATTTAAATAAATTAGAAGGTTGCGCCATAAATATTCGCGTAACTCGAAAACTGTTTATTTTCTTGAACTAAGTAAAAAAAAACTAAATTCGGCAACAAAATTATCTTTCAGGAACACTAATTATTTTTTTCAATCGAGCAGTCGTTTTGGAGATATTTTTTTTTTGTTTTCAAAAAAAATATATTTTTGTGATTTTTCAAAAAAAAAATTTTTTTTTACAACAAAAAAATTATTTCCAAAACGATTGCTCGGTTAAAAAAAATAATTGGTGTTCCTGAAAGATAATTTTGTTGCCGAATTTAGATTTTTTAGCTTCGTTCAAGAAAATAAACAGTTTTCGAGTTACGAGAATTTATCTTTACCTACTAGGTCTCTCTTTAGGAAGGTTGTGCAATAAATATTCGCGTAACTCGAAAAAGGTTTGTTTTTTTGAACTAAGTAAAAAAAACCTAAATTCGGCAACAAAACTATCTTTCAGGAACACTATTTATTTTGTTAAAAAAAGATATATTTTTAAAAATGGAAATTTTTGTGATTTTTCAAAAAAAAAAAGTTTTTCCAAACAAAAAAATTTATTTCCAAAATAATAAAAAAATATAATTAATGTTTCTGAAAGATAATTTTGTTGCCGAATTTAGATTTTTTACTTAGTTCAAGAAAATAAACAGTTTTCGAGTTACGCTAATTTATATAACTCTTTTTATATAACTCTATATCTCGAAAACTAGAGCTAACCTAAAAAAAACGGTTAAATTCATCGCACTCGACTTATCTTAACCTACTAGGTATCCCTTTAGTCGGTAAAAAAAGTTATGAAGTTGCATATATTTTTTTTGAAAACAAAAAAAATGTATTTCCAAAACGACTGCTTGGTTAAAAATTAGTGTTCCTGAAAGATAATTTTGTTGCCGAATTTAGATTTTTGTACTTAGTTCAAAAAAATAAACAGTTTTCGAGTTACGAAAATTTATCTTTACCTACTAGGTCTCTCTTTAGTCGGCAAAAGAGTTGCAAGATCCGTTCTATTTAGTGGAAGGTTGCGCAATAAATATTTGCGTAACTAAGTAAAAAACCTAAATTCGGCAACAAAATTATCTTTCAGAAACACTATTTTTTTGTTTTTAAAAAAAGTATTTTTAAAAATGGAAATTTTTGTGATTTAAAAAAAAAACAGTTTTTCCAAACAAAAAAATTTATTTCCAAAATAATACAAAAAAAAAATAATTAGTGTTTCTGAAAGATAATTTTGTTGCCGAATTTAGGTTTTTTTACTTAGTTACGCGAATATTTATTGCCCAACCTTCCACTAAATAGAACGGATCTTGCAACTTCTTTTGCCGACTAAAGAGAGACCTAGTAGGTAAAGATAAATTCTCGTAACAGTTTTCGAGTTACATATAATTTATATAACTCTATATCTCGAAAACTAGAGCTAACCTAAAAAAAACGGTTAAATTCATCGCACTCGACTTATCTTAACCTATAACTTTTTTTACCGACTAAAGGGAGAACTAGTATACTAGTTCTCCCTTTAGTCGGTAAAAAAAGTTGTCAAAATCGAGCACAGTGTATTATGAAGTTGCAAGGTCCGGCCTATATAGTGGATACATTAACACTCATCAGTCAAGCTCTCTTAGTATCATACCACCTTTGAGTAGGGTATAAAACCTCTACAGACTCATACCAAAAAAAAAAAACCCAACAATAATCCGTTTGAAGAAACACATAAATATTCCTGCTGCTGTATATTTTACGATCGTGATCAACTATTTAAGCATTCACTACCTTATTGGCGATCGTTGAGATACAAAATCGTGTTTAAATGTATAAGGTATGATCAGTTAACTTGTTGTTGTTGTTGCTTTGATTAAACAATATGCCCTTCGTTGATCCAATCAAGCAATTCAAAACTTTTGAATTGATCCATACCGCTATTCAGAAGCATTGTAAGGTTTATAAGAATGCGTATGTGTGTGTGTGAGTGTACTATCAAAAGCCGAGAGTGTTGGATGTTGTTTTGATGGTTTGGCCTCAAATGTCTGCATTACCAGCAACAACTACAACAAATAGTGGTAAACTAAAATATGACTCGATTAAAATGCTGTACCACACTTCATTGGCAATGCAACCCACACGCGTTGTTTTTTTTATGGATTCGTACAAGTTTTGAGTGAATCTATTGGATTTTTAAATTCGATAGTCTTTGGTGTGATTTCTTAAAAAAATTCAATGATGTTGTTTAATTTAAAAGTTGTATTGTTATTAGAAAAACAAAAATATTTTTATGTTTATTACTCAATTGATAACCAAAACTAGAAGGTTTATAATTTTTCTTTTTAAACAAAAACTATTGAAGATCATTTAGGTTTTATTAGTTTATTTGTGTTGGATCAATGATCAAACATTCAAAAATTTGAAAGTTAAAATTTTGAAGACCGCAGCTATTAGGAATATTTTAGAAATGGTCAATATTGTTTTGTGGGTATGAATGAGAAATACAGAATAAAAATACTTCCTTGTGAAAGAATGGGTGCATTCAACTCGTAGGGATCAAGGAAATAAACTTTTTGCTCTCTCTTTTATATAATAAAACCATCCTTAAAAAATTTGCTTCCCATATATCTTATAACACCCATTGCTATATAGTAGAATGAAACTGAAAAGTATTGAAAATTAGTCAAGCATTAACATTGCCAGCATTTCCGACTTCCGATTAAGGACTTGAATTACCTGCTTAGCCCAACAAATGTTTTAGTATATTTTGTTGCTGCTGCTGCTGTTACCTATAGATTACAACTCAAAAACGAAACCACACATAAACTGTGTCATCATCATGTATTGTATAATGTCTCCGTTCCCTATGTCTATCCGTATGTCACTACAAACGTCCCTCAGTCTGCTTTACTACTCCAATATCACAAAGTATGAGTGATGATGATGAGGACGTTCAAACATTTGACTTTTTTTTTTTGTTTGTGTGTTGGATTATAACAAACAACAAAATATTCCAGTTGATTAAGCACTTTTATCCTGATCAACAGCAAAATGAACTAAACAGTATCAAGTTCTATATAGTTAAATTACACTAGACAACAGAAGTAAACTTTTTGTTATGATGGTTTTTTAAAGTTTTCCATTAGTAAGAAAAACTTAAAAATTTGTTGACAATTGATCAAAATTTTACATTAGCGGTGAAGCGGTGATGTAGGAGATGTTGGATACGAGGCAACGGTTCTGACTTGGTCTTAACTTGGAAGGCCCAGGGCATATCTTGATCTTTTCTTCATCTCAACTGTGGACACTGACCTTCACTATGTATCACCTGGGAAACTTCTTTAATACCCGGTAATACAGTAAACGAACATATTCACGGGAACGATAAAAATATAAGAAAGGGCGCATAGTGGTTTGAAACCAAAAACAAGTGGTAATAAATCTGTATCTTCTAGACTGATTGCATTAGTATGTATGAGTAGATTGTTAAGGAGGACCCAGGCTTTCAAAATTTTGGATTTATAGTTACACTATGCTTACACAGAAGAATACTTAGGCTTTAAAGTAGTCCACCTCAGAAGTAAAAAAGCTTATGGACCGCGTAGCTCTTTCAATTATTGTCCAATATGATTGATTTTTTACATTTTTCGTCCCGCGACGGACTTCATCAGCTCAGTGTGTCACCAACTGTTAGATGCCAGTAGTTAAGATCATCTATTTAACTGAATTCTTAAGTGAAGTGGAAAACGACACAGTGTGCTGATAAAGTCCGTAGCGGGACAGAAAATGCAGCATTATAAACTGCTAAGTGTCACATAGTTTTTTCAGTATTCCTAAAAATTATTTATCTAATTTAAAAATCATAAAATTTGTAAAAAATAAAATTTATGATAAGAACCTGAGCCCGGATTCTAACCCACAACCTCCTACACAAAAATTCTTGGTTCAAATAAAATTAATTTCTTCCAGAAGATTTTGTTATCAAAAATTTTTTTATAGAACATTTTTTTTCAAAAATTTTTCTATAGAAAATTTTTTTATCAAAAATTTTTCTATAGAAAATTCTTTTATCAAAAATTTTTCTATAGAAAATTCTTTTATCAAGAATTTTTCTATAGAAAATTTTTTTATCAAAAATTTTTCTAAAGAAAATTTTTTTATCAGAAATTTTTCTATAGAAAATTTTTTTTATCAAAAATTTTTCTATAAAAAATTTTTTTATCAAAAATTTTTCTATACAAAATTTTTTATTAAAAATTTTTCTATACAAAATTTTTGTATTAAAAATTTTTCTAATGAAAATTTTTTTATCTACAATTTTTCTATAGAAAATTTTTTGTTAAAAATTTTTCCATAATAAATTTTTTATCAAAAATTTTTCTATAGAAAATTTTTTTATCACAATTTTTTCTATAGAAAATCTTTTTAACTAAAATTTTCTATAGAAATTGTTTTTTTATTAAAAATTTTTGTATAGAAAATTTTTCTATCAAAAATTTTTCTATAGAAAATTTTTGTATCAAAAATTTTTTTTTTCAAAAATTTTTCTATAGAAATTTTTAATTAAAAATTTTTCTATAGAAATTTTTTATTAAAAATTTTTCTAATTTTTTTGACAAAAAAAAATTTTCTATAAAAATATTTTTATTAAAAATTTTTCTATTAAAAATTTTTTATCAAACATTTTTCTATAAAAATTTTTTTTATCAAAAATGTTTCTATAGAAAATTTTTTTATCAAAAATTTTTCTATAGAAAATTTTTTTATCCAAAATTTTTCTATAGAAAATTTTTGTATCAAAAAATGTTTCTATAGAAAATTTTTTTATCAAGAAATGTTTCTATAGAAAATTTTTTTAACAAAAATGTTTCTATAGAAAATTTTTTATCTAAAATTTTTCTATAGAAATTTTTTTATCAAAAATTTTGTTATCAAAAATTTGTCTATAAAAAATCATTTTATTAAAAATTTTTCTATAGAAAATTTGAAAATTTTTTGATAGGAAAATTATTTTTTATCGAAAAAATTTTGTATAAAATATAATTTTTGTTGAAAATTTTTTTAACAAAAAGTTTTTGATTACAAATTTAAAAAAAAAATTGGATCGAAATTATCTAAAAAATATGAAAATGTAAAATTTTCTAAAAAGGTTTATCAAAATTTTGGGATATCAAACATTTAATTAAAAAGTTTTACTGTAGTGTATTGCACTAAGTTCCCAATTCATTACAATTATTTATTATTGTAATAAATAGTTTTTAGATAAAATCAAAAAATGTTGGTGGGGAAACCTTTCCTCGACGCGTTCCGATGGTTGGTTAGACAATCTCATCAGGAGGATTATCCCTAATTCTAGACTGAGCGAAAACCACACTATATATATTATATTGAGGAACAAAATAAATACGAAATAAATCCGAACAGAAACACACAAACATTTTTTTTAATATTCCCAATGTTATTTGGGAATTTATTATTCGAACTTTAGAATTAATTGAAAAATTAGGTTTCATCAGGCTTGAGTTCATTTAATTTTCAAATTATTAATTTTGAAAATTGGAAAGTAAATTATGGAGAAAAACTGAAAAAATTATTTTTGAACGCGGCTAGTGGATTGCAATTTCTGTCCCGCCACAGGACGTCATCAGCACTTAGCGCCCTCGCCCACAGTCGAGTTGTCAAATTGCAGAGATAATCATCAATTTAACTCATTGAGTTTGATCGAACATCACTACGTTTTTAATTGATTGTGTATTGTCCTATTACTTGTTTTGCTCGATCTTTTCACTTGCCGTTGGCATGTAGAGAAGAACAAGACTTTTTGGTTTGATGCTATTTTTAGAATAGTAACAATTTTAACAACATATGTATGTAAGTAAATTACATGAATGTATGTAAATGCAACGTGCCCTTTGCTTTTAATTATTTGGGAATTTATTATTCGAACTTTACATACATTCATGTCATGACGTCCTGTGGCGGGACAGAAATTGCAATCCACTAGCCGCGTTCAAAAATAATTTTTTCAGTTTTTCTCCATAATTTACTTTCCAATTTTCAAAATTAATAATTTGAAAATTAAATGAACTCAAGCCTGATGAAACCTAATTTTTCAATATTCCCAATGTTTACAAAAATAATAGTGTCGTGGCAACAATGTTCGAGATTATATTTCTTTGTTCTCTCGAACCATGTATTTTGTTGCTATTAATTGGATTTTGATTTGTTTCTTGCCTATTTTGTTTGTGTCTTTTCTTTAAGAAAGCGGCACCAACCAACTCTGTTAACATCCAAATTCCAACTGAATGATTTTAATAGTCATTTTCACGAGTTTTATTTACGATCGTAATATTATATTTACGAAAATTACAAAAAATTTTCGTTTTCTGGTAATATGGATTGCCTACTCCTGGTTATCTTTATAATATAAAATTGCGACTATTTTTATAGTAAAAAGATCCACTTTCTTGTTTCCCAGTGTATTCTGATCACATGAATTATCATGTTAACTCTAATTGTGTCCCTCTCCCCCATTTACATTCGGTTCGTTTTTTTTATTTTATTTTAATTTTTCTTTTTAACTCAGGTGGTTTTTGAAACATACGTGTGGCTTGAATTTTCATCAAAGTCGAGTTTATTTTAATGCCTAAAGAGGGGATGCAATTTGTTGGAATGTAATTCGATGCCTGACACTGATCCTCAAAGTGATCTGTTTACACATTACACTTGCCAGCTAAGAAAAAATTATATTTTTTTTAATTTTTTGCTTTTTATTGTTAACCGTTTGAGGAGTTCTTTTTAAAGTCAAATTATTAAGAATACCAAATGTGGCTTATAAAGACTAGATGTATAAGTCTTATAACTTTAGACTGTTAGTGACAGGTGTGCAAGGATGCTCGTTTTTAAGGGTATCGATGCATCGCCGCTTGGCTTAAAGGATGCATTCACCTTTGTGCATCAATGTAAGGTTGGGGGTTGTTGGTTTTTTTTCTTCTTCAAGGGATCTTTGAAGTAAAATTTTATCAAATTTTTTATATGTTGAGATCTTTAATTAAATTTTGTGTACAAAATTTTTTTATATATATTTTTTTTTTAGTTTTTGCCACCGGTTATTCAACTGTTACTTTGTGGAGGGTCATTTAATTTTTTTCAATATTTGAAGGAAATTTGAAAAAAATAACTTTAAAAGATCATTGATCTGGTGAGCTGATGTCATTGCTGGACAAAGGACTTGTGCCACGGAAAGGTCTAAACAAAATACAAAGTATTTGTAAAATAAAATTCATACTTACTTAAAATTCATACTTACATAAAGAGTGTTCTAAAAAAAATATGCATTTACTATTTTAGACAAAATTTATCCATAGTGCAAGAAATAATTTATTTTTTGATCAAGTTAGTTTCTATAGATATGTCAGATACTATTATTTTAGAAATTATTAATTTTCAATAGTTATTTCAATCAAAATGGACTGCGAAAAAAAAGTTCGTGAAAATATAATTAAAACTTTTCAAAAAAATTCGTCATGGACTTTTAAAAAAATAGCTAAAAATTTTAAAGTTGACCCTCGAACGGTTTCTAATGCCATCAGACGGTATAAGGAAAACCTGAGCATTGAAAGAAAACCTGGATCAGGGAGGAAAAAAGATATTGGTTAGGCAAAAGAAGTCGAGCGACTCTTTCGAAGAGCGCCTAACACTTCTTTAAGAAAAGCAGCTCGTACGGTGAAATGTTCTACGAATTTTGCACATAGAGTCAAAGCTTATGCTGGACTGAAGACATACAAAGTCCAAAAGGTTCCAGATCGCAATGCTAAAAAGAACTTAGAAGCAAAAAAACGAGCGAAAAAATTGAAGTCTGATTTTATAAAAAAATACACCTGTTTTGTGATGGATGATGAAACATACGTACTGGCAGACTTTTCTCAACTTCCTGGTCAAGATTTTTATGTTGCTGATAAACGGGGCAATGTTCGGCAAGAGTTTCGCACAAAAAAAACAAACAAAATTCCCTAAGAAGTTTCTCGTGTGGCAAGCTATTTGCAGTTGTGGCAAAAGAAGTAAAGTATTTGTGGCATTTGGCACAATAAACACAGAAATTTATATAAAGGAGTGCCTACAAAAACGGTTGTTGCCCTTTTTAAAAGAGCACAGAGTGACTACATTTTTTTGGCCCGATTTGGCATCATGTCATTATGGAAAAAAGGCATGGGAGTGGTACTCAAAGAACAATGTCATTTTTGTACCACGAGAGGCAAATCCACCTAACTGTCCAGAACTTCGGCCTGTGGAAAGGTATTGGGCTCTGGTAAAAAAGGAATTGAAGAACACAGGAAAGATTTCCAAAAACATGTCCGATTTTAAGCGCAGGTGGAACACATGCTCCAAAAAGGTATCAGAAGCACCTGTAAAATCTTTAATGGGAGGGTTTCCGAAAAAAGTCGATAATTTTGCAAAACCCGAGTACTAAGTAAACATTTTATTGCTAAATGATTTTGTATAATATGTCATTATATTTGCGTATTTTGTAGAGTTTTTATATTAAAATGTTTGATTTTTATTTAAGAAAATCCAACTACAAATTTCATTTAGAGCACTCTTTATATGAAATTCCAAGCGCACATTCTTCAATTTCGTATACCAAGCGTTGAAAGATTTTCCTTTATTTGGTCTTTCCATTGAAGTTTTGGACATTCTCTGCTAACATTAGAGAGGCCATTTTTATTCTAATTTTATCTTTTTCAAAGAAAATTTTTTTTAGGAGTGGGTTACTAGCCCGACTTCCTAACCCATATTACTACAGTTCTTATGGGAGAACCGGTGCTTGGTATCCAACATGCCCTTCCCCAGCTAGAATTTGAGGAAAATTTCAATAAATTATGAGTCGTTTTTGACTTTACTGCACGATTAAAATGATCATTTATGACATCACTTATGATTCAAAAATGATCTTTTTGTGTGAGAAAATGGTACCCTTCAGACGACTCTTCAAAATCAGTCTCTAATGACTCGTTTTTCTGATTAGAATATGACACATTTTGTTAGATTTGTTAAAAAAGAGATAGCTCTTTATTACTCAACACTGTATATCTATTTTTAGAACAGTGAAGTTGCGTTAATAACTACAGAAATTGATGTTGCCGAGACCGAGGATCGAACCTAGACTGCTCAATATGATATGTTATGCTTAGTAGTCGACGTGTTAACCAACTAAGACATATCACCCGGAAAGCAATACAGCATTAACACGCTGTCGATGTAAAAGAAACAAATAGAACAAAAAGCTTAAAAAATACGTCAAGCTAACAACAGATGGAGCAACTTCACTTTTATCAAAATAAATATGATGTGTTATTTTTTTAGAAAAAAACCTTTGTTAAGCTTGATAATTTAATTAGGATTCTGAATGACCAATTTGAATGGTAGAGAAGTGAAGAATTTCAATGTAGCCATACAAACACTGAAGTTGCCGCATCTCAAATGGGTCAGAAGTTTTAACATTGAATGATCTCTTTCCCCAAAATGTATGTCATATTCACTTAAAATTGACCTATGAAGCTACCGTGGGACAATGTTGCAGGAATGTTTGGCGTTCTCGAACGGTATAGTCGACATTCGCGACCAATTCTAGACAGATCAGGCGTTACTGACTGATTCACGCGAGACCCAAACGCCAAAAGCGAAGAGCTGTAATTTGAGCTGGTTCCTTTTCCAATGTATAGATCTACTTAAAAGAAATTTGTTTAAAATTCGGACATTAAGGGGGTAAAAAGGAAAAAAAAATAGTAACTGCTGAGTCATCCCAAAATTTCTGATACATCCTTAAACTGCTGAGTCATCCTAAAACTGCTGAGTCATCTTAAATCTACTTAGTCATCCTAAAATTGATGACTCGTCCTAAAACTGCAATGTCATCCTTAAACTGATGACTCAACCTAAAACTGCTGAGTCATTGTTAAACTGTTGAGTTGTGCTACAACTGCTAAATCATCCTAAAACTGTTAAGTCATCTTGAAATGGAAAATTAAACTGCTGAGTCATCCAAAAAACTGCAGACTTCATCAAATTGAAAAAAAAACTAATTTTTGATTCTAAAAATCGCAATAATTTTTATCGAAAAACGTCGGCAGAGTTATTTTTTTTTATACTTTTAACTTTTTTTTAATGTTCTGTTGTTTTAAAAACGAAATTTTTTTCTTTAAATATTTTTAATGAAAAATTTTTCTGTAGAAAATTTTTTAATCAAAAATGTTTCTATAGAAAATTTTTTAATCAAAAATTTTTCTGTAGAAAATTTTTTTATTAAAAATTTTTCTATAGAAAATTTTTTAATTAAAAATTTTTCTATAGAAAATTTTTTAATCAAAAATTTTTCTGTAGAAAATTTTTTAATCAAAATTTTTTCTATAGAAAATTTTTTTATTTAAAAATTTTTCTATAGAAAATTTTTTAATTAAAAATTTTTCTATAGAAAATTTTTTAATTAAAAATTTTTCTATAGAAAAATTACTTATCAATGATTTGTGGAATTTTTGAATCACCTAAAATAGTTATATTACGCACATTTTACAAGATTTGTTGTGCTATTTTTAACTAGTCGCTTGCTAAGCATATATGAGTTCTTTTGTACTCTTTTTTTGATCACCAAACTGATTGCACACATTCTGCTTTCAAATAGTTGCTTTCAAGGTATTTTCTGAGTCTTTTTGTGGTCTTTTTTGATCACCAAACTGATTAAAATAACATAAAAAGCAGTCGTATTAGGATCGTTTGCACGATAAGATTTTGACTGCACACATTCTGCAAGAATTGTTTGTGCTTTTGTAAACTAGTCGTTTTATAAGCGTTTTAAGGAGTCTTTTTGAAATCTTTTTTAGATCACCAAGCTGATTGATCCATTTTTGATCATCTATACGAATCTCAAAAGACTCATTAAATTTCTAGCTGGGACATCATCATACAAGTTCATTATTTTCGAATAAGAATTTGGATGAACAAAATATCGTCAGCGCTAAGTTATCACTAGCGATATAGACCAAAATATTGCAACCTCGTACAGTTAACAAAAAAATCTTTTCGATATTTTGAAACAGTTGCCTTCGATTTTGTTTATATAGCACCCCCTTAATCTATTGTATTGTATCTATCTGTTCGTATCCATATCTCAATTTAAATAAAATCTGAATTTTAAAATAATATATTGAGCACGTCTTAAAAGTAACGGCCAAACTAAGTTAAGCAGATGCATATGAATTGTCCCAAATTTTCAAAATATGTAATTGAATTTTTCCAAAAATATTTGCTTTAAGATATAAATACTCGTATTTCTATTAATACTTTATCAAAGGTTTTGGTTTTTTGCTGTACTCGTAAATAACTCTTACATGTAAATACCAGACATATCTAAAAAATTCATACCATCTGTATTTCGGTTCAGTAGATCTAAAAAAAACACGTGACTAAATTATTGAATATCCATAAAAAAACACATTGACAAACTGATAACTTCAACTATTCATAGATACTACATATTTTTTTTTTATATGTTAATGATTATTAAATTTTTTCAGCTTTTCGTTTACATATGTATGTATGTATTTGTTTGTGGTTTAATGAATCTCTAGCATAATAACGAAAGATAACAGACAGATAGGCCTACTTTCATCGACTAGCAAGACCCATCAACTATCAGTTAACCATTGCCTAGATTCGACTGTTTTGTATGTTGCTATTAACCAGCTGAAGTTATTACTATCTATTTATGTGTTTTAAACCGCAGATTTTTGTAATATTCTCTCGTATAAGAGTCAAGGGGTAAAAAGTACAATTTTTGAGACATTTTTCGAGCCTATTAAAATATTGTTTTAACGCCTGTTTTGTATAAATTATTATCAGAAAATAACTAAAACAGTTAAATGGTGTATTTTAACACATAAATGTGTATATAGAAGCGTTTGCACAGTGGGTTGAGAACGTTGTAGTCAGAAAGTTAGAACCTACATAAATTTTTTACTCAAATTTTACTCTTGTAATCATAATAATTTTTCAGATGTGATAACATAACAGTAAAAACCTCAAAAATTCCAAGTTTTAGAAAAAAAAAATGAAAAAAAACAAGTAAGAATGTGCTATCGTCGGTCAAGCCCGACCATACGATATCCTTCACTACTAAGGTTAAAGGTGTTCTTTTTGTGTATAAAGTCGTATATTTCCTAAATTTTTCCGTAATAAAGAGTGTTCTAAAAAAAATATGTATTTACTATTTTAGACAAAATTTATCCATAGTGCAAGAAATAATTTATTTTTTGATCAAGTTAGTTTCTATAGATATGTCAGATACTATTATTTTAGAAATTATTAATTTTCAATAGTTATTTCAATCAAAATGGACTGCGAAAAAAAGTTCGTGAAAATATAATTAAAACTTTAAAAAAAATCCGTCATGGACTTTTAAAAAAATAGCTAAAAATTTGAAAGTTGACCCTCGAACGGTTTCTTGCCATCAGACGGTATAAGGAAAACCTGAGCATTGAAAGAAAATCTGGATCAGGGAGGAAAAAAGGTCCTACAGATATTGGTAAGACAAAAGAAGTCGAGCGACTCTTTCGAAGAACGCCTAACACTTCTTTAAGAAAAGCAGGTCGTACGGTGAAATGTTCTACGAATTTTGCACATAGAGTCAAAGCTTATGCTGGACTGAAGACATACAAAGTCCAAAAGGTTCCAGATCGCAATGCAATAAAGAACTTAGAAGCAAAAAACGAGCGAAAAAATTGAAGTCTGATTTTATAAAAAAAATACACCTGTTGTGTGATGGATGATGAAACATACGTACTGGCAGACTTTTCTCAACTTCCTGGTCAAGATTTTTATGTTGCTGATAAACGGGGCAATGTTCGGCAAGAGTTTCGCACAAAAAAACAAACAAAATTCCCTAAGAAGTTTCTCGTGTGGCAAGCTATTTGCAGTTGTGGCAAAAGAAGTAGAGTATTTGTGGCATCTGGCACAATAAACACAGAAATTTATATAAAGGAGTGCCTACAAAAACGGTTGTTACCCTTTTTAAGAGAGCACAGAGTGACTACATTTTTTTGGCCCGATTTGGCATCATGCCATTATGGAAAAAAGGCACTAGAATGGTACTCAAAGAATAATGTCATTTTTGTACCACGAGAGGCAAATCCACCTAACTGTCCAGAACTTCGGCCTGTGGAAAGGTATTGGGCTCTGGTAAAAAAGGAATTGAAGAACACAGGAAAGATTTCCAAGAACATGTCCGATATTAAGCGCAGGTGGAACACATGCTCCAAAAAGGTATCAGAAGCAACTGTAAAATCTTTAATGGGAGGGTTTCCGAAAAAAGTCGATAATTTTGCAAAACCCGAGTACTAAGTAAACATTTTAATGCTAAATGATTTTGTATAATATGTCATTATATTTGCGTATTTTGTAGAGTTTTTATATTAAAAGGTTTTATTTTTATTTAAGAAAATCCAACTACAAATTTTATTTAGAGCACTCTTTACAAACATTTTCTTAAGACTTATATATTTAAGCTGTTTTGACTTATATGAGGGCTAGGGTCAAATATGGACCGATTATCTTGAAATTTAGCAAATTGATTACAATTTTTACAAATATTATGTATGCAAAAAATAAACTTAAAATTGTCATTGTCTTCAGATTTACGAGCGTTTTAGTGATTTTAGTCTCATTTATTGCGTTTTTATAGAAGAGTTTGTATGGGATATATGGTTAATTGTGGACCGATTTCAACACTCCATAATGCTAAAATTTTTGGTAGTATACAATATTTTTAATAGCGGAATATATGGCATTAAAATTAGCTTTCTACCTTAAATAGTTTGTACTGGTGCTAAAAGGGTCAATGTCGAAAAAACTAGTTTTGAAAAAATTTGATTTAAAGTTTTTATTTTTCATATAAATTCATTGTAACTTTGCCCAAAAAAACCCTTTTAAATCTGTTCTGGGTTAGGTTAGAGATTAGCTGTTGGAGCCAAAGGAAGGGTATCTAATGCAAATTTGTCAATGCTTATGACTCAATAACTTCTGAACGTGCTGTCAGATTTTAATAAAGGATTTTAATTTATCTCTTAGATTAAAATTTTTAAAAATAAAGAAAATTTTTCAGTATAAAGGACAATTTTCATGGTAAAGATCGTTGAGATAGGATAATAGATAAATTTTATTCGATAATCTAAAGAAGAATTAAAATCCTTTCCAACGACTTCAAGTTTTTTAAAATCTGACAATGCGCTCAGAAGTAATTGAATAGTAAACATTGCCAATTTTTCCCAAAAATACCCGAGACATCCAAATTTGGGAGATTATAGAATCTAAACGATATAAGATTTGAGGCTGGTTTTTACACCATATTATCCGGAGGCAAAAGGAGAATATACAATATGAGTTTAAACTAAATCGAAGAGATTCAAATTATAAATTTCTATTTTTGGGACGAACGTTTTTACAATCATTCTTTACTAACCACATTTTCATGCGTCGAAAAAAGCATTCATTCACTATATCCTACCGAAAATGGAAAGCAATATGATGTATACATGGGACGATGCTTAAAGTCTATTTTGAAGCTTCTCGACCAAGTGTAGGAGAGGATGAATATGCTTATCGGTGAAAATAGGTATCCAACTCTAGTGATCCACTGGAGCACGGTCGCAATGTAAGGTACATCACACCGACCTCTCGTTACTTCTTTGAAATGTTCTCTAATGAAATCAGGTAACTCGTTCCCGAAACCTGGACTTTTTTACGCAATATACTTAAGAGCTCATCGCTCGGTTGGCCTGCAGACCGAGCAACAAGCTACAGAGGAAATTTGCTTTTTAGCCGTACAGTTCGTATGTAGAATTCGCTTTCCGCAGAAATCTTCCTTGCCTGTTGTAATATAGGAAAGTTAAAATCAAATATCCATTAATATTTCTCCATCTAACCCTATCCCATAACCTACTTATACCCCTCACCACCATAGGGTATAATAAGTTTGTGCTGAGGTATGTAACGGATAGAAATATTTGTCTTAGACCCACCTTTAAGTAAACCAATAGGCTTAGAATCACTTTCTGAGTCGATTTAGCGATGTCAGTCCGTCCGTCTAGCTGGACCCCTATGTACACCATGTATCAAAGTACAGGTCGCAATTCTTAAGATAATTTGATAATTTTTTTGATATTTTTTTTTTACAGTGGGACCATGGCTATTGAAATTCGTCAAAATCAGTTCATTATTTATGGGTCCCACTTCCCAGAATTGATATTTTGGCCACAAATATCAATATTTTTTCATGAAATTTAAAACAAATACTGCTTGTGTAAACCAAAATCACTGTACCAAATTTCGTTGAAATCTGTTCATATTTGACCATAGCTCCTATACAAACTTTTCTGTAAAAATGAGACAAAAAAATGAGACAAAAGACTCTAAAACGCTCATAACTCTGAAGATAATGAGAATTTTGAGTTTTTTTTTGAACACATAATTCTTTTTAAAACTGTAATCGA
Organism: Stomorhina lunata; assembly: GCA_933228675.1. Classification (NCBI taxonomy): domain Eukaryota; kingdom Metazoa; phylum Arthropoda; class Insecta; order Diptera; family Rhiniidae; genus Stomorhina; species Stomorhina lunata. Next base: position 85,524,896 of record OW121743.1, read on the forward strand.
TTTGCCAAATTTCGAGATAATTGGTCCACAATTGACCCTAGCTCTCATGGCTTAAATATATAAGTTTTTAGAAAATGTTTGTATGATGGCAAAATTTAGCAAATATTTGTTCTTATACAGGAAAAAGAACATCTTTGACCTTAGTGGAGAAGGGTATCGTATGGTCGGGCTTGACCGACTATAGCACTTTCTTACTTTTTTTCTAGTTACAATAAAATACATTGCACAAGTAAGGGTCGTCCCCTGCGTGCTGTTCCTAAATAACAAAGATTTTCGGAGTTTGCCGAATTTCCAAAATTTTTTATAACGTTTTTTTTCATACTAAGCTCTAATTCCTTACTTTTTGATGATGGAACTTATAAAAAAGCTATAGTAAAATCTGGATCGATTGGTGCAAAATTTATTCTAAATTTTAAATAAATTTAAGCAGTATTTCGAACAATAATCTTTAAAAAATCTGAGAATTCCAACTAATTGTAAATAAAAAAAAGAGGTTTCCAAGGGTTAAAATTATTTTAATTTTTAAATGTTTATTGCCCACTGTCTGTAAAGTGCATGATTTTATATTTAAATATTTATAATGAATATTTTTATAAAGTCTTGTCCACGCTCTGCATAAAGAAATTTCCATTGATGAAAAAATTTTGTATTCACTTTTCTTTAAAAATCAAAAGGTCTCTAAAAGGGGGACTAACCTCTACCTTCGATTTCATACATTCATTCATTCATAACTCTATCTAATGAAGATGGATCGTGGCTACTTGATAATAATTTTTTTTTCATTTGCTTTTCTTATAGTTTTTTTTTTTGATATTTTACCGAGAGATTTATTTAAGGCCCCAAAAGTTTTAGCTGATAATTTCTGTTTAAATAATTTAACGTGCAATGAAATTTTAAATACAATTGATTTGTTTAGTTATTTTATAGTTACATACATACATACACACATCTACACCTTTTTAGGTCAAAATATATTTATATGATGAAAAAAAAATTTTTGTTGTTTTCAATTGATAACAAATTTGTTTTATTAATTGAAAAATTGGTTGTTTTTTGGAGATAAGAAGTCATCTGTTTTTAAAAATCTTTCAGAAATTTTTTTTTCATATGACGCAAAACTCGGCGAGTAGAAAAAATTTAATTTAACAAAGGATTGTCAATCATTTCATAATCTTAGAGATAAAGAGCCCAAACTGTTATTGAGACTTATCTCACGGGCATAAAAATGAAGAAAATAAGAAATATATAGAAAAATAAAACTGCGCCTTGGGAGAAAAATTCAAAATTATTTATAATGACAAATATTTATTACATACATAAATACATAATTCCCACTACATTCCCATTGGAACAAGGGGTACTTCTTTCAGACAATAAGCTGCATCCAATTCTATTTTTAGACTTATTGAAAGGGACCTACTTTTCAACTCCGTAGTTAGAGTAGTTTAACATAGCCTAAAACTCAATAAAAAGTGGCTACCTGAGTTATGAGTTATACCGCTTTTTGTTTAAAAATTTATTTTTTCAAGTGGGTCTGGCCAGAGATCAAATTTGGGACCTCTGGTTTGCTTGGTGGATGACTTTCCAGCTATACCACGACGGCTCACATATATTTATTAAAAACCCCTAAAAATAAAGAGTTATATGAATTAAGAAATTTTTATAATGAAAATTTACTCCACAAGTTAAGATTTGGGCAATCTGGCAACAATTTAGAAACAAAGTATAAAATAAAACTTTCTCTAATTATAGGTCGATGTCGGAGCTTTCAAACAGCGTATAAATTTTTTGCTTATATTTGCTTATTTAGTCAAAACTTATTTGAATGCCACAAAAACTTATATAAGTAAATTTCTTAGATGTGTACATCAAAAAATGCACTAAGTCAAAAGTTATCTTTTTATACCCCTATACCACCATAGGTGGAAAGGGTATTATAAGTTTGTACTGATGTATGTATCCCAGAAATATTTGTCTTAGGCCCACCTTTTAGTATACCAATAGGCTTAGAATCATTTTTTCGAGTCGATTTAGCGATGTCCGTCTGTCTGGCTCAAAGTATCAAAGTACAGGTAGCAATTCTAAAGATAATTTGATGAAATTTGACACAAATCATTTTTTTGATAGTGGCTATTGAAATTCGTCCAAATCATTCTATTATTTATGGTACCTCCCATAGGTCCCACTTCCCGGAATTGATATTTTGGACACAAATATCAATATTTTTTCATGAAATTTAAAAATATTGCTTATATTAACCAAAATCACTGTACCAAATTTCGTTGAAATCGGTTCACATTTCACTATAGCTCCCATACCAAATCTTCTGTCAAAACGCACTGGCTGGACCCCCATGTAAACCATGTAGTCAAAGTACAGGTCGCAATTCTAAAGATATTTTGATGAAATTTGACACAAATTATTTTTTTGATAGTGAAATTCGTCAAAATCGGTACATTATTTATGGTACCTCCCATACGTCCCACTTCTCGGAATCGATATTTTAGTCACAAATTAAAAATTTAAAATAAATATTGCTTTGTTAACCAAAATCACTATACCAAATTTCGTTGAAATCGGTCCACATTTGACCATAGCTCCCATACCAAATCTTCTGTCAAAACGCACTAAATGAGATAAAAATCTCAAAAGCGCTTATAACTCTGAAGCTAATGAGAATTTTAAGTTTTTTTTTGCATACAAAATTTTTGTAAAAACTGTAATCAATTTGCAAATTTTCGAGATAATCGGTCCACATTTAGCTCTAGCTCTCATATAAGTCCAAATGACGGAAACAGCTTAAATAAGTTTTTAGAAAATGTTTGTATGATGGCAAAATTTAGCAAATATTTGTCTTTATACAGGAAAAAGAACACCTTTGACCTTAGTGGTGAAGGGTATCGTATGGTCGGGCTTGACCGACTATAGGACTTTCTTACTTGTTTTTTTTTATTTATTTTTTCAAGGGGATCTGGCTGGGGATCGAACTTTTTTATTTCAAAGTTAGAGAAAACATATAAGTAGAGTAAGTGCTGGTAATGTGACATAGGTTGGTAATCTGGTATAGTAACTTTTCACTTAAAGTGATAATATACGAATAACGTTCTCAGAGAAAAACCAATGGCCGCAATACAACGAGATACATGATGAAGTGGTTTACAGCACAATCATCGACCATATCTTGCGAAAGTGATCAAAACCTACTTGGAAATATTCAAATGGGAAGTCTTTCCCACCCGCAGTATTCTCCAGAAGTGGCTCCCTCGAACTATCACTTGTTTGATCAATGGCACACGGCCTGGCTGTTTAGCACTTCCGTCCGGTCTTAAGAAGAATAAAAAAATGGATCGAATCGTGGATCACTTTAAAAGATCAAAAGATAGATTGGAGAAAGCAGTGGCCAGCGATGGGCAACACTTTGAATGTAAAACCAGTTTCAGTAAAGCTTCAAATTTCAAAAAAACTGGGAAGGAAAATTGGTGGGCGTGGCAATATTACAATTTCTTCTTTATTTTAACCAAAACAATAATTAACCGATAGTAACTTTTGCTCAACCAGATTGTCAAGTCATAATAAATTTCCAAGTATTTTAAATAAAATAAAATTTTTAATAATTTAATCTAACCGCCCTTTTAATACCCCTACCATTGCTTAATTTATCTTATTTCACCTTGTGTAAATGTTTCCCCCCATTTCACTCTTTAAATGTTTTATTGATTTTTTTCTGAGTTTTTTTTTTCATTTTCCCATTTTCATTACATTTGTGGATGCCAGTCTCTGCGCCATCATTTAAACATTTTCGTTATTGCAACAATTTTCTATGATTTCATCTAGACATTTAAGCGAGGAGACTCCTCTCTCTCTTGTGTTTTATCACAAAAGCTTTTGCCTTAGGGGTGGGCATAAGCCCAGTAGTTTTAAATTGAAAGAGGAACTAAAAATTAGGTGAAATGGAAAGTATTTACAAGATATTCTTAGCACTGAAGTTAAAAATGGGACATCTTCCTATCATTTACGACCTGGCTTTTGGTTACGCAAAAAGTACCTCTTATGCTTATACCATGATTACCAAAATATTTAAATCTCCAATTCCTATATTACAGTTTTGCAGGCGTTCCTTCAATTTAGAACTACCGGGTTCTAAGTATATGGACGACGGGTGCTGTGTTGAGGTGCGGGTTTAAAAGGGCAGGTGCTTAATTTTCTTTTATTATTTGTTGATTTTTCCATGATACAACACAAAAAAGCAGAGAAACACAGTTTTTTTTCTCCGATGAAAATCCTCTATAATAATATTATTGCTGCTATTCTGTTGTTGTTATTGCCTTTGTAGTTTTAGCCCTCATTGCCATTGTGCTGTAAAAAAAAACTACTCGTCGTATTGAAGGAAAAAATAAAAAAAATCATTTGTTTTGTACAATTTCCATCGTTTGCAGTATCCAAGCAACCAGCAGGTATGTATTTGAAATTCTCATTGAAATTTCCATTTTCATTCCAAAACTAAACAGAATGTATCTACCACTAGATATTTATTATGTATTATTTTATTTATAGCGGATTATACTTTTTTTTCTAAATTGGAGGTTCTTTGCTGGTTCTCGAATGGTTTTTTGCGTTTATGTTACTCTGCTTGCCAGTAGTCATTTGGGATACATTTTGCGTTGCTACAATAAAAGGGACTTAAATGAGTTAATTCTTTAAATGTCACATATGAAAAATTATAATAATTTTAAATTGATAAAGGACTCGGAAAAACTTTCTAGTAAAAGCTTACATAACAAAATATAGATCCTGTTAAAGGGCAATGTTATAGCATTCTAATAATATATAAATTATGTCCATATATTTGCATATTTAGTCTTAATCGTTAAATAAAATGCAAGTAAATTTCTGTCTTACTCCGTAAAATAAAAACTAGGAAGCCATTTCTATAGAAAAGTTGACGATAGGAAGATATTTCTATAGAAAAGTTGACGATAGGAAGACATTTCTATAAAAAAGTTGAGGAAAGGAAGACATTTCTATAGAAAAGTTGACGAAAGGAAGACATTTCTAAAGAAAAGTTGACAATTGTTAAAAGTTAAAAATTGACGATAGGAAGACATTTCTATAAAAAAGTTGACGATATTAAACCATTTCTATAGAAATGTTGATGAAAGGAAGACATTTCTATAGAAAAGTTGACGATAGGAAGACATTTCTATAGAAAAGTTGACGATAGGAAGACATTTCTATAAAAAACGTTGACGATAGGAAGACATTTCTATAGAAAAGTTGACGATAGAAAGACATTTCCATAGAAAAGTTGACGATAGGAAGACATTTCTATAAAAAAGTTGACGTTAGGAAGACATTTCTACAGAAAAGTTGACGATAGGAAGACATTTCTATAGAAAAGTTGGCGATAGGAAGACATTTCTATAGAAAAGCTGACGATAGGAAGACATTTCTATAGAAAAGTTGACGATAGGTAGACATTTCTATAGAAAAGTTGACGATAGGAAGACATTTCTATAGAAAAGTTGACGTTAGGAAGACATTTCTATAGAAAAGTTGACGATAGGAAGACATTTCTATAGAAAAGTTGACGATAGGAAGACATTTCTATAGAAAAGTTGACGATAGGAAGACATTTCTGTACAAAAGTTGACGATAGGAAGACATTTTTATAGAAAAGTTGACAATAGGAAGACATTTCTATAGAAAAGTTGACGATAGGAAGACATTTCTATAGAAAAGTTGACGATAGGAAGACATTTCTATAGAAAAGTTTACGATAGGAAGACATTTCTATAGAAAAGTTGACGATAGGTAAGACATTTCTATAGAAAAGTTGACGATAGGAAGACATTTCCATAGAAAAGTTGACGATAGGAAGACATTTCTATAGAAAAGTTGACGATAGGAAGACATTTCTATAGAAAAGTTGACGATAGGAAGACATTTCTATAGAAAAGTTGACGATAGGAAGACATTTCTATAGAAAAGTTGACGATAGGAAGACATTTCTATAGAAAAGTTGACGATAGGAAGACATTTCTATAGAAAAGTTGACGATAGGAAGACATTTCTATAGAAAAGTTGACGATAGGAAGACATTTCTATAGAAAAGTTGACGTTAGGAAGACATTTCTATAGAAAAGTTGACGATAGGAAGACATTTCTATAGAAAAGTTGACGATAGGAAGACATTTCTATAGAAAAGTTGACGATAGGAAGACATTTCTATAGAAAAGTTGACGATAGGAAGACATTTCTGTACAAAAGTTGACGATAGGAAGACATTTTTATAGAAAAGTTGACAATAGGAAGACATTTCTATAGAAAAGTTGACGATAGGAAGACATTTCTATAGAAAAGTTGACGATAGGAAGACATTTCTATAGAAAAGTTTACGATAGGAAGACATTTCTATAGAAAAGTTGACGATAGGTAAGACATTTCTATAGAAAAGTTGACGATAGGAAGACATTTCCATAGAAAAGTTGACGATAGGAAGACATTTCTATAGAAAAGTTGACGATAGGAAGACATTTCTATAGAAAAGTTGACGATAGGAAGACATTTCTATAGAAAAGTTGACGATAGGAAGACATTTCTATAGAAAAGTTGACGATAGGAAGACATTTCTATAGAAAAGTTGACGATAGGAAGACATTTCTATAGAAAAGTTGACGATAGGAAGACATTTCTATAGAAAAGTTGACGTTAGGAAGACATTTCTATAGAAAAGTTGACGATAGGAAGACATTTCTATAGAAAAGTTGACGATAGGAAGATATTTCTATAGAAAAGTTGACGATAGGAAGACATTTCTATAAAAAAGTTGAGGAAAGGAAGACATTTCTATAGAAAAGTTGACGAAAGGAAGACATTTCTAAAGAAAAGTTGACAATTGTTAAAAGTTAAAAATTGACGATAGGAAGACATTTCTATAAAAAAGTTGACGATATTAAACCATTTCTATAGAAATGTTGATGAAAGGAAGACATTTCTATAGAAAAGTTGACGATAGGAAGACATTTCTATAGAAAAGTTGACGATAGGAAGACATTTCTATAAAAAACGTTGACGATAGGAAGACATTTCTATAGAAAAGTTGACGATAGAAAGACATTTCCATAGAAAAGTTGACGATAGGAAGACATTTCTATAAAAAAGTTGACGTTAGGAAGACATTTCTACAGAAAAGTTGACGATAGGAAGACATTTCTATAGAAAAGTTGGCGATAGGAAGACATTTCTATAGAAAAGCTGACGATAGGAAGACATTTCTATAGAAAAGTTGACGATAGGTAGACATTTCTATAGAAAAGTTGACGATAGGAAGACATTTCTATAGAAAAGTTGACGTTAGGAAGACATTTCTATAGAAAAGTTGACGATAGGAAGACATTTCTATAGAAAAGTTGACGATAGGAAGACATTTCTATAGAAAAGTTGACGATAGGAAGACATTTCTGTACAAAAGTTGACGATAGGAAGACATTTTTATAGAAAAGTTGACAATAGGAAGACATTTCTATAGAAAAGTTGACGATAGGAAGACATTTCTATAGAAAAGTTGACGATAGGAAGACATTTCTATAGAAAAGTTTACGATAGGAAGACATTTCTATAGAAAAGTTGACGATAGGTAAGACATTTCTATAGAAAAGTTGACGATAGGAAGACATTTCCATAGAAAAGTTGACGATAGGAAGACATTTCTATAGAAAAGTTGACGATAGGAAGACATTTCTATAGAAAAGTTGACGATAGGAAGACATTTCTATAGAAAAGTTGACGATAGGAAGACATTTCTATAGAAAAGTTGACGATAGGAAGACATTTCTATAGAAAAGTTGACGATAGGAAGACATTTCTATAGAAAAGTTGACGATAGGAAGACATTTCTATAGAAAAGTTGACGTTAGGAAGACATTTCTATAGAAAAGTTGACGATAGGAAGACATTTCTATAGAAAAGTTGACGATAGGAAGACATTTCTATAGAAAAGTTGACGATAGGAAGACATTTCTATAGAAAAGTTGACGATAGGAAGACATTTCTATAGAAAAGTTGACGATAGGAAGACATTTCTATAGAAAAGTTGACGATAGGAAGACATTTCTATAGAAAAGTTGACGATAGGAAGACATTTCTATAGAAAAGTTGACGATAATAAGACATTTCTATATAGAAAAGTTGACGATAGGAAGACATTTCTATATAGAAAAGTTGACGATAGGAAGACATTTCTATATAGAAAAGTTGACGATTGGAAGACATTTCGATATAGAAAAGTTGGGGATAGGAAGACATTTCTATAGAAAAGTTGACGATGGGAAGACATTTCTATAGAAAAGTTGAACTAAAAAGAAAGATAGGAACTAATCAGAAATTTCTTACAAAATTCACCCGATAAATCAAAACGATTTCATTCTTTAAGACAACTGTCTCATTTTGTTTTTGCTGATGTCGCTGATACTATATCTATAGTTCGAAATTTGTATTTGACGATTTCTGTTGGTGGATTTGTTTTTCTTGCTGTTGATGTTTTTAGTCATTTATTTCTATCTTTTCAACGCTAAAAGTTCTCTCAATGATAAATAATTCAATGACTTTGCGTTATTGATTAAAATTCTTGGTTTTTCAGTTCGTTTTTGTACTTTTTAGTTTTTTTTAACATCATTCTATATTATTATATTTATTTTCATATTTTATTTATTTGCCCCTATGTTAAAGGTGTGGGGATGGTTGATAGATATATGGATGAATTGATGGATATAAATATTTAAAGTGTTCAATACTGAAGTTTTCAAAATATTGTGTTTATTTATTATCAATTGTAGACTCATCATAGAATATTGAATTTATATTTGGTACAATAAATTTTTATTGAAAAAGGTTTTATTTCAATAAAAATTAAATAGATAGGTTTGGAAACTTGAAAACAAATATAGAAAATATTTACCTAAATCATAAAGTTTTATGCTGTGTATTTAGACAAGGTTTACTACGTCTTACGTTTGAAGGAGGAGCAAGGCAAAGTATAGATTTATCGATGACGTATGTAAGACAAAATCGTCTTCACTTAAAAAATAATCTTGTTAAAATGTGGAAACAAATTTTAAATTGATAAGATTTTATGGAAGATATATCTCTTTTAGGGGAAAATTCACGTAACAATTTGTATATCAAGTTAAAGGTCAATATTTTAGAATTTTAAAAATGTATAATTATTCTGCTTAAATTTGCATATTCTGTCTCAATCGTTTAAATAATGCAAGTATATTTTGAAAATCAGTTCCTAGTGGAAGTATTGTCTTTCTTCATTCAATAAAAAATAAAAAATAGAACGATAGGACATCATTTGTATAGAAAAGTTGACAATGTGAAGAAATTTCTATAGAAAAATTGAAGATACAAAACATTTCTATAGAGAAGTTGACGATAGGAAGACATTTCTATAGAGAAGTTGATGTTAAGAAGACATTTCTATAGCAATGTTGACTATAAAAAGATATTTCTATAGAAAAGTTGACGATAGGAAGACATTTCTATAGAAAAGTTGACGATAGGAAGACATTTCTATAGAAAAGTTGACGATAGGAAGACATTTCTATAGAAAAGTTGACGATAGGAAGACATTTCTATAGAAAAGTTGACGATAGGAAGACATTTCTATAGAAAAGTTGACGATAGGAAGACATTTCTATAGAAAAGTTGACGATAGGAAGACATTTCTATAGAAAAGTTGACGATAGGAAGACATTTCTATAGAAAAGTTGACGATAGGAAGACATTTCTATAGAAAAGTTGACGATAGGAAGACATTTCTATAGAAAAGTTGACGATAGGAAGACATTTCTATAGAAAATTTGACGACAGGAAGACATTTCTATAGAAAAGTTGACGATAGGAAGACATTTCTATAGAAAAGTTGACGATAGGAAGACATGTCTATAGAAAAGTTGACGATAGGAAGACATTTCTATAGAATAGTTGACGATAGGAAGACATTTCTATAGAAAAGTTGACGACAGGAAGACATTTTTATAGAAAAGTTGACAATAAGAAGACATTTCTATAGAAAAGTTGACGATAGGAAGATATTTCTATAGAAAAGTTGACGATAGGAAGACATTTCTATAGAAAAGTTGACGATAGGAAGACATTTCTATAGAAAAGTTGACGATAGGAAGACATTTCTATAGAAAAGTTGACGATAGGAAAACATTTCTATAGAAAAGTTGACGTTAGGAGGATATTTCTATAGAAAAGTTGACGTTAGGAAGACATTTCTATAGAAAAGTTGACGTTAGGAAGACATTTCTATAGAAAAGTTGACGTTAGGAAGACATTTCTATAGAAAAGTTGAAGTTTGGAATACATTTCTTTGGAAAAGTTGACATTAAGTACATATTTGTATAGAAAAGTTGACGTTAGGAAGACATTTCTATAGAAAAGTTGACGATAGGAAGACATTTCTATAGAAAAGTTGACGATAGGAAGACATTTCTATAGAAAAGTTGACGATAGGAAGACATTTCTATAGAAAAGTTGACGATAGGAAGACATTTCTATAGAAAAGTTGACGATAAGAAGACATTTCTATAGAAACGTTGACGATAGGAAGACATTTCTATAGAAAAGATGACGATAGGAAGATATTTCTATAGAAAAGTTAACGTTAGGAAGACATTTCTATAAAAAAGTTGACAATAGGAAGACATTTCTATAGAAAAGTTGACGTTAGGAAGACATTTCTATAGAAAAGTTGATGTTAGGAAGACATTTCTATAGAAAAGTTGACGTTAGGAAGACATTTCTATAGAAAAGTTGACGTTAGGAAGACATTTCTATAGAAAAGTTGAAGTTTGGAATACATTTCTTTGGAAAAGTTGACATTAAGTACATATTTGTATAGAAAAGTTGACGTTAGGATGATATTACTATAGAAAAGTTGAATTTTTAAAATCGAATTACCAGTGACGGCAATAAAAATTTCTGTAAATTTATCACAATTTCATGAAATTTACTATAAAGAACCTCAGGCTCATCAAAGAGCCATTATACATACATATGTACATGCATATGTATGTATATTTGTATGCATGTGAATCCATACAATACATATCACTGAGAAATACTGATATAGTAGGTTCATGCACAACTCCCACATCCTTGCTATCTCGCTCTGCTCCTCACCCATTGAAAATAAGACCAACAAAAAATAAAGCCCAAAAACGGTCGATAATTATCCTGTTCTCTGCTCTAAAACTAAAGCAGCAAAAAAGTAAAACTATCTCTAACCAATTTATGTATCACATCATGAGTAGCTGAAGAAGAAAATGCGTTAAAAAGAGAGAGCTATATAGAGATAAAACAAAATCTCCTTATTTAGCAAGAGCAAGCATAATCATGGCACATCTTCCAATAGCAGAGCTTCCTGTGTATATGCAACAGATTTGTACATTTTCAATATTTGGGATTGGATGAAGCGGAACCGAAAAGAAGAAGAAACGAAAAGATTTCATCTCGGCAACAACAACATCCCCATCTGTAAAAAAAACATTTCAGCACAACAAAAACACACATGCTCTCACATAATCATGCTCTCATCTCGGTCTTATGTCCCTTTCAAAAGATGTGCTTTGGTAATGGTGAGGCCTGGATAAGAAGTACAAAAGTAAAGTATGCGCCTCTATTTGGACTAAATTCACCAATTGCAGACGGTTGATTTATCAGTGAGATTTATTGTGTTGTGAGTGTGTGAATGGATGTTATTGTTTCTTTTAGCATCACTGAGAGAGTGGCAGAGAATGAAAAGTCTCTCAGAGAGTGTAAAAATAATATATGTATTATAAAGAGAATATGAATGAGTAAAAAACAAAACTGAGAGTAATGTTTTAGTACATTAAGTAAAATTTGTGTACATGAGTATCTATGTGAAGTATCTGTGTAATTTTGTTAAGTGTATTAGTAATAAAATAAAATTGAAAGCTCTTTTCTAAACAACAAGAGAGTACTCACATGCTTTTCTCAAAATATAAACAATTATTTAATTTTTCGGTCTGAGTATCTGATGAGTAATACTTGGTACTTTTTTAATTTATTTAGTCGTATGCACATCTTTTAAAGATAATGTTCACCCAAAACTTACTTACGAAAATTTTGATACTCTGAGCAATTGTCGTTGCTTTCGACACTTTATTATATACACACACTCAGCCATCGGTACCGACATGTGTGTTATGTATGTCTTACTGTTTCTACATAGGTGCGAGTATTTTTACATACATAATTATGTACATTTGTATGTAAACATGTAGAATGTATGATGTTCATACGTTATTTGACTATTTGCTCTAGGTTTACGTTGGATGTGTAGTTCATTTGGGGACCCAAATGTATGAATAATTTATATAGATATCGACCCAAAAACCAAAACACACTCACACATTTGTGCTATAGCTTTTTTATAACATAAAAAAAAAAAATATTAGAAATATAAATGATTTTTGAGAATAAAGGTAATTTCTTGGGAAATCTGTATTTAAATACTTTTACCGATTGATATACAAATATGACTTTTATTGCAGTATTTATAGTAATTTAATATAACTTTTGAATATTTAAAAAGTTGTTCTTCGTTCATATTTGTTTTTTGGTACAACTCATATGGGCAAGTTTTTATAACAGTCGGGGCAACCAAAAATTTATTCCACACCTAAAGGAAAGGAAACTAATCCATAAGTTTTTATAGAAAATTTTCAATATAAATGATTTTACAAAAAATGTTTGATGTGAATTTTTTTTAGAAAAATAAAAATATAAAAATTATTATAGAAAATTTCCGATACGATAATTTTTTATGTATGTATATAAAAATTTTCTATATTTTTTTTTAGAAAATTTTCGATACAAAAATTTTTATAGAAACAATTCGACATGATTTTTTTTATAGAAAATTTTTAATATAAACATTTTTATAGAAAATTTTCGATATAAACATTTTTATTGAACATTTTTATATACATATGTCTTCCTATCGTCAACCTTTCTATAGATATGTCTTTCTATAGAAATATCTTCTTATCGTTAACTTTTCTATAGAAATGTCCTCTTATTGTCAACTTTTTTATTGAAATGTCCTGCTTTTGTCAACTTCTCTATAGAAATGTCTTCCTATCGTCAAATTATTTATAGAAATGTCTTCCAAGCGTCAACTCTTCTATAGAAATGTCTTCCTATCGTAAACTTTCATCTAGAAATGTCCTCCTATTGTCAATTTTTCTAAAGAAACGTTCTCTTTTTGTCAACTTTTCTTTAGATATGTCCTCCTTTTATCAACTTTTCTGTAGAAATGTCTTCCTAACGTCAACTTTTCTATAGAAATGTCTTCCTAACGTCAACTTTTCTATAGAAATGTCTTCCTAACGTCAACTTTTCTATAGAAATGTCTTCCTAACGTCAACTTTTCTATAGAAATGTCTTCCTAACGTCAACTTTTCTATAGAAATGTCTTCCTAACGTCAACTTTTCTATAGAAATGTCTTCCTAACGTCAACTTTTCTATAGAAATGTCTTCCTAACGTCAACTTTTCTATAGAAATGTCTTCCTAACGTCAACTTTTCTATAGAAATGTTTCCTAACGTCAACTTTTCTGTAGAAATGTCTTCCTAACGTCAACTTTTCTGTAGAAATGTCTTCCTAACGTCAACTTTTCTGTAGAAATGTCTTCCTAACGTCAATTTTTCTATAAAAATGTCTTCATATCGTCAACTTTTCTATAGAAATGTCTTCCTATCGTCAACTTTACTATAGAAATGTCTTCCTATCGTCAACTTTTCTATAGAAATGTCTTCCTATCGTCAACTTTTCTATAGAAATGTCTACCTAACGTCAACTTTTCTATAGAAATGTCTACCTAACGTCAACTTTTCTATACAAATGTCTTCCTATCGTCAACACTTCTACAGAAATGTCTTCCTATCTTCAACTTTTCTATAGAAATGTCTTCCTATCTTCAACTTTTCTATAGAAATGTCTTCCAATCGTCAACTTTTCTATAGAAATGTCTTCCTATCGTCAACTTTTCATTTGATATGAACAATTTTATACAATAGAAAAATTTCGACATGAATTTAGAATAGAAAATTTTTGATATGAAAATTTTTTAAAAAGTTTTCAATATAAAAATTTTTATCGAAAAATTTCGATATTAAAATTTTTGTAGAAAATTATTGATATGAAAATTTTTATAGAAAATTTTCGATATGAAAATTTTATAGAAAATTTTCAATATGAAATTTTTTATAGAAAATTTTCGATATAAAATTTTTATAGAAAATTTTCGATATAAAATTTTTATAGAAAATTTTCGATATGAAAATTTTTATAGAAAATTTTTATAGAAAATTTTTATAGAAAATTTTTGTTATGAAAATTTTTTATAGAAAATTTTCGTTATGAAAATTTTTTATAGAAAATTTTCGTTATAAAAATTTTTATAGAAAATTTTCGTTATGAAAATTTTTTATAGAAAATTTTCGTTATGAAAATTTTTTATAGAAAATTTTCAATATGAAATTTTTTATAGAAAATTTTTGATATGAAATTTTTTATAGAAAATTATTGATATGAAATTTTTGATATGAAAATTTTTGATAGAAAATTTTTGATATAAAAATTTTTATAAAAAATTTTCGTTATGAAATTTTTAATATGAAAATTTTTGCAGGAAATTTTTTACATGAAAAACATTTAATAAAAATATTGTTAAGCTATGAACTTCTTGCTGCAAATAAACGTTATGTAAATTTTTTTGCAACTTTTTTAAAATTTATTTTTTTTTTGTCCAAAATTTGAATTTCTTTAAGAGCCATTTCTTTTAAACATCACCCAAACTCATGCTGATATTGGCCAACACAAAATGATTTTTTTTATATTTATTACCAAAGTGCGTCTGTTGCATTATTTAAATGTCAATAACCCGAGTCTCGATATCTACCGAAAAAAAAAGAATTACAAATAATTTAAAAATAAATAAAATAAATTAAGTATTGAACAAAAAAAGTTAAACAATAAAATAAAAATTTAAAATGAAAATGAAAAGAAAAAGTGAGACAATAATCGTAAAATGATGATGAAGCATAAGAATAAAAAAGATATTTAATATCCGATGCATGATAATCTTAAACTCCCCAAAGCCCCTAACTCCGATTCCCTTCTGCCGTCAATGAAGGCGATAATACAAATAATGCACTTTTTTGAATTTTATGAAAAGAGAGCATTAATTTTTGTAATTTTTTTTTTAATATTTTGTTTTATTGTCAATAAATCTGAATCGCAGTTGAGGTATAAATTTCACAATTTTTTTCATGTCTGAGCGATTATTGACACCTGATGTCAAATGATTAGCGATCACTCCATTTACAGAGTAAAATGAAGTTAAGGGGAGTGAGGAGCGAGTGAGAGATCAGGTGTAGAGAATGATGATCATTGCTATTTCTCACTTGATACCAGAAGAATTTTGCAATATGATTTATATGAAATGAGACGGTAGCAATAAAAATTGAAATAAAATAATAATAAATAAATAATTACTAAATGCAATTTTCAAGATACAAATGCACATGATGGTATTTGTTTGCCTTAAAATTATTTATGAATTTGATAAATTTGCTTTTTTTTAATAATTCATTTTGGCCTGATTTTTTTAAACTTAATGATTTTCAATTTTAAGTTTTGGTGAGAAGTTTCTTTGTTTAGCCATAAATTTGTTTGTTCTTAATTTTGGTAAAAGGTTTCATTTTACTAAAGAATTTTATATCATCACAAAATTAACTTCTTCCCGGGTATTCATATTCATCTCATATCCGCATTTTGTGATACTTTATTTTTATTTACTTACGAAATTTAATTTTTAACTTTAAAACTGGAAAAAAATTATAATTTTTCATTTTCAATGTAACGGTCAGTTGATTTTTTACCTGACATCTTTGTGATGAGCATTTTGGCTCTCGTGTGTTATGGAAAATGATGCCAAAACATAAATTAACGACCATGGATCAAACTGAAAATTAACAACAACATCTACCAAAAAACAGATACAAACTACAACAACAACTATTTTTTAACAGACAACAATTTACGTTTTTTTTTTTTTTGAAAACAAGAGACATGTTAACAATTTTGAAATCAAAGACAAAAAATTGTATATAAAAAATAGATTTTAATATGTCACACAGTGTAACGACAGAAATAACTTTTGAAAAAATAAGAAAATCTTTTCAATAAAAAAATTTGTATAGAAAATTTCGGTATAAAAATCTTTATAGAAATTTTTCGATATGAGAATTTTTATAGAAAATTTTCAATATGAGAATTTTTTTAATAAAATTTTCGATACCAAAACTTTTATAAAAAAATTTTCATATGAAAATTTTTATAGAAAATTTTCAAAATGAAAATTTTTATAGAAAATTTTCAAAATGAAAATTTTTATAGAAAATTTTCAATATGAAAATTTTTATAGAAAATTTTCGATATGAAAATTTTTATAGAAAATTATCGATATGAAAATAACAATTTTTATGGAAAATTTTCGACATGAAAATATTTATAGAAAATTTTCGATATGAAAATTTTTGTAGAAAATTTTCAATATAGAAAATTTTCGATATAGAAAATTTTCGATATTAAAATTTTTATAGAAAATTTTCAATATGAAAATTTTTGTAGAAAATTTTCAATATGAAAATTTTTATAGAAAATTTTCAATATGAAAATTTTTGTAGAAAATTTTCAATATGAAAATTTTTATAGAAAATTTTCAATATGAAAATTTTTTTAGAAAATTTTCAATATGAAAATTTTTATAGAAAATTTTCAATATGAAATTTTTTTTAGAGAATTTTCAATATGAAAATTTTTATAGAAAATTTTCAATATGAAAATTTTTTTAGAGAATTTTCAATATGAAAATTTTTATAGAAAATTTTCAATATGAAAATTTTTATAGAAAATTTTCAATATGAAAATTTTTATAGAAAATTTTCAATATGAAAATTTTTATAGAAAATTTTCAATATGAAAATTTTTATAGAAAATTTTCAATATGAAAATTTTTATGGAAAATTTTCAATATGAAAATTTTTATAGAAAATTTTCAATATGAAAATTTTTATAGAAAATTTTCAATATGAAAATTTTTATAGAAAATTTTCAATATGAAAATTTTTATAGAAAATTTTCAATATGAAAATTTTTATAGAAAATTTTCAATATGAAAATTTTTATAGAAAATTTTCAATATGAAAATTTTTATGGACAATTTTCAATATGAAAATTTTTATAGAAAATTTTCAATATGAAAATTTTTATAGAAAATTTTCAATATGAAAATTTTTATGGAAAATTTTCAATATGAAAATTTTTATAGAAAATTTTCAATATGAAAATTTTTATAGAAAATTTTCAATATGAAAATTTTTATAGAAAATTTTCAATATGAAAATTTTTATAGAAAATTTTCAATATGAAAATTTATATGGAAAATTTTCAATATGAAAATTTTTATAGAAAATTTTCAATATGAAAATTTTTATAGAAAATTTTCAATATGAAAATTTTTATAGAAAATTTTCAAAATGAAAATTTTTGTAGAAAATTTTCAATACAGAAAATTTTCGATATAGAAAATTTTCGATATTAAAATTTTTATAGAAAATTTTCAATATGAAAATTTTTGTAGAAAATTTTCAATATGAAAATTTTTATAGAAAATTTTCAATATGAAAATTTTTTTAGAAAATTTTCAATATGAAAATTTTTATAGAAAATTTTCAATATAAAAATTTTTTTAGAGAATTTTCAATATGAAAATTTTTATAGAAAATTTTCAATATGAAAATTTTTATAGAAAATTTTCAAATTGAAAATTTTTATAGAAAATTTTCAATATGAAAATTTTTATAGAAAATTTTCAATATGAAAATTTTTATAGAAAATTTTCAATATGAAAATTTTTATAGAAAATTTTCAATATGAAAATTTTTATAGAAAATTTTCAATATGAAAATTTTTATAGAAAATTTTCAATATGAAAATTTTTATAGAAAATTTTCAATATGAAAATTTTTATGGAAAATTTTCAATATGAAAATTTTTATAGAAAATTTTCAATATGAAAATTTTTATAGAAAATTTTCAATATGAAAATTTTTATAGAAAATTTTCAATATGAAAATTTTTATAGAAAATTTTCAATATGAAAATTTTTATGGAAAATTTTCAATATGAAAATTTTTATAGAAAATTTTCAATATGAAAATTTTTATAGAAAATTTTCAATATGAAAATTTTTATAGAAAATTTTCAATATGAAAATTTTTATAGAAAATTTTCAATATGAAAATTTTTATAGAAAATTTTCAATATGAAAATTTTTATAGAAAATTTTCAATATGAAAATTTTTATAGAAAATTTTCAATATGAAAATTTTTATAGAAAATTTTCAATATGAAAATTTTTATAGAAAATTTTCAATATGAAAATTTTTATAGAAAATTTTCAATATGAAAATTTTTATGGAAAATTTTCAATATGAAAATTTTTATAGAAAATTTTCAATATGAAAATTTTTATAGAAAATTTTCAATATGAAAATTTTTATAGAAAATTTTCAATATGAAAATTTTTATAGAAAATTTTCAATATGAAAATTTTTATGGAAAATTTTCAATATGAAAATTTTTATAGAAAATTTTCAATATGAAAATTTTTATAGAAAATTTTCAATATGAAAATTTTTATAGAAAATTTTCAATATGAAAATTTTTATAGAAAATTTTCAATATGAAAATTTTTTTAGAAAATTTTCAATATGAAAATTTTTGTAGAAAATTTTCAATATGAAATTTTTTTTAGAGAATTTTCAATATGAAAATTTTTATAGAAAATTTTTAATATGAAAATTTTTATAGAAAATTTTCAATATGAAAATTTTTCCATTATAAAATTTTTATAGAAAAATTTTTGTTATAAAATTTTTATAGACATTTTTTTATTATAAAATTTTTAGAAAAAAAATTTCGTTATAAAATTTTTATATAAAAATTATCATTTTAAAGGTTTTGTTTTTAATTTTGATAGAAAAAATTTTGTTATAGTAAAACTTTGGGTATAAAATTTGTTATAGATTTTTAATAGAAAAATGTTGGTTGTAAAACTTTTATTCGTTATAAAATTTTTATAGAAAAATTTTCTTTATACAATGTTTATAGAAAAATTTGTATTAAAAAGTTTTTATAGAAAAATTTTCATTAAAAATTCAATTCAATATGAAAATTTTTATAGAAAATTTTCAATATGAAAATTTTTATGAAAAATTTTTAATATGAAAATTTTTATAGAAAATTTTCAATATGAAAATTTTTATAGAAAATTTTCAATATGAAAATTTTTATAGAAAATTTTCAATATGAAAATTTTTATAGAAAATTTTCAATATGAAAATTTTTATAGAAAATTTTCAATATGAAAATTTTTATAGAAAATTTTCAATATGAAAATTTTTATAGAAAATTTTCAATATGAAAATTTTTATAGAAAATTTTCAATATGAAAATTTTTATAGAAAATTTTCAATATGAAAATTTTTATAGAAAATTTTCAATATGAAAATTTGTCTACAAAATAAAAGTTAACAATTTAATTTTCTATAAAAATTTTCATATTGAAAATTTTCTATAAAAATGTTCATATTGAAAATTTTCTATAAAAATTTTCATATTGAAAATTTTTATAGAAAATTTTCAATATAAAAATTTTTATAGAAAATTTTCAATATAAATAATTTCAATATGAAAATTTTTATAGAAAATTTTCATTATGAACATTTTTATCGAAAATTTTCGATGTTAAAATTTTTATCGAAAATGTTTGATATGAGAATTTCAATAGAAAATTTTTGATACGAAATTTTTTTGTAGAAAATTTCCAATATGAGAATTTTTTTAAAAAAATTTCTTTAAAAATTTTTTTAAGAAATTTTCGATATAAAAATTTTTTTAAGAAATTTTCGATATGAAAATTTTTATAGAAAATTTTCGGTATGAAAATTTTTATAAAAAATTTTTGATATGAAAATTTTAATACAAAATTTTGGATATAAAAATGTTAAAAAAATTTTTGATATTGAAATTTTTATAGAAAATTTTCTTTATGAAAATTTTTATAGAAAATTTTCGATATGAAATTTTTATAGAAAATCTTCAATTTTATAAAAATTTCATATCAAAAATTCTTTTTAAAAATTTTTCTTAAAAAAATATTCGTTTTTAATATTTTATAAAAAAAAAATTTATTAAATCTTCTAAAAATGTTTACGTTTTAAATTTTTACAGAAAAAGTTTCTTAGTAAATTTTCCATTATAAAATTTTTATAGAAAAATTTTTGTTATAAAATTTTTATAGAAATTTTTTCATTATAAAATTTTTAGAAAAAAAATTTCGTTATAAAATTTTTATATAAAAATTATCATTTTAAAGTTTTTGTTTTTGATTTTGATAGAAAAAATTTTGTTATAGCAAAACTTTTGGTATAAAATTTTTTATAGATTTTTAATAGAAAAATGTTGGTTGTAAAACTTTTATTCGTTATAAAATTTTTATAGAAAAATTTTATTTATACAATGTTTATAGAAAAATTTTTATTAAAAAGTTTTTATAGAAAAATTTTCATTAAAAATTGTTTTAGAAAAAATTTCAGTATAAAATTTTTTTAAAAAGTTTTCAAAATGAAAATGTCAATGCCAGAACTAATTATCTATAGACTTTTGCTTAACGTAACTAGTGGACAGGATAAGCCTTTAAAAGATCAGCAGCTTGAGGATGCATGCATTAAATAAGCTTTCATTAAAAAAGCTTTAAAGCTCCCGCTTTTATACTTAACGAATGATCAATAATATCAAAGTCGGCCAGCCGACTCTAAAGACTGATCGACCTTCTTGCCACTGTGCATCATCATCATGACCATCATGATCATGAGTAAACAAATACATAAACGACATGCGACATCGGTAGAAAACATTGAATTGAATTAAAGATTCGTAGCACGTTAATTCACCAGAAATGTTTGCAATGATTTCAAAAATAATGTTTTTTCCACAGCATTTTTTTCTTTAGGTTTGAAGTATTTCTTCACTTTTCAAGCAAAAGATCGTTCACACACGCATGGGATTTTATTTGAGACTTTTGGAAGAGAAGATCACAAACTTTAAACATAATTTACATGTTAAAAATCACCACTAACCGAAACTAACCAAAACGCACAAAAAATCATTTTTTTTTCTCCAGATGATCATGAAGAATAAAGATGAGTTTGGTATCAAGGGAAAAAATTCTTATTCGAGTTAAAACCAAAAACCACAATTTGTCTCATTTATCAGCTGCCTTTTGTTGAAGATCGTTTTTGTCTTTTGGCTTATTTTTTTTAGATTTGATCATGTTAATCATGTTTAAATACAATTTGGCCAACAATTTGAATAAAGAGACCAAAAACCACAATTGTTTTATTTGGCCTTCTTGCCAAAGCCATTTTGTCAATCTTATTAACGTTTTTCATTTGGTTTCGTATTTTTTTTAATTTTAATTTAATGTTTTTTAGATTTTAACAATAAAAATCATGTAGAGAAGAAAATTATTATGCTGTCAGTTAACAATAATTTAACTACTTGTACTTTGTAACTTTGTCGTCCAGTGAACGAACGAACGAACAACGAACATGATGCTGTAGTTGCATCATTTTTTGTGTAGTTTCAACATAATTCAAGTTGATAGTTTGTTGTATTGAAAAAAGTTTTTTAGTTTTTTTTCTGATGTTGTAAACTTAACAGATGTCGTTTGAAACAATATTTTTGTATATTGTTCATTGTTCATGGCTCATGATGATGCTTAATAATTGCATGTTTAGTGAATTAGGGTTGTTGCTGCTGCTACTGCTCATGTTAATGTTGCCGACGACATCGTTATTGCCACACAACCATAACAAGAAGCATTTACTATTTTTTTTTTTTTTTTTTTTTTGAAACGTTTACTTTTTTTATTGATATTACACCCTACAATAGGGGCTTAATCCTATATTGGAAGTTTTCCGCTTAAATTGTTAACTTTTATTTTGTAGACAAATTTTCTGGATTAAATTTTTGTAGAAAAATGTTCAGGATCAAATTTTTATAGAAAAATTTTCGTTATGAAATTTTTATAGAAAAATTTCCTGATAAAATTTTTACAGAAAAATTTTGGTGATAAAATTTTTGCAGAAACATTTTGGTGATACAATTTTTATAGAATCATTTACGTGATCAAATGTTTGTTATAAAATTTTAATAGAAAAATTTTCTGATAAAATTTTTATAGAAAAATTTTCTTGACAAAATTTTTATAGAAACATTTTCGAGATAAAATTTTACAAAAATATTTTTTTTTTTTAATTTTTTTAGAAAAAATTTCGTTATAAAATTTTTCTAGAAGAATTTGCGAGATAGAATTTTTATAGGAAAATCTTCGTAATAAAATTTTTATAGAAAATTTTTGTTATAAAATTTTTATTGAAAAATTTTCGTCAAAAAATTTTTATAGGAAAATTTTCGTGATAAAAATTTTATAGGAACATTTTCGTGATAAAAATTTTATAGAAAAATTTTCGTGATAAAAATTTTATAGAAAAATTTTTGTGATACAATTTTTCAAATTTTTATAGAAAAATTTTGATAATAATTTTTTCATGAAAAATTTTTTCAAGAAAAATTTTCTTGTTAAAATTTATATAGAAAAATTTTCCTGATAAAATTTTTTAAGAAAAATTTTCTTAATAAAATTTGAATAGAAAAATTTTTGTGATAAAATTTTTATTGCAAAATTTTCGTGATAAAATTTTTATAGAAAAATTTTCCTGATAAAATTGTCTTGATAAAATTTTTATAGAAAAATTTTTATAAAAAAAATTTTCGTTATCAAGTTTTTATAGAAAAATTTTCGTTATAAAAGTTTTATAAAAAAAAATTTTATGGAAAAATTTTCGCTATAAAATTTTTATAAAAAAAATTGTTCGTGATAAAATTTTTTACAAAAATTTTCGTGATAAAATTTTTATAACAAAATTTTCGTGATATAATTTTTATAGAAAAATGTTTGTTATAAAATTTGTATAGAAAAATTTTCGTGATAAAATATTTAAAAAAAAAATTTCGTGATAAAATTGTTAAAGAAAAATTTTCGTAATAAAATTTTTATAGAAAAATTTTCGCGATAAAATTTTTCAAAAAGAAGTGTATTTGCATTTGATCCCAAACCTGTTACATTTATTTATTAATGTAACAGATCAATTTATTGATAAAAAGCCAAAAAATGTTTGCGGAGAAACCAAATTCCTCGACGCGTTTCGATGGTTGGTAAAGCCATCTCTTCAGGAGGATTATCCCCAATTTAGACAGATCGAAAACCTCGCATTATTACTAAATTTACAAACATAACTATTAAGAATTATGTTCATAAAAAATTTCTTTATAAAATTAGTTATTGAAAAATTTCGTTTTAAAATTTTTATAGAAAATTTTTCCTGATAAAATTTTTATAAACAAATTTTCATCATAAAATTTTTAAAGAAAAATTTTCGTGATAAAAGTTTTATAGAAAAATTTTGGTTATAAAATGTTTAAAGAAAAATTTTCGTAATAAAATTAAAAAAAAAATTGTGATAAAATCTTATAGAAAAGTTTTCGTGATAAAATTTTTATAGAAATTTTTTCGTGATAAAATTTTTATAGAAAAATTTTCGTAACAAAATTTTTATAACAAAATTTTCGTGATATAATTTTTATAGAAAAATTTTTGTTATAAAATTTGTATAGAAAAATTTTCGTGATAAAATTGTTAAAGAAAAATTTTCGTAATAAAATTTTTATAGAAAAATTTTCGCGATAAAATTTTTATTGAAAAAATTTCTTTATAAAATTAGTTATTGAAAAATTTCGTTTTAAAATTTTTATAGAAAATTTTTCCTGATAAAATTTTTGTAAAAAATTTTCGTCATAAAATTTTTATAGAAAAATTTTCGTGATAAAATTTTTATAGAAAAATTTTGGTTATAAAATGTTTAAAGAAAAATTTTCGTAATAAAATTAAAAAAAAAATTTTTTGTGATAAAATCTTATAGAAATATTTTCGTGATAAAATTTTTATAGAAATTTTTTCGTGATAAAATTTTTATAAAAAAATTTTCGCGATAAAATTTTTATAAAAAAATTTTCGTGATAAAATTTTTAAAGAAAAATTTTTTTAATAAAATTTTTAAAGAAAAATTTTCGTGATAAAATTTTTATAGAAAAATTTTCGTGATAAAATTTTTATAGAAAAATTTTCGTGATAAAATTTTTATAGAAAAATTTTCGTGATAAAATTTTTATAGAAAATTTTTCGTGATAAAATTTTTATAGAAAAATTTTCTTAATAAAATTTGAATAGAAAAATTTTTGTGATAAAATTTTTATAAAAAAATTTTCGTGATAAAATTTTTGTAGAAAAATGTTTGTGATACATTTTTTATAGAAAAATTTTCGTGATAAAATTTTCTTGATAAAGTTTTTATAGAAAAATTTTGGTGATAAAATTTTTATAAAAAAAAAAATTGTAATAAAATTTTTATTTTTATAAAAAAAATTTCGTTATCAAGTTTTTATACAAAAATTTTCATTTACAATTTTTTTTTCTAAAAATTTTTACATTATTTTTCGTTTATCAAAAGTTAACTTCTTATATCCTCAAGACTTCAGCTAAAAAAGAGTAAGAGTAAGTAAGTAAGTAAGAGTTGCCATTTTTTATTTCCTTTAAATATTGTAAATTTCACGAAAATTTTCCTTAAAAATTTTAAAACTTATTTGAAACTTATGTTTTTTTTTTAAGACACTTGACTTCATTGGTGTAGGATATCATATAGTCGTACTTAACCCGCTATAATACTTTCTGAATTGTTTTTGATAATTCTTAAAATTTTACTAAAATTAAAAATTTCTTTATGAATTTGAATCTCCACTAAAAAATAAATTTTTTTAAATTTTAATTTTCACAAAAAAGTTTCGAAAAAAAAATTTGAATATTTTCAGAAATTTAATTTTTTTTTTTTTATAAATTTGAATTTTCATAAAAAATTTCAATTTTCTTTAGAAATTTTAATTTATCCAAATATTCAACTTTAAAAAAAAAAGTATATTTTTTATAAAAACGCAACAATATATCAAATCTAATTATTTTTATGACAAAAAATCAAATTTTTTACAAAAAAAAATTGTTTTTGCTAAAAATTAGATTTTATCTTTGCTAAAAATTGTAATTTTTACTAATAATTTTACCAATAATATTATTTAAATAAAAATTATGTATATCGATTGTAGTGTTTCCTAAAGTCCCCTATCTCCAACAATTTCCCTACGTTCTACCACCGTCAGTCTTTCTGTCACATCCAATGATTTTGATGCCGATAATAGTTGGTTGCTAGTAAATATTGGTGGTTGGTTATAGACCTGCTGCTGTTGCTGCTGCTATTACATTTTTCCCAAAATAACAACAAAACAAAATCATTGACAGAAACAGCAGCTCTATATGGCTCCAGCGATCGCAGCTTAACATCAGCTGTTTTATTTTTTCACGTATTTTTTTTTTCGTCTTTCTACTTGACTAACAGAAGAGTTCATTCTCCGGGTTTATTGTTGTTAATATTAATATTTTTATTGTTGTAGTTGGTGTTGTTGTTGTTGCTGTCGTTGTGCTGTTATTAACCACGTTAAGATCGTTTAATGACCCCATTCTCTTTCTCTCTTTCTCACTCTTTGCATGTGCTGTAGGTCTCATTGTGATCTGATCTGTCGTCTGTCTACCAAATGTAGAAAAATATTCATGAATTACAAAAAAGAAAAAATCTAAAAACAGGTGTATTTCATAAATACTTTGCGAACTGAAAGATATTAATAAATAATCTTACTCGTGCCGTTGAAATAAAATAAGAACGAAATTATTAAATTTTAAGGGTTTTTTGTTGCTGTTGTCAAAGAGTTTAAGAAAGATAATGAACCCTTTAAGCAAATACATATATGTATATATGGATTGTTAGGTAATATTGATTTATCAGTAGAATAATAAACATTGTTTATATAAGATTTTTCGTTGTAACAATTTTTTTTAAGAAATAATTTCTTATTGAAAACTTTTAGTTATTAAAATATTATTATAGAAAATTGTCGATATTCAATTTTTTCTATAGAAAATTGTCAAAATATGTAGTTATTTTTCTTTAGAAATATTTAAAAGTTTCTATAGTAAACTTTCGACATAAACATTTTTCTAAAGAAAATCTTTGATAAAAAATTTTTATAGAAAAAATTTTTGATGAAAAATTATTCTGTAGAAAATTTCGATGTAAAAATTTTTTTTAGAAAAATGTTCTATAGAAAATGTTTGATATAAATACTTTCTATAGAAAATTTTCCTTATAGATTTTTTCTATAGAAAATTTTTGGTGTAAAAATTTTTCGATGGAAAATTTTCGGTATAAAAATTTTCGATATTTACAAAAATTTTCTATAGGAAATTTTGAATAAAAAATGGTTTTATAAAAAATTTTCAATATAAAAACATTTCTGTAGAAAATTTTCTGTATAAAGATTTTCTATAGAAAATTTTCTGTATCAAAATGTTTCTATAGAAAATATTTGACATACAAATTTTTCGTTAGCAAAATTATTCTACAATAAAACATGTACGAAATAATTTTTCTATAAAAAAATAGAAAAAATTTATATTTTTTAATAGAAACATTTTTTCTATAAAAAAATTTTTTCTATAGAAAATTTTCTAAAGAAAAAATAACTAAAGATTTCTTCTTTCTTTAGTTATTTTTTCTTTAGAAAATGTTTGACATAAAAATTTTCTCTAGAAAAATTTTGACACAAAAATTTCTATAGAAAAATGTTGACACAAAAATTTTCTATATAAAAATTTTGCCACAAACATTTTCTATATAAAAATTTTCTACAGAAAAACTTCAATATAAAAATTTTCTATAGAAAATTTTCGATATAAAAATTTTCTATAGAAACTTTTCCATATAAAATTTTCTATAGAAAATTTTAATATCGAAAATTTTTGGTAGAAAATTTTTATATTGAAGTTTTTCTATAGAAAATTTTTATATAGGAAATGTTTCCATATAGAAAATTTTCGATATAAAAATTTTCTTAGAAAATTTTCAATATAAAATTTTCTATAGAAAATTTTGATATAAAGATTTTTTATAGAAAATTTTCGATATAAAAGTTTTCTATAGGAAATTTTCGATATAAAAATTTTCTATAGAAAATTTTCATTATAAAAATTTTCTATAGATAATTTTCATTATAAAAATTTTCTATAGATAATTTTGGATATAAAAATTTTCTATAGAAAATTTTAGATATCAAAACTTTCTATAGAACATTTTAGATATAAACATTTTCTTTAGAAAATTTTAGATATAAAAATTTTCTATAGAAAATTTTCGATAAAAAATATTCTAGAGAAAATTTTCGATAAAAAATTTTCTAGAGAAAATTTTCGATATAATAATATTCTGGAGAAAATATTCGCTATAAAAATTTTCTATAGAAAAATCTCGATATAAAAATTATCTATAGAAAATTTTCGATATATATAAAACTTTTTTATACTAATTTTTTTTATTGAAAATTTTCTATAGAAAACTTTTATATCGAAAATTTTCTATCGAAAATTTTTATATTTTCTATTGAATATTTTTTTATATTTTCTATCGAAAATTTTTATATTTTCTATCGAAAATTTTCTATATAAAAAATTTTTATATCAAAAATTTTCTATATAGAAAATTTTTATATCGAAAATTTTCTATATAGAAAATTTTGATATCGAAAATTTTCTATATAGAAAATTTTGATATCGAAAATTTTCTATATAAAAAATTTTTATATCGAAAATTTTCTATATAAAAAATTTTTATATCGAAAATTTTCTATATAAAAAATTTTTATATCGAAAATTTTCTATATAGAAAATTTTTATATCGAAAATTTTCTATATAGAAAATTTTTATATCGAAAATTTTCTATATAGAAAATTTTTATATCGAAAATTTTCTATATAGAAAATTTTTATATCGAAAATTTTCTATATAGAAAATTTTCATATCGAAAATTTTCTATATAGAAAATTTTTATATCGAAAATTTTCTATATAGAAAATTTTTATATCAATAATTTTCTATATAGAAAATTTTTATATCGAAAATTTTCTATATAGAAAATTTTTATATCGAAAATTTTCTATATAGAAAATTTTTATGTCGAAAATTTTCTATATAGAAAATTTTTATATCGAAAATTTTCTATATAGAAAATTTTTATATCGAAAATTTTCTATATAGAAAATTTTTATATCGAAAATTTTCTATATAGAAAATTTTTATGTCGAAAATTTTCTATATAGAAAATTTTTATATCGAAAATTTTCTATATAGAAAATTTTTATATCGAAAATTTTCTATATAGAAAATTTTTATATCGAAAATTTTCTAAAGAAAATTTTTAAATCGAAAATTTTCTAAAGAAAATTTTTAAATCGAAAATTTTCTAAAGAAAATGTTTATATCGAAAATTATATAATATTATCGATATAAAAATGTTGTACAATGTTTTCTTTTTCTATATAATGCAAATTACCCAAAACTACTTAATTTTTTTACTATCAGTTTCAATTTGACCAAAGTAATGTATCACTTGGCCTGACTTGACAGACTATTATACTTTCTTATATATTTAAAATAAGATCATGCATGACTCCCCAATTATCTTATTCATCTCTTCGACATAACAACTTGTTTCCTTTTGCGCCAAGAAAAAGTTATAGCATGTGTTCCTTTTTCTAACATGGATCTTCGTTTCCTATAACTTTTTGATAAGAAGGAGCATCTTAGTAGCTATGTACCTATAAAATAAAATTTGATCCCTCAACCTTTTTCCCTTCTAATAAAACCTTAATTATATTAAATAATAAAATATAATAGACAAAATAGTTAAAGGTTTTACTTCATTAATCATGTTAAAATATTGTGTGAATTGAAGAAGAGAGGCACATGCCACAAAAGACAATTGAATGGAAAATGTGGAAAAATTACAAAAACAAATGAATGCACCCAACAGCAACAACAATAATAAACAAATTGATACAAACAATTAAAACACCTGCCTACACCTGTGCCATCATGCAAAGAAATGATGATGCATGATCGCGATACGATCATCATCTACTTTTTCTTGATCATCATTATTACTGCGATCATCATAATGATCATGATGTTTTTGAACTAGAGTTAAAAATTTAAGAAAATAGCAGCTGTATTTTTTAAGAGCAATGAAGAGGAAAAGAGTGTTCAAAAAAAATAGGGGGAAGAGTTGATTGACATTTCGGGAATATTTGTATTGAAATTCACACGCCCTAAAATACAATATAACGAAATTACCGTTTTTTAATGGTGATTGTATTGGAAGTATGAGAATCTATGTATTTTGAATTCATTCAAAATGTCAAGAGAAAATATTTGTATAACGCACGTGCCGCTGGGAAGGAATGAATCACGTGTGGGAGGAAAAAATCTTGATGAAAATATAAAACAACAGATATGGTAGAGAATCAAATATATTTACACTATGTCTTGGTCTATATTTTCTATTTTCTGTAGAAAATTTTCGATATAAAAATTTTCTATAGAAAATTTTCGATATAAAAATTTTCTGTAGAAAATTTTCGATATAAAAATTTTCTATAGAAAATTTTCGATATAAAAATTTTCTATAGAAAATTTTTGATATAAAAATTTTCTATAGAAAATTTTTGATATAAAAATTTTCTATAGAAAATTTTCGATATAAAAATTTTCTATAGAAAATTTTCGATATAAAAATTTTCTATAGAAAATTTTCGATATAAAAATTTTCTATCGAAAATTTTCGATATAAAAATTTTCTACAGAAAATTTTCGATATAAAAATTTTAATAGAAAATTTTCGATATAAAAATTTTCATAGAAAATTTTCGATATAAAAATTTTCATAGAAAATTTTCGATATAAAAATTTTCTATAGAAAATTTTCTAATAAAAATTTTCAATATAAAAATTTCCTATAGAAAATTTTCGATATAAAAATTTTCTATTGAAAATTTTCTATTCAAAATCTTTAATATAAAAATTTCCTATAGAAAATTATCGATATAAAAGTTTTCTATAGAAAATTTTCGATATAAAAATTTTCTATAGAAAATTTTCGATATAAAAATTTTCTAAAGAAAATTTTCGATATAAAAATTTTCTATAGAAAATTTTCGATATAAAAATTTTCTATAGAAAATTTTCGATATAAAAATTTTCTATAGAAAATTTTCGATATAAAAATTTTCTATAGAAAATTTTCGATATAAAAATTTTCTATAGAAAATTTTCGATATAGAAAATTTTCGATATAGAAATTTTCTATAGAAAATTTTCGATATAAAAATTTTCTATAGAAAATTTTCGATATAAAAATTTTCTATAGAAAATTTTCGATATAAAAATTTTCTATAGAAAATTTTCGATATAAAAATTTTCTATAGAAAATTTTCGATATAAAAATTTTCTATAGAAAATTTTCGATATAAAAATTTTCTATAGAAAATTTTCGATATAAAAATTTTCTATAGAAAATTTTCGATATAAAAATTTTCTATAGAAAATTTTCGATATAAAAATTTTCTATAGAAAATTTTCGATATAAAAATTTTTTTATAGAAAATTTTCGATATAAAAATTTTCTATAGAAAATTTTCGATATAAAAATTTTCTATAGAAAATTTTCGATATAAAAATTTTCTATAGAAAATTTTCGATATAAAAATTTTCTATAGAAAATTTTCGATATAAAAATTTTCTATAGAAAATTTTCGATATAAAAATTTTCTATAGAAAATTTTCGATATAAAAATTTTCTATAGAAAATTTTCGATATAAAAATTTTCTATAGAAAATTTTCGATATAAAAATTTTCTATAGAAAATTTTCGATATAAAAATTTTCTATAGAAAATTTTCGATATAAAAATTTTCTAAAGAAAATTTTCGATATAAAAATTTTCTATAGAATATTTTCGATATAAAAATTTTCTTTAGAAAATTTTCGATATAAAAATTTTCTATAGAAAATTTTCGATATAAAAATTTTCTATAGAAAATTTTCGATATAAAAATTTTCTATAGAAAATTGTCTAAATATATAAAAATTTTCTATAGAAAATTGTCAATATAAAAATTTTCTGTAGAAAATTTTCTATATAAATATTTTCTATAGTAAATGTTGTATAGAAAATGTTATCAAAATGCTTTGGTCGATGTGTTGATCTATGTCTTAGTCTATTTCTTAATCTATGCCTTAGTTTTTGACTTAGTCTATATCTATGTCTTACTCAATTTAAAAGAAATGATTTCATTCCTTTATTTTCAATTTTCCGATAATATTTATTTAAAACTCATGATACCAAAAGTCATCATAATGCAAAACATATCAATTGCTTTCCTTTCAAATTTCTTGCTGTTGAGTCAACTCAACATAAATAAATATAAAAAAATGATGCATTTAATCGATCACTTTTGTTTTTCATTTTGTTTATTTAACGACTTTTTTACACGCAATTAAGTTTATTTTATTTTTTCTTCGTTTTTTGTTTATTTTTTCTGCGCCTCTGTATATTTTTTTGTTGTGTACATTAAAAAATATTGTATTTATTTAATTCATCTTATTCTCAGTTGCTTCAATATCAAATGTCTGTTGTATGCAAACAGCAGTAGATCGTATTACCTTTTTTCCAAACCCAGAACCGAGAATGCTGGGAATTCTCAGCTTAAGTCTGTATTCGTAAGAGCCAGAATTTTTTACGAAACGATACACAGACTCTGCTTGTGAATTTTTATTTTTTCTGTAAACTTAAGTTTTTGTATTCATGTTTTTAGTTGGCTACTACAAAACGTATTATTTTTGTTGAAGTGTGTGTTTTTTTTTTGGCCCTTTGCTAAATGCTGAGAAAGTGTAAAACTTGAGTAAGAACAGGGTTAGGCAAGTGAAGGCCCTCATATTTATGAATCGGTAGTTTGATCAACAAAGAAGTTTTCCATACGTTAATACAAATATAACAATCTGAATATATATTTCAGTCTATTACATAAACTAAGACAAAGACATAGACATAGACATAGACATAGACATAGACATAGACATAGACATAGACATAGACATAGACATAGACTAAGACATAGACATAGACATAGACATAGACATAGACATAGACATAGACATAGACATAGACATAGACATAGACATAGACATAGACATAGACATAGACATAGACATAGACATAGACATAGACATAGACATAGACATAGACATAGACATAGACATAGACATAGACATAGACATAGACATAGACATAGACATAGACATAGACATAGACATAGACATAGACATAGACATAGACATAGACATAGACATAGACATAGACATAGACATAGACATAGACATAGACATAGACATAGACATAGACATAGACATAGACATAGACATAGACATAGACATAGACATAGACATAGACATAGACATAGACATAGACATAGACATAGACATAGACATAGACATAGACATAGACATAGACATAGACATAGACATAGACATAGACATAGACATAGACATAGACATAGACATAGACATAGACATAGACATAGACATAGACATAGACATAGACATAGACATAGACATAGACATAGACATAGACATAGACATAGACATAGACATAGACATAGACATAGACATAGACATAGACATAGACATAGACATAGACATAGACATAGACATAGACATAGACATAGACATAGACATAGACATAGACATAGACATAGACATAGACATAGACATAGACATAGACATAGACATAGACATAGACATAGACATAGACATAGACATAGACATAGACATAGACATAGACATAGACATAGACATAGACATAGACATAGACATAGACATAGACATAGACATAGACATAGACATAGACATAGACATAGACATAGACATAGACATAGACATAGACATAGACATAGACATAGACATAGACATAGACATAGACATAGACATAGACATAGACATAGACATAGACATAGACATAGACATAGACATAGACATAGACATAGACATAGACATAGACATAGACATAGACATAGACATAGACATAGACATAGACATAGACATAGACATAGACATAGACATAGACATAGACATAGACATAGACATAGACATAGACATAGACATAGACTAAGACATAGACTAAGACATAGACTAAGACATAGACTAAGGCATAGACTAAGACACAGACTAAGGCATAGACTAAGACATAGGCTAAGACATAGGTTAAGACATAGACTAAGACATAGACTAAGACATAGACTAAGACATAGACTAAGACATAGACTAAGACATAGACTAAGACATAGACTAAGACGTAGACTAAGACATAGACTAAGACATAGACTTAGATATAGACATAGACTAAGACATAGACTAAGACATAGACTAAGACATAGACTAAGACATAGACTAAGACATAGACTAAGACATATACAAAGACATAGACTAAGACATAGACTAAGACATAGACTAAGACATAGACTAAGACATAGACTAATACATAGACTAAGACATAGACTAAGACATAGACTAAGACATAGACTAATACATAGACTAAGACATAGACTAAGACATAGGCTAAGACATAGGCTAAGACATAGACTAAGACATAGACTAAGACATAGACTAAGACATAGACTAAGACATAGACTAAGACATAGACTAAGACATAGACTAAGACATAGACTAAGACATAGACTAAGACATAGACTAAGACATAGACTAAGACATAGACTAAGACATAGACTAAGACATAGACTAAGACATAGACTAAGACATAGACTAAGACATAGACTAAGACATAGACTAAGACATAGACTAAGACATAGACTAAGACATAGACTAAGACATAGACTAAGACATAGACTAAGACATAGACTAAGACATAGACTAAGACATAGACTAAGACATAGACTAAGACATAGACTAAGACATAGACTAAGACATAGACTAAGACATAGACTAAGACATAGACTAAGACATAGACTAAGACATAGACTAAGACATAGATTAAGACATAGACTAAGACATAGACTAAGACACAGACTAAGACATAGACTAAGACATAGACTAAGACATAGACTAAGACATAGACTAAGACATAGACTAAGACATAGACTAAGACATAGACTAAGACATAGACTAAGACATAGACTAAGACATAGACTAAGACATAGACTAAGACATAGACTAAGACATAGACTAAGACATAGACTAAGACATAGACTAAGACATAGACTAAGACATAGACTAAGACATAGACTAAGACATAGACTAAGACATAGACTAAGACATAGACTAAGACATAGACTAAGACATAGACTAAGACATAGACTAAGACATAGACTAAGACATAGACTAAGACATAGACTAAGACATAGACTAATACATAGACTAAGACATAGATTAAACATAGACCAAGCCATAGACAAACCATAGACTAAGATATAAATTGCTAGTAAAAATTATTGCAAATGTTGGCCCGCCTTCGAAACTGCATTTCGCCCTCCCTTGCAAATAGGGTTTATTTGTACTTAAGTCCATTTAATGTAAAATTATATCAGCATTAGAATAAAAAGTGCGTGCATGAAAATGATCCCAAACAGATGCATTCGTAATAGACAACCAGAAGATACCCATTTAAATAAATAAAACTAAAAACGCATTAGTCTATTATAATGTATTATATTAAATTAAATAACAAAATAAATGTAATGGTTAAATTATCATGATATCTCTCGGAGTCCATTAAAAAGACACGCAGAATAAGTATAAATTTTTTTGCAGACTTAACTTAATACTTGAGGTTAATCTCAGTTTACCGAAACGTATTAAATTTAATAAACTGAAGATAATTATAAACATATTTTTTTAAATATTGCTCTGGTTATTTTCACACATTTGTTATATTTAAATTCTGCTCATATTTATTCTTACGTTGAATTTTATATTTTATAGATTTGAAAATAATTTTTTGGAAAAATTTTATTAAGAAGACGAGGAATTTGTATTAGAGTTTTCCATTGTCAAAAAAACTCGGTACAAGAAAAAGTTAATTAATTAATAAGTTAGAAGCTTATTATTATACAAAGAAATATTTCTCATAACCTTCCAATTCTAAATTCACTTTTCCTTTCTTATTTTCATCTTTTTTTTTTTTTTCTTGAAATTTGCTTTGACTTTAAGTCATTGTAATTATTTTTTATTTTGGTCTTATTTTTTTACTTCCAATATTACATCCGTTTCTATATACATTTTCCTTTTCTATATAAACTCTATATATACCTCAATCCCTTATATATTAAGTTACTGCCTTCAGCTGCATATACGTATGTATGTACTTTTTTTTTAATATATACCTTATCTTTCAATACACTCGCTCTACATCCACTTTTGTCTGTCTTTTCTTTCCAAAAGAAAAGGAAGAAGCCTCACAAACGTTATGCTTGACTTCCTTTTTTAACGTCTTTCATGAAGTTGGTATCTGGAAGCAAGAAACAAAAAAAACCGACTCAAAAGTCATATTATTAAGCAGTAGCTTAATCGCCTTGTTCTTATGTCCCTGTATCTTAAATTGTATATGTTATTTTAGTATATTATCTGTTACTTTATAATTAAGTGTTTTTTTTTCAACGAAATTTCTTAAACAAAGCAAAAAGTATGTGAAGATATGAAAACACCCCCATTAAGAAATTATGATGATTCTTATCCGTTTTTTTTTTTTGGGAAAAAAAGGTGTCAATGTGAGTCATCCATCAAATTAATAATATGTAAAATTTTTGAAAAAGTTAGTTTCATTTCATCAAATTTTTCTATAGAAAATTTTTTTATAAAAAATTTTTCTATAGAAAATTTTTTTATCAAAAATTTTTTTATCAAATATTTTTCTATAGAAAATTTTTTTTATCAAAAATTTTTCTATAGAAAATTTTTTATCAAAAATTTTTCTATAGAAAATTTTTTGTCAAAACTTTTTCTATAGAAAATTTTTTTATCAAATATTTTTCTATAGAAAATTTTTTTATCAAAAATTTTTCTATAGAAAATTTTTTTATCAAAAATTTTTCTATACAAAATTTTTTTATCAAAAGTTTTGCTATAGAAATTTTTTTTATTAAAAATTTTTCTATAGAAAATTTTTTTATTAAAAATTTTTCTATAGAAAATTTTTTTATCAAAAATTTTTCTATAGAAAATTTTTTTATCACAAATTTTTTACAAAAATATTTCTATAAAAATTTTTTTTACAAAAATATAAATTTTTTTATAGACAATTTTCTTTTTCTATAGAAAATTTTTTTATCAAAAATTTTGTTATAGAAAATTCTTTGCCAAAAATTTTTCTATAAAAAATTCTTTGCCAAAAATTTTTCTATAAAAAATTTTTTGTCAAAAATTTTTCTATAGAAAATTTTTTGTCAAAAACTTTTCTATAGAACATTTTTTGTCAAAAATTTTTCTATAGAACATTTTTTGTCAAAAATTTTTATATAGAAAATTTTTTAGTCAAAAATTTTTATATAGAAAATTTTTTGTCAAAAATTTTTATATAGAAAATTTTTTGTCAAAAATTTTTATATAGAAAATTTTTTGTCAAAAATTTTTTATATAGAAAATTTTTTGTCAAAAATTTTTCTATGGAAAATTTTTTATCAAAAATTTTTCTATGGAAAATTTTTTGTCAAAAATTTTTCTATGGAAAATTTTTTGTCAAAAATTTTTCTATAAAAAATTGTTTGTCAAAAATTTTTCTATAGAAAATTTTTTGTCAAAAATTTTTCTATAGAAAATTTTTTGTCAAACATTTTTCTATAGAAAATTTTTTCTATAGAAAATTTTTTGTCAAAAATTTTTGTATAGAAAATTTTTTGTCAAAAATTTTTATATAGAAAATTTTTTGTCAAAAATTTTTATATAGAAAATTATTTGTCAAAAAATTTTTATATAGAAAATTTTTTGTCAAAAATTTTTGTATAGAAAATTTTTTGTCAAAAATTTTTATATAGAAAATTTTTTGTCAAAAATTTTTATATAGAAAATTATTTGTCAAAAAATTTTTATATAGAAAATTTTTTGTCAAAAATTGTTGTATAGTAAATTTTTTGTCAAAAATTTTTATATAGAAAATTTTTTGTCAAAAATTTTTATATAGAAAATTTTTTGTCAAAAATTTTTATATAGAAAATTATTTGTCAAAAAATTTTTATATAGAAAATTTTTTGTCAAAAAATTTTTCTATAGAAAATTTTTTGTCACAAAGTTTTCTATAGAAAATATTTTGTCAAAAATTTTTCTATAGAAAATTTTTTGTCAAAAATTTTTCTATAGAAAATTTTTTGTCAAAAATTTTTCTATAGAAAATTTTTTTTACAAAATTTTTCTATAGAAAATTTTTTTTATCAAAAATTTTTCTATAGAACATTTTTTTACAAAAATTTTTCTATAGAAAATTTTCTTATAAAAATTTTTCTATAGAAAGTTTTATTACAAAAACTTTTCTTTACCAAATTTTCTTACAAAAATTTTTCTATAGCAAATTTTTTTATCAAAAATGTTTCTATAAAAAATTGTTTTATCAAAAATGGTTTACAAATTCTGTATAAATTTTTTTTCTTACAAAAATTATTCTATAAAATTTTTTTTATCCAAACTTTTTCTATAGAAAGTTATTTTATCAAAAATTTTTCTGTAGAAATTTTTTTTATCAAAAATTTTTTACAAAATATATTACAAAAATATTTCTATAGAAAGTTTGTTTACAAAATTTTTTCTATAGAAATTTTTTTTATAAAAAATTTTCTTACAAAAATGTTTCTATAGAAAAATTTTCTTTCAAAAATTTTTCTATAGAAATTTTTTTTATCGAAAAATTTTTACAAAATATATTACAAAAATATTTCTATAAAAAATTTTTTTACAAAAATTTTCTTACAAAATTTTTTATCAAAAATGTTTCTATAGAAAATTTTTTAATAAAAATTTTTCTATAGAAAATTTTTTATCAAAAATTTTTCTATAGAAAATTTTTTTATTAAAAATTTTTCTATAGAAAATTTTTTTATCAAAAAAATTTTAGCTCGAAAATATCAAAAAAATATTAAATTGTTTAATATTAGAATTTATTTCAGTTTTGAAAAAAGAATAGTGTCGTGGCAACAATGTTCGTGATTGTATTTCTTTGTTCTCTCGAACCATGTATTTTGTTGCTATAAATTGGATTTTAATTTGTTTCTTGCCTATTTTGTTTTTGTCGTTTTTTTAACAAAGCGGCACTAACCAACTCTGTTAACATATAAATTCCAACTGAGTTTTATTGATAATCGTGGTATTTACAAAAATAAAAAATTTCATCGGCTTCTGGTGGTATGGACTGCCTGCTCCTGATTATCATAAACTTTACGAGATAAGAGTGGAATAGGTGTCCATATTTCACTCTAGATTAATTAATTCTACATATCTGATCAGTTTTTTTGTCAAGTCTTTTGAAAGTAAGACCTAACTTTTAGAAACTTTAATTCGATCAGACTTTGTTATCAACGGAAACAAAGAATTGACAATACCGAGAGGGGATTTTTCAATTCATTATCAACAATTTCGTTTTGATCGATATTGAAACATGCCACTTCGTATTGAAAGATCAATTTTATTTTAGTGTGAGTCTCAAAAGTTGTTTTTTAAGGTCGGACGGCTTCAAGTCATTAATTTTATAGCATATAGTTACTTATCTACCTAATTCTGACAACTTTTGTATAGTCATTTGTAAACATACAACTGCAATTTAAACTATTCGTTTCCCCAACCATAATATCGATATGATATCATATTATGATATCAAGTGTCTTTGCTTTTCAATGTATAAAATGTTAAAGATCAAGGCCCATCATCAACAGCACTCAGGAGCCGAGGACCTTTCGGATTTTTTACATATGTATATTCGTATGTCTGTCTTAAAATTCTCCGACATCATGTGAAAGATGGTGAAAAAACGAGGAAAGATAAACGATATTCTAATATTATTTTTCGAGATATCTATCTTAATTTTAAAAATCATTAACAATTTTTATGAATCATTTAATAAACAAATATAAGTATTTACAACAGTAACTTTTTCAGTTTTCTGATGCCAACTAAATAATCATAATTTTACAAACTATTGGACCAATAAACTTTCCAAACTACTAAGCATCTGTTTTGTCAGAAACAGCTATAAATAAGTAAAAATTATATTGGAAAAATGTAAAAAAGAAAAAGCGGGAAAAATAAACGAAGATAATGTCATGTCAATCATGACAACCACTTCCTCCCTCCCCAATTCGTTAACAAATATACTTACTACATTCATATCCAAAAGCCATTTGGCTTCAAACCAATAAATAATTTTCTAAATTGTGGCATTAACTAGAGATAACATTAAAGTTGGCTTAGGCAACATCAACATCCAATATTAAAAAAAAAATATATAGTACACACATTATTATAAATATCGGGAACAACAAAACCGCAAGAGCAAAATTGAAGAGAAAAGGGAAAAGCCACTTTGTAACCGTTGATTCTATTATATTCAGTCAAAACAATGGTTTCGTTTAAATATCAATTTTTACCAACAATCAAGAGCAATAGCGAAGACAGAAAGAGACTCTGATGATGTTGCTGCTGCTGCTGTTAAAGATGATCATTATATTTCTGTTGCTGCTGCTAGTTCAGATGATGTTGTTGCTGTTGTCGTATTATTACAAACATTATTTTACGGTCAGACCTTGAAACAGTTCAAAAACGTAAACGGTTCAGTGATCATTGAATCTACATGGGTACACGTTCAAATAACATCGAATCCATCCACATCCATCCCATTGTATTCGTGTGCCGGCTTAGTTGTTTTTTTTTTTGTACTTACTTCCATATATTTAGACATAAATATACAAAATGCCAAGAGACATATTTGCTTTAAACAAAATGGAAAAGAGGCGACGACCAACTTTGTAATGATGCATGCATCCCATTCACCATCTCCATTTAAAATCATTTAGCCAGAAGCAGCAGCTATTATTTATGTGTACATACATATGTATGTATGTATGTACCCAGTTTTATATAGATTTTTTCCAAAGTGTGTTCTTCTAAACCCATTATATACATATGGATACGAGTATACATGTTCGCTTATTCATTCACTTATTTAGTCACTCTAGCCAGTAACCACTCATCCATTCCATTCATCTCGTTTAATGTAGCTTCAGTCTATTTAGGTTAGATAAAACTAACTTCGGACAGAGTTGGCAAAGAATTAAATTCAACTAGAAGTGAGATGATAAGATTCACAATTTTGTGTAAAAATGTGACTATTTGTAATGCAAAGAGTAGACATTTGCCTAAAAATGGTTAATAAAACACGTTCCAATCCAATGAAAGATTATCGCCTAGTATTTGGTTGATTTTTATTGATTGATTTCTTCAAAAAACCGACACACATCAGCAGGACTAGGCAGCCCATACCACCAGAAGCCGATGAATTTTTTTAATTCTCGTAAATACCACGATCATTAATAAAACTCGTGAAAATGAGTATTAAAATCATTCATTTTGAATTTGGATATTAACAGAGTTGGTTGGTGCCGCTTTGTTAAAGAAAAGACAAAAACAAAAAAAACAAGAAACAAAACAAAATCCAATTTATAGCAACAAAATACATGGTTCGAGAGAACAAAGAAATATAATCTCGAACATTGTTGCTACGACACTATTATTTGTGTAAACATGGGGAATATTTTTGTAAATATTGGGAATATTTTTGATCCAAAAAATTTTCTAAAGAAAAATTTTTGATAAAAAAATTTTAATAAAAATATTTTTCTTTGGAAAATTGTTCAATAAAAATTATATTTTAGAGAAAAATTTTCGATAAAAATATTTTTCTGTAAAAATTTTTATATCAAAAAATTTTCAAACCTTCCATAAAAAAATTTTTGATAAAAAAATCTGCTGTAGAAAAATTTTTGATACAAAAATTTTGTTTTAGAAAATTTTTTTTTTGAAATTTTATTTTTTAAAAATTTTTTTTTTTTAATTTTTGTTAAAAAATTTTCCATAGAAAAATTTTTGATAAAAAAATTTCTATAGAAACATTTTTGTAAGAAAATTTGCTATCGAAAAATTTGTGACAAACAAATTTTCTAAAGGTCGTGAGTTCGAATCGGGCTTAGGTTCATGGCATCTAACAGTTGGTGACACAGTGTGCTGATGAAGTTCGTAGCGGGACAGAAAATGCAGCATTCCACACTGCAAAGTG
Organism: Stomorhina lunata; assembly: GCA_933228675.1. Classification (NCBI taxonomy): domain Eukaryota; kingdom Metazoa; phylum Arthropoda; class Insecta; order Diptera; family Rhiniidae; genus Stomorhina; species Stomorhina lunata. The sequence continues at coordinate 85,566,498 of OW121743.1, forward strand.
TCATATAGTTTTATCAATATTCCCAAAATTTCTTCATCTAATTTAAAAATCATAAATTAAAAAAATAATTTATGACATGAACCTAAGCCCGACTCGAACTCACGACCATCAACATAAATTCTGGTTCAACTAAAATTAATTTCTTTCAACCAAAAAATTTTCTATAGAAAAATTTTTGATAAAAACCCACAACCTCTTAAAAATTTTTTCTTTAGAATAATTTTTAATATAAAAATTTTCTATAGGAAAACTTTTGATAAAAAAAATTTTCTATAGAAAAATTTTTGATAAAATTTTCCATAGAAAACCTAAGCCCGACTCGAACTCACTACCATCAACATGAATTCTGGTTCAACTAAAATTAATTTCTTTCAACCAAAAAATTTTCTATAGAAAAATTTTTAATAAAAACCCACAACCTCTTAAAAAATTTTTCTTTAGAATAATTTTTAATATAAAAATTTTCTATAGCAAAACTTTTGAACCATCGAAACGCATCGAGGAATTTGGTTTCTCCGCAAACATTTTTTGGCTTTTTATCAATAAATTGGTCTGTTACATTAATAAATAAATGTAACAGATTTGGGATCAAATGTGAATAATATTTATATCCCGACTATTTTGTTATTTTTTGAAAAAATTTTCTATAGAAAAATTTTTGATAAAAAATTTGTAATATAAAAATTTTAATTCAATTTAAAGTTCGAATAATTAATTCCCAAAAATTTTTATATTAAAAACTTTTTTACAAAGTAAATTTTATAGTGAACAAATTTTTACAGAAAAATGTTTATAGGGAAAAATTTTTTATAGAAAAATTTTTATTATGAAAAATTTTCTATGCAAACATTTTTATAATGAAAAATTTTTTATGAAAAAATTTTTATAGTGAAAAATTCTCTATAGAAATATTTTTATAGTGAACAATTTTTTATAGAACAATTTTTAAAATGCTTCAATTTCTATAGAAAAATTTTTATATTGCAGCATTTTCTATAGAAACATTTTTATAGTGAAAAATTTTCTATAGAAAAATGTTCATATTGAACAATTTTTATAGTGAATAAGACAATTTATTGAAAAAAGCCAAAAATTGTTTGTGGGGACAACCAATTCCTCGGCAATTGTTTTATTTTTTGGTGAACAATTTTTTATAATTTCACTTTTCATTGTTTATGTTGATTCATATACATATTTAGAATTTATGAATCCCTTCCTTTAAACTTCTGTTGTTTGTGTTAAAACTCTATTATGTTCTACTACTGAAATTCTGGGCAAGTTAAAAATTATTTGGCAGTTTCTTTTTTTTTACTTTTATTTTCAATTTTCTATATTTTCCTCCTATTTTGGTTTTATTTATTTATAATTTATTTCTTACTCTTTTTTTCATTTCATTTAAAGTTTCATCTCAGTCTTTTTCTGTTAATGTATAAAACTACTTTAAAATTAGCTTTCAAATGGAATGAAAAAAAGGGGGAATCTTTTACATTCATTAACTACGGGAGTAATTTTGTCTTGTCTCAAAATCGTTCAGCCGTTAAGACTTTTATTCGTGATGTTGTTAATGATCATCAATGGCCAAATGATGACGATCATTACTAGTATTTTCATAGTCATCATCATCATAATCATATGGAGGAAATGTTACCGGCTTTTTAAAATTCATTTAGTTTGAAATGTGAATGGCGATGCTTTAATTCAATTTAGATCTTTTTAAAAGCTGCATGGTTGAAGGTATGGAAGTCGATGATTGTTAATATTATTCAAAAGGGAAATTTTTAGAATTAGTGTAAGCCCTAAACAGAATCATCTTATAGGGAAACTTTTACTTTTTGATTTCTCTAAAGTATTTTTGAGATTTTTGATATCTCATTTTTTAATAATCGATTTTTTGACATTTCATCTGATAAACTCTAGGAACTAATGACCCAATGTTGTGTGTTAATAAATAAACGTGTTACGAACCATGTTGCTTCATCTGTAATTATGGGTGGTATAAATATTGAGGAATCGGAAACTCTTGATGTTCTAAGCATGAAAATTCAATGTGATTTCCGTTAGACTAAACACGTTTTAATAGTGCCGAAAGTAGCATATAAGTGTCTCGGCTTTCTAAAGCGTTGTAAGACATACATCACTCTAACTGATCTCCCTAATATCTATACCACTTAAATAAAACCGAAAATTTAATACAACTCCCATGGGCGGTGCTTCAAAGTCCGTTTTGGAGCTTCACGATCGTGTACAAGAGAGGGTGAAGGTGCTTATCAGTGACAGTAGGGTAGTCAACTCTATTGACTAATGGAGTATCGTCGTAATCTGGGTTGCGTTTCACTGTTCTATCGTTACTATAATGACATGAGCTCAAAAGAAATTCGGGATCTTGTTCCTAAAACCGGTTCTTCGTAACACATGCAAGTCAACAAGGGCTCATCCCTTTGTAGTAGATTTTCTAGTGGATCGCATGACGAATTATAGAAAAAACTCGTTTTTTAGTATCACAGCACGAATGAGGAATTAAATTCCCCTCTTATTATGATACCCAAAGGTTCAAATCGAATATCCACAAGCAGTACTCCCTCAATCCTCCTCCCCACAACCTTTTTTCCTAGTTCCATTACAATGCATATGCATATGTCGGGGTCATCCCCAACATATCCTATAAAAATAGAAAATTTTTGAAAAATTTCCTATAAAAATAGAAAATTTTTGAAAAATTCCTATAAAAATTTAAAATTTTTAAAAATTTCCTATAAAAATAAGAAATTTTTGAAAAATTTTCTATAAAAATAAAAAAATTTTGAAAAATTTCCTATAAAAACAGAAAATTTTTGAAAAATTTCCTATAAAAACAGAAAATTTTTGAAAAATTTCTTAAAAAAATAGAAAATTTTTGAAAATTTTCCTATAAAAATAGAAAATTTTTGAAAAATATCCTATAAAAATAGAAAATTTTTAAAAAATTTCCTATAAAAATATAAACTTTTTGAAAATTTTCTTATAAACCCAATAATTTTTTTAAAAATTCCCTATAATATAATAATAGAATTTTTTAAAATGTCCTATAAATATTTAAAACATTTAAATAGTTTTCTATAAAAATAGAAAACTTTTTAAAAATTTCCTTTAAATCAAACAAATTTTTTAAAATTTCCTTTAAAAATATAAAATTTTTTAAATTTTTCTATTTTAATATTTTTTTATTTTTATAGGAAACTTTTCAAAAATTTCTTATTTTTATAGGAAATTTTTCAAAAATTTCTTATTTATATAGGAAATTTTTCAAAAATGTCTAATTTTTATAGGAAAGTTCTAAAAAGTTTTTTTATTTTTATGAGAAACTTTACAAAATTTACTTATTTTTATAGGAAATTTTGCAAAAATTTCTTATTTTTATAGGAAATTTTTCAAAAATTTCTTATTTTTATAGGAAATTTTTCAAAAATTTCTTATTTTTATAGGAAATTTTTCAAAAATTTCTTATTTTTATAGGAAATTTTTCAAAAATTTCTTATTTTTATAGGAAATTTTTCAAAAATTTCTTATTTTTATAGGAAATTTTTCAAAAATTTCTTATTTTTATAGGAAATTTTTCAAAATTTTTTTATTTTTATAGGAAATTTTTCAAAAATTTCTTATTTTTATAGGAAATTTTTCAAAAATTTCTTATTTTTATAAGAAATTTTTAAAAAATTACTTATTTTTATGGAATTTTTTTAAAAAATTTACTATTTTTATAGGAAATTTTTAAAAAGTTTTTTAATGCAAAAAAAAATGGCTAACGAATTTTACATGTGCTTGTCATTGAAAGGGAAAAGCAGTAGCGCTTTGGAATCCATAGACCCTAACCAATGACAATCAAGTCTTTAAATCCTTCCATGGTAGTCGGATCTTCTTAATGGAACGACTTAGAATTCTTAGGATTCCGATCAAGGTCTACAACTTCTGCGATATTACTAGTATTATCGCAGTAACAACGACAACAATAACGTCTTAAAATCGCAAAATCACAAAAAGTGACATTCCACAATCTTTAACTTAATCTAAAAGACAAAAGAACCCAAAGATTAAAAAAAAAAAAACCAAGACAAAGCCAAAAAAATTTTATTATCTCTTGACGAGACGCTAATACAATTTTTATGATCATTTTAATGTACCTTTATGTGAATAAATTAACCTTTCATGATCATTCATTCACAGGCATTGTTGAATTTATTCTTTCTTTCCGAACACCCTCCCAAACTCCTTAACATCTCCTCCCCTCTTGAAGTTTATCACTTTCTTGGAACAAGAAAAACCTTTAAACATACGAATACAAGATACATATTAAGAAGGGGGTACTTATAACTTTTAAACACATCCGCCCAGAGCTTTAAACCCAACCAAACCAAAATGCCCAGAGGCAATAAGATGCAGCCATAATACACGAATAACTAAATTCAAATTCAAGATCAAAATGGTCATAAAGACGACGGTAGACAGACAGATATACAACAGACAAATACCAGAATAATAACGAATTAAATAAAAATATATATGTACTGAAATACACATAATATTTTAACTCCGAAACGTGCAAGAGGAGAAATGTCTGAATGACTTAACGATAAAACTCCACAAATGATGATTGTGATCATCATGGCAAGAAGTGAACAATGAAGAAGGGAAGCCAAAAAAAAAAAAACGCAGACACCAGATAAAAAACTAGAATGGAGGGAGAATTTGTGCATTTACGAAAAAATATATATGCACAGCACCCACATGGAGAGGAGCTACATGTATCTAGAGGATGTACAAGCAATAAACATGTTCAGAAAATGGGGAAGTATTACCAAAGACGAGAAATGTTAACAAAAATTAACATATTAAGAAAAGTTTAGAAGTTTAAAGTTCTCTTCAGTTGTTCTTAGCATTATTAAAGGTATTAAGACTACCTTATAGATCAATTTTTATGTATACCAAAAATATTTTGGGCATACTTCCCCCCAGCTTTTACTGGCTGTACATTTACACATTTTCCAGAACTAAAAAGCAACAACGCAATCATAAAAAGTAGATACGGGTATTAAACCAAGATCGTAAAGATCATTGCAAATAAAGTAAAATACATACAGACACATTAAGTTTATCATGTCGGTTTTTAGTGGCGACCACATCATCATGATCATCTTCTTAAGCTTTTTTTTCATTATTCACATAAAGATGAAAAACACCAGAAGAACATAAAAATATCTGTATAATCAAAGTTAATCAGTGAAGAAAACAAAAAAAAAAGAAAAACTGGCAACAAAAACCATGATGGCTGGAAGAACCCTATTGTGATCGCGACGGTCCGACGCATATAATCTGCGATGGCAGTAATGGTAAAATGGTAATGGCTATTTAGGGCCAACAGTCTATTCTACAGTATGTGTATAGCTGTTGCCAGCAAATGAAGAGTCACAGAGAAAGGCAAGCAAACCCAACCGAACTAAACTAAACCACAGCAGCAGCAATAATTTCAAATCTTTACGCTCCACCTAATCTTTTACATTTTTACTACATATGTATATAAAAACGAACAGGTATACATACAAGTAGTAATTTACTTATATACGTACAATGTTTATGTTAAATTAATTATATGTAGCCATCTTTGGTCAACGTAGGACCTATGTAGTAACCCAGCACAAAATTCATCTACATAAATATGAATGAAGAAAGTTTCTACAATATTATTCCAATCATATCTACTCTTTTGCAGATGATAGCAGCATTTGTCATTCGCATTCATTCAGTTACAGGCCAAGCCTCTTAGACATTAAGAGAAATAGGCAGAATACGTTATTGAATATGTTAATTTTGGACCTAATTTTAAAATTCGAAAGGGGGTCGTGCAAATAGGGTTTATTTTTATACCACAAAAACACAATGTTGTACATTAACACATCAACGTGATATGGATATTGAGGAATCAGAAGCTCTTGATGTTATTGGCTTGAGTCTGTTGGACTCGACTCACCATTCAAGTGTCGAAAGAAGCATTAAAGTGACAACTGAACTGCTGACTATTTTTACCACAAATATCCGACCTAAATTAGAATGCAACGCTGATGTTACTTTATTGATTAACTTGTCGCATTGTGGGATGTGCTTCTCTATTCTATCGATATTAAAATATTATCATAATAAAATCAGCGACTTAGTGCCCGAAAGGATCGGTTCAAACGATCACTATGGATCTGCACCGAAAACAATTGATTTGTTTGAAGAGAGTAAGTAATCAACGAAAAACTATCAGACACGAAGCCTCTGCCACATGTTGCAAAACCGGTCAAAAGCTATTTGGAAATCAGAAGATAGGAAGCTTTAGCTCACCCGCCTTGCAGTCCAGACCTTGCCCCTTCTGACTACTATATATTTTGATCGATGTAAAACATAGTTCGAAAAAAAACAGTACCTTATTAGATTGTACTGAACTTATGCACACACAAAAGTTATTTATTTTTTAGGTACCTAACTAAGTCGGAAACAGAATTAGGTACACAAAGACACAATAAAAAACAAGTAAGAAAGCGCTATAGTCGGTCAAGCCGACCATACGATACCCTTCACCACTAAGGTCAAAGGTGTTATTTTTCCTGTATAAAGACAAATATTTGCTAAATTTTGCCATCATACAAACATTTTCTCAAAACGTATATATTCAACCTGTTTCCGTCATTTGGACTTATATGAGAGCTAGGGCCAAATGTTGACCGATTATCTCGAAATTTGGCAAATTGATTACAGTTGTTACAAAAATTATGTATGCAAAAAATAAACTCAAAATTTTCATTATCTTTAGATTTACGAGTGTTTCAGTGATTTTTTGTCTCATTTAGTGCGTTTTTGAAGAAGAGTTTGTATGGGAGCTATGGCCAAATGTGGACCAATTTCAACGAAATTTGGTGCAGTGATTTAAGTATACATAAGCAGTATTGATAATAATATTGATATTTGTGGCCAATATAGCAATTCCGGGAAGTGGGACCTATGGGAGGTACCATAAATAATGGACCGATTTTGACCAATTTCAATAGCCATGGTCCCATTATCAAAAAAATTATCTGTGCCAAATTCCATCAAATTATCTTTAGAATTGCGACCTGTAGTTTGATTACAAGGTTTACATGGGGGTCCAGCCAGCCAGCCAGCCAGACGGACGGACGGACATCGCTAAATCGACTCAGAAAGTGATTCTAAGTCTATTGGTATACTAAAAGGTGGGTCTAAGACAAATATTTCTATGCGTTACAAACATCAGCACAAACTTATAATACCCTTTCCACCTATGGTGGTGAAGGGTATAAAGAACGGTACGTTAAAATGAGGTACTGTTCTTTGGGATTTTAGAGTATTTTTTAGTTAACTTTAGAGTACTTTAAAGTACTAAGTTACGAATCTTTAGATAACTTTCTTGTGGCTGCGTTCGTAATATTTATTTTGACGAAGTTTTGTTCTTATGCATTCTTAAATAACTCGTATATTTTCATAAAAAAAACCCAACAGTTCCAAGTTGATAATATGAGCAGCGGTTTGAGCATGTACTTTTTGGTAAATAAATTACTTGGTAATATCGAAGTGCTGGCTCATTGCTAATGTAAAAGCGGTTATTAACCTACTCTAATCAGAAGTATATCTTAAAATCTTCAGGCATTTAACCAACTTGGAAAAAGTCCATCAATTTTGAACTGCTGGTAAATTCTTAAACATGCATATACACGCATAGCATGCCAATTGTGTTTGTATTGGTGACAAAGTTTTTTATGATATACACACAAATATAAGAAAGTGTTGCCGATGTTGTTCGATAGCCGTTATAAATTTATAGTTTACACTAGCGTATATGGAATAAAATGTAGTAGTAATTAATATATATGTTTTGTATATTTTACTACTCCTTAAAACCATTTCTAAACACATAAAAGTAGTATCGTGAAATCTCATCAACTAAACCCAATGAAATCTAGAAATCAACTTTGTTGCCGATTACTCCAATTTTGTTGCAAAAGTTAGAATTGATATATTCATACTAAAGTACAATACTTTTTATCTTATCTTTTTACTTAATATAAAAGTTTATGCGTACTACAATTTAAAAAACGTTTAAATATCCCTTTAAAAATAATTAAAAAAAAGTAATATTGCTTAATTATTTTCCTATTGTGGATAATAGTTAGACAAAATTTAAATTTCACTTTTGGTAATACTGTTATTATCATTGTTGTCAGTTTCGTAAGAGTTCGTTAAAGTTAAGGTACAGAGTACGTTATGGTACTCAACAAAGTACGTTATTTTTAGAGTACTTCGTGAAAGTTCGTTATAATAAAGGTTGTGTATTTTAACAGGTACTCTAAAATGTTAAGGTACCTATACTCAAACTGAACACTTTATTGCGTATGTGACTTTGTACCGAACTTGTCAAGGTGTACGGCAAGTTCGGTACGTACCTTAAAATACAGTATTTTAGAGTATTTTTTCGAACTATGATGTAAAATGGCTTGACTATTTTTTTTAACTCAAACCAGAGAAGTTATTTTGGCGTGGAATCCATATGCTACCAAAAACATTGGAAAGTGGCTAAATATAGACAATACTTGGAGTGATGTTTCAACCCATTTTTTTTTTTATTATAGACTCATCTTGGGGTTAGATTGATGACGAAATGATCTTTTTTTTGCTGCATTTTAAGTAGAGATCTGGAATTAATAATAAACCTTTCAAACAAGAGGAAAAAGATTTTATAAACCAATTTACAATATCTTACTACTATAGCTGCCTTAGCAAGTAGCCTCGAACACTCCGAATTTTGAGAAGGTTGATGGCAAAGAACAGGCAGTTTTGAGCTCGAAAACAAGTATCGGCCAAGGCAAAACAAAAAGAACGAAGACTAAGAATCAAAGTCTAATGAATGATATCAATCGCCTACATATCGTATAGATTATTCAAAATCAAGACAATAGGAAGTTTTTAAGTCCCCGCGAAATCGAAAAACGGTTGTTAAAAAATTTTCGAAGAAGAAACGGAAATAGGATTTTTTACATCAAATTTTGGAAAATAACAATGTCCTAGTGTGAAAAAGTAACAGAGACTAAATATTATCTACAAAAGATGACTCGGGCACGCTGATTTAAATGGAGGTATTCATTTTTATGGGATGCAGTTGTTGCCTGGGTTTCCTGCTAACAGTTAATAACTGTATACTTACACCTGATAGGTCAGGGCTAATGTGAGGAGGAGTTATCTTGGAGCCATTCCGACGTATTTGGTCTAAGGTAATTGAACTTGGTAAAGTACGAAACTGTAGTATCTGTTCAACATGTTAGTTGCGGCTGTAAGCGGGAGTCTGTTTCGGATCGAGCGGCTGGCTCGTGTCTTTGGACTCATCATCCTTCGACTTAGCACTACGATGTTTCAAGCATGGAAAGAAACAACAGAATATACTTTTCCAAGGGGTAATCCCCCTGCTACGGCAGCTGGCACAAGGATTTTGGAGGTGCAAGAACATTCTGATGAATGAAACCAATCATGGCCCTATGCTCCACTGTGAGTCAAGAATAACAGAAGAAGAAGTAGAAGAACTAAGTTTTCTATGTTAGCTTAGATAAGGAAGATATTAAAATTTTTCGTTTGGGAAACCCTAACAATATTATTGATTAAAAAGGTCTAAAATTTGGAAATAATTCAATGAAATTTGGCTCATATGCCTTTCTTGGAACAGGAATAATGTCTACGGAATTTGGTTCAATTCTGTCGATTATTTGGAGTATCTTACATACTATATAAAATTTACCTGAATTTAGTTTTGTAAATATTGTGGAGCATACCTTGAAGCTGCGAAAAGATCAATTCCTGGAAGGTGTCCTATGTAATGGACCCATCCAAACCAATTTTTGCATACATGCATTGTTTTTATAGCAAAAAATACATATACATGTCAAATTTTATTTATCTCCAAATTTAAGACAATTTCAGTCATAATAATATGGGTAGGGTTTCCCAAACAAAAAATTTAAATATCTTCCTTATCTGAGCTAACATAGAAAAATTAATGCCACCATTGAAATCAGCGTGTCCGAATTATTTTTAATGGATGTGTCTTGTCCCGTCGTTCCAAATTCAAGTACAGTGTAATCAGAAATGGATCCATTACCTAGCCTCGAGGACAAAAATTACAGATTATCCCCATTTAGCTATCAACATTACACAAATCTCATGTATTCAGCAGACCAGTATGAAGTATGTTATTGAACCGGTCGACATTGAAGGAGCAAGAGCTGCGATAAAGAGATTTTGAAGCATTGCAGAGCCAGGTTGGGCAAAGATTTTCGAAAACCTAGAAATGGAAAGTCCTAAATAAACCGAACTATTTCCTAAATATTCATAAAAATGTTAATTTAAAGGAGTTGACTTCTTGAAAATGGGTTGAAGATTGGATATGCCAAAAAAATACATCTTTCCCGTCATGCTATCAACATAGCACAAAGCCTATTTTCTGCTTATAGAGGCTCAGGTTGTCTTTGGCAATAGAAGTTTACATCATAAAAATATGTATCGACGACTGGATCAACACAAATCATTTGGTCTGTTTTAGGAGGCGGAAATTGCCTTTAAGTTCTCTGGAAGCGGTAGAAAAGACAACAACTCTTCGTTAGTCTCTGAAAGACAAGTTAGCAAACGAATATCGCTGAAGTAGGAAATACGCTATTTATGTACATATGTCTCTATTAAAACTAGTCAAATGACATCGTTCAAAACTTTCAGAAAGTAATTCTTAATCGGTATTCTATTTGATGAATGATGGACTCATGATAAACACATTATAACTATTAAATTTAAGCAATCCACACGATTTTTAAATGAATATAAGAATTGATGAAAGAAAAATCAATACGAACATCAGACAAATCTAACAAACAAATGATTGTGTTCATTTATAAACTGATGATCTTACAATACAAGTTATTGTGCTGCTAATTTAACCTCAGAAGCAAAGGCAATACAGTTTAATTGTATTTATGAGAATCGCTGTTTTGCTGCTGTCATTATATCGTATTTGTTTGCTGTTCATTCATTACTTTGTTTTTATTCTTAAAATACTCTATAGCTAAAAAGAGTATACTTAGTTTAGCAAAACTTTTGCTAATAGTAGGTTTTTTCATTTATTTTGTCATATTTTCTTAAGTGCAAAAAATTTACAAATTTGAAAGGGCTATAACTTTTTTCAATAAAAACCGATTGAAAAAAATTAACATATAATCAAAGCCTAAAGTCTTAGCTTTCCAAAAATATATGGTTAATTTGCATATATTTGCAAGTAAAGTACAAAATTACTAACGAATGAGGTAAAATTTTTGTATATATTTAAGCCTTATACACTCCTTGGGTCAATTTGACCCAATTTTGTTTTTCAAACGCAAAATTATCTCATTAAATAATTAGATATGAATGTGAAACTTTAATTTATCCATTACAGGGACGAAAATTATGTTTTTTAAATAAAGTAATTATATTAAAATTTTTCCTTCCCCCTCCACTTTTCAAAACACGATTTACACACATTTAGTACTCTTTGGGTCAATATGACCCAACAAGCGATATTTCAAGCTTAATTCCATTTTATAATTTTTTTTCCTATTAAACATAATTGAATCGAGTTCACCTTCATTCAGAATCATTTATCAATAATTTGTTCAGTGAAATAATCAATAAAATCGCTTTCATTGAATATTTTTCCATTCATGGCCTGTTCACATATTACGTAACGCTATTTTCGCAATTTTTTTGTTTTCAAATTATACAACTATAGCATCATATGTTCCAAACAAAAATAAATAAGTTTTCCTTTTAAGATCTCTTCATCTTTCAGCCGACGTAAGAGATCATGAACAAAAAAACAACTAAAATACTATATCATTACATCCAAACTTGACTAAACGATGGCCAGTTGCATTATTTTCAAACATGATAGATGCATCAGCGTATAGATCTTATGGAATTAAATAAATCCTGACTTGAATTTTTATAAAAACTTCAGAAGCAGTCTTTATCTAGTAGAACTTGCAGATCAATTAGCTAACAAATGGCATATTTTGCGAAGAATATTTCCAAGGCATGGAGAACTTCTATCAAAACTTATTCCTCAGAGATCACTCTATACGAGTTGTTATAGATGGGTTCTCTTCAAACGAGTTCAAGATTTATTCAGGGATACGGCAAGCTCTGTTCTTTCTTCAAGTCTATTTCTTATCTTTATAAATGACCTTCTACATCAAATTTCCAATCCTATATACTCTTTTGCAGATGATAGTATTATTTGCCATTCATATTCATTCAATCATAGGCCAAGCCTTCTTGAGGTTGGCGCTATAAGACAAAACATGAATTAATCATTAAACCTATATTTAGAAACAATTTCAGAATGGGGTCATGCGAATGGATGTTGTATGCTTACGCATAAACGCGCGGCAAACAATGTTTCTTCATCTGTTGTTGTTGTTGTTGTAACTGCGATATTATTGGTAATATCGTAGAAGTGACAGTCCTTGGTCGGAATCCTAAGAATTCCGAGTCGTTCCGGTACGAAGAACCGACTGCCGTGGGAACGTTCTTCATCTGTATTAATGGGTGGTGTACATATTGAGGAATCAGATGCTCTTGATGCTCTGGGCATGAAAATTCAGTGTGATGTCCTTACGACAAAATACATCTTTCAAGTGTCGAAAGAAGCACTCAAGTGCCTCGGTTTTCTAAAACGGTGCAAGAGATACTTCACTTCATCTGATCTCCTTACTATTTACACCACCTCATGTATGGGCTGGAGCTTCATAGTCTATTTTGGAGCTTCTCGACCGTGTGCAAGAACTGGCGAAAGTGCTCATAGGGACAGTGGGGTATCCAACTCTATTGATTTACAGGAGCACCATCGTAATTAGAGTTGTGTCACACTGTCCTATTGTTAACACTTTGGAATATTCTCTAGCGAAATCAGAGAATTTGTTCTCGAAACTTAGACTTTTTTGCGCAATACACGTCATTCTTTTAGAGCTCATTCCTTTGTGATCGATTGGACGGTAGACCGTACAAACACGCTTCATTAAATTCGTTCTTCAGCAATATATGTAGTTCGTATGTGGAATTCACTCCCCGCAGAAGTTTTCTCTGCCAGTCGGAATATAAACACTACTCCATCTATCCTCCCTCCCATATTCTATTTTCCATCTGCCAACATATGGCATTGCATAAGTAGGGGTCATCCCCTGAGTGCTGGTCCTAAATTAAACAAAAATCCTATGTTAAATATGAAATTTTGTTAATATTTCATTGTTGGGTCATATTGACCCAAAGGGTAATATAAAGGGCACAAATCCAAGGAAAGTAGAAGGGTTAAATCACTTCATAAACAAAGAGTATTTTTGAGAAACAAAACATCAAAAGGGTATTCAATATTCGATATAGCCGCCTATACCTACATAAATTGTTTATATTATTTCTCTGTTGTATTTCCAAGATGATGATTCGTTGCGATGGGTGTACTCATATTCATTGACTTGAGTCTGTGATTTGGCTGATGTTATTGGTTCTGTCTGGTTTTGTTGTATGTTTTAAATTTATAGAGATTTATTTTTAGCTTTTAAGATGATTCCATCTTTTTTTCATTTTCAATATGTATTATTTTTGTTGTTGTTTTTCTTTTATTTCAGAATTCTTTTGTACTTTATACATGCGGGTTATACGTACATATATATTTTTGTCTCATTTCAATTCCCCATTATTTGTATTTCGAACTCAGATTGTTTTGATCGTTGTAAGAAGAATAAAAATGATGATGATGATCATCATTTTGGATGAATTATGGCGGCTACACATGAGTTTTACGAGTAATTCAAATGCGCATTTTAGATAAGTTATGACATGTTTTTTTTACAAAAACATATGAATGGTTTGTTCAGAAGATATAATAATTGGGAATTCATTTTAGTTAATTTTGAACCAAATTAAATTTTTTCCTATAGTAAAACAATGCCAATATATGTATATTTTTATCGAAACTTTTTAACGAAAATTTTTCTATAGAAAAATATTTTTAACGAAAATTTTTCTATAGAAAAATATTTTTAACAAAAGTTTTTCTATAGAAAAATATTTTTAACAAAAATTTTTCTATAGAAAAATATTTTTAACAAAAATTTTTCTATAGAAAAATATTTTTAACAAAAATTTTTCTATAGAAAAATATTTTTAACAAAAATTTTTCTATAGAAAAATATTTTTAACAAAAATTTTTCTATAGAAAAATATTTTTAACAAAAATTTTTCTATAGAAAAATATTTTTAACAAAAATTTTTCTATAGAAAAATATTTTTAACAAAAATTTTTCTATAGAAAAATATTTTTAACAAAAATTTTTCTATAGAAAAATATTTTTAACAAAAATTTTTCTATAGAAAAATATTTTTAACAAAAATTTTTCTATAGAAAAATATTTTTAACAAAAATTTTTCTATAGAAAAATATTTTTAACAAAAATTTTTCTATAGAAAAATATTTTTAACAAAAATTTTTCTATAGAAAAATATTTTTAACAAAAATTTTTCTATAGAAAAATATTTTTAACAAAAATTTTTCTATAGAAAAATATTTTTAACAAAAATTTTTCTATAGAAAAATATTTTTAACAAAAATTTTTCTATAGAAAAATATTTTTAACAAAAATTTTTCTATAGAAAAATATTTTTAACAAAAATTTTTCTATAGAAAAATATTTTTAACAAAAATTTTTCTATAGAAAAATATTTTTAACAAAAATTTTTCTATAGAAAAATATTTTTAACAAAAATTTTTCTATAGAAAAATATTTTTAACAAAAATTTTTCTATAGAAAAATATTTTTAACAAAAATTTTTCTATAGAAAAATATTTTTAACAAAAATTTTTCTATAGAAAAATATTTTTAACAAAAATTTTTCTTTAGAAAAATATTTTTAACAAAAATTTTTCTATAGAAAAATATTTTTAACAAAAATTTTTCTATAGAAAAATATTTTTAACAAAAATTTTTCTATAGAAAAATATTTTTAACAAAAATTTTTCTATAGAAAAATATTTTTAACAAAAATTTTTCTATAAAAAAATATTTTTAACAAAAATTTTTCTATAGAAAAATATTTTTAACAAAAATTTTTCTATAGAAAAATATTTTTAACAAAAATTTTTCTATAGAAAAATATTTTTAACAAAAATTTTTCTACAGAAAAATATTTTTAACAAAAATTTTTCTATAGAAAAATATTTTTAACAAAAATTTTTCTATAGAAAAATATTTTTAACAAAAATTTTTCTATAGAAAAATATTATTAACAAAAATTTTTCTATAGAAAAATATTTTTAACAAAAATTTTTCTATAGAAAAATATTTTTAACAAAAATTTTTCTATAGAAAAATATTTTTAACAAAAATTTTTCTATAGAAAAATATTTTTAACAAAAATTTTTCTATAGAAAAATATTTTTAACAAAAATTTTTCTATAGAAAAATATTTTTAACAAAAATTTTTCTATAGAAAAATATTTTTAACAAAAATTTTTCTATAGAAAAATATTTTTAACAAAAATTTTTCTATAGAAAAATATTTTTAACAAAAATTTTTCTATAGAAAAATATTTTTAACAAAAATTTTTCTATAGAAAAATATTTTTAACAAAAATTTTTCTATAGAAAAATATTTTTAACAAAAATTTTTCTATAGAAAAATATTTTTAACAAAAATTTTTCTATAGAAAAATATTTTTAAAAAAAAATTTTCTATAGTAAAATGTTTTTAACAAAAATTTTTCTATAGAAAAATATTTTTAACAAAAATTTTTCTGTAGAAAAATATTTTTAACAAAAATTTTTCTATAGAAAAATATTTTTAACAAAAATTTTTCTATAGAAAAATATTATTAACAAAAATTTTTCCATAGAAAAATATTTTTAACAAAAATTTTTCTATAGAAAAATATTTTTATCAAAAATTTTCTATAGAAAAATATTTTTAATGAAAATTTTTCTATAGAAAAATACTTTTAACGGAAAATTTTTCTATAGAAAAATATTTTTAACAAAAATGTTTCTATAGAAAAATATATTTAACGAAAATTTTTCTATAGAAAAATATTTTTAAATTTAAGTTTTCTAACTACTACATACATATGTATGTATTTAGCAAACTTAAATATCAACGCACGTTATTATCTGACATTAAAAACAAACGATTTCAGTCCGCAATATGCCAAAAATGTTTTTGAGCCCAAAAACTTTGCAATAAAACCCCTTAAGCAACCAGGTCGAAATACATAGGTTTGAAAATATATTTCCACCTGCTAGTAAATCCTTCAGTTTATAGTTTATTGCAGCTACAAATATTGATTTCAAATCATTTTTTCTCTCCTTCTGACTCTTAAATACAACAACTAAAGGAATAAAAACCCAAACTGCAACATCTAACTAATGTCAGACATTTAAAATAATTCGTACGTTTTGAAACATTTTTAAAACTGTCATCAGAATTTGCATAAAAAATCCGTAAACAAAACAAGAACAAAGAAAATAAAAAGAAAAAACATTAGCGAAATAATTTCGTTTGACTATGTTTGCAATTCAAAACTTCAAGGATTTGGCAAAAATTCAACGATAAAACGGAACCATTTTATCTGCAAGGATTCAAAAACTAAACCCAGCTAAAACTTAAAAAACAAAAACTAAACGTACAAAATTGTATTAGAAATAAGAAAATGTCAACTGTAGCAATAAATTTTCATTTTCTGCGACAATTTCTTGGCTCTTGACTTCTTCTTAGTTTAAGTTGGATTTTTTTATTTTTTGCAATTCCCTTCTTTTCATCGTTGAAAAGTTGCAAAAGTATGTTCCTTCAGTTTCTGTAATAAAATGAAATGCATTGCAACCGTTTAACCATCATTATATGATACGAGTAAATTGGTTTGTGTTTGTGTGAGAATGTGAATTGATGGCGGTTTCCTTTTCTTTCTTCTGCTTCTTGTTCTTCTTCTTCTTCTTCTTCTTGGCCTTTTTCAAATAGAAATTGCAGCAGCAATAAATTCTCAAAAGTATGTGTATCTTCAAAGTTTTGTATTTTATAGCAATGCTTTATCGTTGGTTATATGCATTTAGGAGGGACAGTGGTAGATATAAAAACAAATTTTTCAAAATTTCCTTTTTTAAAGGAAATTTTTCAAAAATTTCCTATTTTTATAGGAAATTTTTCAAAATTTCTTATTTTGATAGGAAATTTTTCAAAATTTCCTATTTTTATAGAAAATTTTTCAAAAATTTACTATTTTTATAGGAAATTTTTCCAAACATTTCCTATTTTTATAGGAAATTTTTCCAAAAATTTCCTATTTTTATAGAAAGTTTTTCTAAAATTACCTATTTTTATAGCAAATTTTCTAAAATTTAATATTTTTATAGCAAATTTTTCAAAAATTATTTTAAAGGTTTAGTTTTCTGTAAACATTTTTATAGGGAAAATACTTAATAAAATTTTTATATGAAAAATTTTCTATAGAAATTTTTTATATAAAAATTTTTTTATAGAAATTTTTTATATGAAAAATTTTCTATAGAAATTTTTTATATGAAAAATTTTCTATAGAAATTTTTTATATGAAAAATTTTCTATAGAAATTTTTTATATGAAAAATTTTCTATAGAAATTTTTTATATGAAAAATTTTCTATAGAAATTTTTTTATATGAAAAATTTTCTATAGAAATTTTTTATATGAAAAATTTTCTATAGAAATTTTTTATATGAAAAATTTTCTATAGAAATTTTTTATATGAAAAATTTTCTATAGAAATTTTTTATATGAGAAATTTTCTATAGAAATTTTTTATACGAAAAATTTTCTATAGAAATTTTTATATGAAAAATTTTCTATAGAAATTTTTTATATGAAAACTTTTCTATAGAAATTTTTTATATGAAAAATTTTCTATAGAAATTTTTTATATGAGAAATTTTCTATAGAAATTTTTTATACAAAAAATTTTCTATAGAAATTTTTATATGAAAAATTAGCTATTGAAAATTTTTATATCAAAAATTTTCCATAGAAATTTTTTATATGAAAAATTTTCTATAGAATTTTTTATATCAAAAATTTTCCATAGAAATTTTTTATATGAAAAATTTTCCTAGAAATTGTTTTACTAAAAATTTTGTATATTTTTTTAATTTTTTTTTAAATTTTTTGTAAATTTTCTATAGAAATTTTTTACATAAAAGATTTTCAGTAGAAATTTTTTACATCAATAATTTTCTATAAAAGTTTTTTATATAAAAAAATTTTTAAAGAAAATTTTTTTTAAAAAATTTTCTATAAAAATTTCTTATATGAAAATTTTTCTTTAGAAATTTTTAACAGACAAATTTTCTGTAGAAGTTTTTTATATAAAAAATTTTCTCTAGAAATTTTTTATATTTAAAATGTTCTATAGAAATTTTTTATATACAAAATTTTCTATAGAAATTTTTTAATATAAAAATTTTTTTATAGAAATTCTTTTATATGAAACATTTTTTATAGAAACTTTTATATGAAAGATGAACTATTGAAAATTTTTATATGAAAAGTGTTCTATAGAAATTTTTGTATATAAAAAATTTTCTATAGAATTTTTTTTTTAAAAAATTTTGTATAGAAATTTTTTACATGAAAATTTTCTAAAGAAATTTTTGTATATAAAAAATTATCCATAGAAATTTTTTATATAAAAAATGATCAATAGAAATTTTGTTACATAAATAATTTTCTATAGAAGTTTTTTACATTAAAAATTTTCAATAGAAATTTTTTTATATAAAAAATTTTCTATTGAAATTTCTTATATGAAAAATTTTTTTAGAAATTTTTCACATACAAAATTTTCTATAGAAGATTTTTACATAAAAAAAATATTATAGAAATTCTTTTATACAAAAAATTTTGTATAGAATTTTTATATGGAAAATATTCTATTTAAATTTTTTATTTAAAAAATTGTCTATAGAATTTATTCATCTGCAAATTTTCTATAGATTTTTTTTTTAATTTTCTATAGAAAGTTTTCTATAATAATTTTTTGTATGAAAAATTTTCTACACAAGTCTTTATCTGAAAAATTTTTCATAGTAATTTTTAGATAAAAAATTTTCTATAGTAATTTTTATATGAAAAATTTTCTATAGAAATTTCGAAAAATTTTATAAAAAAAAATTGTATATAAGAATTTTTATAGAAAAATTTTTCTATACAAAATTTTTTATAGAAATTTTTACATAAGAAAATTTTTATAGAAATTTTTATATGAGAAAATTTCTATAGAAATTTTTATATAAGAAAATTTCTATAGAAATGTTTATATAAGAAAATTTCTATAGAAATGTTTATATAAGAAAATTTCTATAGAAATTTTTATATAAGAAAATTTCTATAGAAATTTTTATATAAGAAAATTTCTATAGAAATTTTTATATAAAAAAATTTCTATAGAAATTTGTATATAAAAAATTTCTATAGAATTTTTCTATAAGAAAATTTCTATAGAAATTTTTCTATAAGAAAATTTCTATAGAAATTTTTATATAAGAAAATTTCTATAGAAATTTTTATATAAGAAAATTTCTATAGAAATTTGTATATAAAATATTTTTAATAAAAATATTATATAAAAAATTTTCAATAGAAATTTTTTTCTGAAAAATATTTTTCAGAAATTTTTATATCAAAAACGTTCTATAAAATTTTGCATATGAAAAATTTTGTATATGTATTTGTTCCTTTGTAGTCTTGCCTTCCTTTTCAGAAAAAAAGGGTCGATTTTAGAGTTTTATTATCCGATTACCCTCATACTGTGTGTTGTTCAAAGGACAACCAAATCCAAATTTCGAAAGATGCAACTCTATTTTCTTTGCAACAACCTGTCTACCTCGCAACTTTTTTTATAATTACCTATATCGGGCACCAACACTATGAACAAAACTACGGGAAAATTAATTCCAAATTTTGCCAAATTTTCCTAAAACTTAACCACTGTCTCCCTCAAAACTCTATCGCAAGCAAGAAAATAAAACTTTTTTCCTCTACTAGTCATTCCTACTTTTTTTTGTTAACTGCTGCTGTAAATTGTGATGTTTTTTTACGAGTATAATAGTTTTAACAAAATAACAAAAACTAAAACAAAGAAGAAAAAACTTAACATTTTGCACGGCAAATCTACAAATAGAAGCGAATACAAGAACATCGCAAATGAATTCGAAATGAGAAAGAAATAAAGGATACGACTACAGCAACAACAAAAACAACAGAACATATCATGGCGTGTAAGGAATGCATTTTTTGGTGCAGTGCAGCAAATGCAGAAATAAGAACTTATTTTTTTGTTTCCAATTGTAACAACTTTTTAAGTTGCATTGCAACATTAGTCGCAAGAGGGGCGGATGGAGAGAGGGTTTGATGAAATGAAATAAGTTACCTTGTTATTGCATATCCGTTGTTTTCGGAACCGAAACAACAAAAAAAAACTTTTTATTCTTCCTCTTCTTAACGAAATTTTTCAGTTTCAACTTAAAAATTTTTCAGATGGGGAGGTTTTTATAAGTAGATTTAACTAAAATTGTGTGTCGTTCGGTTTTTTTGTTTGTTTTTTTTGCATACATAATGCGAAATTCTTTTGTAAGGTTTATTCGTATCTTGTAGATAGAAATATGGTGAACAAAAACTTATACTACATCCATCCATTTATACGTTTTAACTTAAAAATGCAGAACAAAAAAACAAGGACAAAACTGTTCAGGAAAAATAATGGCAAATAAACCAAAAACTATTCTTTCACATACAGGATGTGCTCACAGACACATATATTCAATCATATATTAAATATATTCGTACACATATATGTATATGTAAGTAGATACATATATGTGTAATTGTATCCATGAGATACATATACTCATATGCCTGAATATTTTCATTATATACTTAAAACATTAAGGCTTTTAGTCCTTTTTGATAGTTTAGTTTACCCTCAATTGGTTGCCTCAGCAACGTTGATTTAATAGATTTTTCCGTTTGGTTGTAACAAACCCATAAAAACTTTTTTTCCTCTGCTTACAATTCGGTTCCATATTTGATGGCATCAGTAAAGAGCCACAAACCTGCTGCAAGAACAAAGGGATGGAGGGGGGATTCGTACTAAACTAAATATTGTATGTACATCTAAAATTTATTATACTCATTTCATTCGCCAGCAAAATCTATGTAAAAAATATTTCCTCCTTCCTCTACATTACAGAAAGCAGTTCTATGTTATATGATGGCTTACGATTTCAGTAGATGGTAAATGCGTTTACTTTGATTTGTTGTTGTGTAAATTTAACCCCTGGATTTCCGTTGCTTTAGTTTTGCACCCGCTATACGCTGGCGAAATTTTTGCTGTTGTTTCTACTGATTTTCACCATATTGGTTTTTTTTTGCGATTCAGAGGATTCTTCTTTGATTTTAGTTTAGCTTCCCTTCTGATGTCTGGTTTTGAAAAGCCACACCCTGATTCTGAGAGTCGTTCTGTTTTATTAAGATTTTGTAGTTATCTACAAATCTTTTAATGTCAAGGTATACGAATGAAAAGTGAGGGGGTGGTTTTCCAATTTAGCTGAGGATAAAAAATACACTGGGAGAAAAATATACTTAAGTAATAAATTTATACAGTTAGTGCCTAATTACTTATAATGACTTGTATTTACAACCTGATAAGGTCAAAGGACGAGCATGTTTTAGAAATCCATTCGCTTCGATCTTGTTCGCATATTGTCCAATTTCGTAGGACAAGGTATTGAAATATAAGTTTCGAAATCCTCTTCTTTACATTAGGCCGTTTTTATTCTAATTTTAGCTTTTTCATAGTAATTCGTTTTTCCGGGAGTTTGTTATTACCCCGACGTCCTAACTCATATTTTTTATCGTTCATATGGGAGAACTTGTGGTACATGTTAGTTCACTACATTAACTGGTGTTAACGTAGTTATTCGGGTGATACCACGAGGAGGTCAGTGTGCACAGTTGAGATGAAGGATAACCAAGATAAGTCTGTGCTTAGCAAGTAAAGACCAGTCAGAACCGTTAGAAATATTAGTCTGATACCTACACATTAAGAATATCGATGCAGTCGATGGAATATATAAGTTTATTTACTATCTGGCTGTCCATGTAAGCTTTCAAATATAATTTAATGAAATTTAGCTTAAATGTGTTTCTTGATACAAGGGTAATGCTTATAGTTTTTTAACAGTGGCCAAATCGCCGCATTCGATATCAATCGAAATGTAAAATATTTAAGAAACATTTGTGTAGCATACTTTAAGGATATTGTAAATAATAAACGAATAATAAAATTATCAAAGTTTTATATTAGGAAATTTGTAATAAATTTGATTTAGAAATTTGTCATATCATTGCACAGTGGGATGGTTTAAAAATAGAATGGAAATAATTCTGTAACTTCTAAACCGTTGGGCGGATTTTAACAATATATTATTTCGATATAGCAGAAGTGTTGGGGAGCTTAAGTTTTGAACCTGGAAAGGTTCAAAACTGGGGTACTGGGGTGGCACAATCGGCCCCCAAAGTAGGTCAACTCCGACTCATAAATCATATTATATAACAAATATATAGGTCAAGGATCTATAAAAAACATTCCTACATACCTATGCTATCTCTTACGGTTTAAAAGATATTCGACTTCAAAAAATTAAATTTCAATTTTTGTCCCATACTGTACCGATTTTTACTAATACCTGGGGGCAAATTACGGCAAATTACGATATCGATCGAAATCTTAGATATTTTCAAAACATTTGTAAAGCATACATTAAGGATAATCAAAATTATTTAAAAGATACACTGTTTACTATATTTTTTTTAAGTTATTTGCCAAAAGATGAACAATAGTAAAAGAGTTTTAATTGAACAATATATATTTTTTAAAACGAATCAAAATGGATACCAAATTTCAATAATCTTTTTGCATCGAAGTAATTTTGAACATCCCTAAAGTATACTTCACAATATTCGCTTAAAAGTCTGAGTTTTCGATCGATATCGAATGCGGTTATTTGTGTATTAAAAACTTTACTAAGCTCCGCAATACTTCTGATACCTAAATGAAATTTTGTTAAAATCCGTCTTACGGTTTAGAAGTCACAGAATTATTTCCATTCTATTTTTAAGCCATCCCACTGTACATTATACCCTTCACCATATGAACTTTGGCATAGATAATTTTTTTTATAGTGGGACCATGGCTATTGAAATTCGTCAAAAACGGTCTATTATTTATGGTACCTCCCATGGGTCCCACTAAAATCACTGTACCAAATTTCGTTGAAATCGGTCCACATATGACCAAGGCTCCCATACAAACTCTTCTGTCAAAAAGCACCAAATGAGGAAAAAAATCACTAAAACTCTGGTAAATCTGAAGATAATAAGAATTTTAAGCTTATTTTTTGCATACATAATTTCTGTAAAAACTGTAATCAATTTGCCAAATTTCGAGATAATCAGTCCACATTTGACCCTAGCTCTCATATAAGTCCAAATGACGGAAACAGCTTAAATATATAACTTTTGAGAAAATGTTTGTATGATGGGAAAATTTAGCAAATATTTGTTTTTATACAAGAACATAACACCTTTAACTTTAGTGGTGAAGGGTATCGTATGGTCCGGCTTGACCGACTTTCTTACTTGTTTTTCTTTTATGAATTAGAGGATAAATATATAAAGTTCAGTACAATATAACTCATTTGTCAAAAATTCTCTGATAGTAAAGTCTAAGTTTTCGATCGATATCGAATGCGGCGGAATTTGACCCTAGATCGATTATACTGCTATACAGAAATTGAAATTTTGGGATAATTCTCAGATCCATTTTGTCTGCTGAATTCGAAAACGATTTAAGTATTTTTTAGTAGACTCCAGTTTTCGAGATATATTTTTTTTTTCTTTTTGAAAAACAGTTTTTTTAATAAGCAAAAAAATCCAAATTCAACGACAGTGTTATCTTTAAGTTGTTCTAACAATATTTTTTAATTCCCACGGCAGTTACAGAGATATTCTACAATTAAAACCAAAGAATTAATTCCATAAATTTTTTTTTTTTTTTATATAAAAACCATAAATTTTTTTTTTTATATAAAAACGAATAAATAACAACAAATCTCCCATTTTACTATTGTTGTGTAGATGGATATTAGTCTAAAAGTTGAGTTCTGAAAATTTGAGCCCAATCGGACAACGTTCTATGGGAGCGATCCGATGCACTCCCAAAGTTTAAGAGCACATTTATATGGGCAGAATGTGTTCTTTTTTTATTTTAAAGAAATTTCAACCAAAAATAAAAAATTTTACAAAAAAAAAAAGGAATAATAAAGAAAACTAACACAGCTTTATTTTAACTAGTCAAAGACAAAAATCAATAAAATATTTTAGCTTAATTCGAATACAAGTAAATTTTACTTGTAAACAATTTTAATAAAAAATATTGAATATTATTGCTTAATTTATGAAAAATCTATGCTGAGAGTTTTTTTTAAATATTGGATAAGATTAACCCTTTCTTCGCCGGGGTCAAAGGTCACAATTTAAATTTCCTTAAAATGTTTATAGTGATATTACTAAATATTAAGCAACAATTGGCGAATTCTAACGAAAATGCAGATGAGATTCCTTCTACAACGACTCGTACAGTGCGATCCCTGGAAAATATTTAGAGATAGAGACAAGTGATTAGTGGCAAGAAAAAAACATTTCTCATTTATTTTCTAATAATTTTTCCTTCATTCATTTCAAAAACCTCTTTCATTAAACTCTAAAACAAAATATCCCTTTTCCTGTTCCACTTCCGTTTTTGTAATAAACCTAAAAGTGTGGCATGTTTAAGAAATTTTCCCTATAATACTAACTAAAACGATAGTAAAAGGATACGAATTAAATAAATAAGATAATTTATTTTTTTGTAAAAAGGTCCTTTATATTTATTCTCCTCTAAAAAAGGCAAAAAAAACACTCTTTAAACAACAATTATGAACTCATTTCTCCAGCCACATGCTGTGTATGCTGCAATCGCGTGACAACTTTTAGCCGCTTTCAATTTTCATATCATTTAAATTCAGACTGACAGCAGAAGAAATATTGCGCGTGTTTTCGAAAAAATATAAAAATTAACATAAAATACGCATTAAATTTGTGGAAAATGGAAATAAAGAAAAGAAAAATTAAAATTGGAATTGGTAAAAAGCATCAGCTTAGAAATAATTTACCATGAATAACTAAACAAAAGATCATATGGAGATATTTGAAGTAGAAGGAAATTGTTGAAATTTAAATTCTTTAAAACGAAATTAAAAAAAAAAATTTATATAGAAATAAATTTTGTAAATATTACAAATTTTACATTTTGAATTAATTTTGAAATTTAACATTGAATTTTTATTCAAAACCAATGAATATCAAAAACATTGAATATTTTCTCTAAATTCTATGTTTTTTTACAAAAAATAATTTTTTTTAAAGAATACTTTCTTTTTCGAAAATATCAAAATTTTAAATCAATTTGGAAATTTAACATAGAAAATTTTTCAACAAAAGTTTTTTTCTTTTAAAACATTTTAAGTTTTCCACTAAAATCATTAAAGTTCTACGTTTTAAATTCTTTAAATCGAAATTTTTTCAAATTCTATGTTTTTCAAACATGCAAAATTTTGTAAAAATATCGAAAATATCATTTTTATGAAAACACCAATAACTTTCTAAAGAAAAATAATCAAGTTTTCGAAAACATTAAAAGGTTTTTATACAAAGTTCCTTAAAAAAGTTATACGTTTTTAAAACACTTAAAGAATTTGTTAAAGAAAAATTTCTAAATTATAAAAGAAATATTTTATACAAAATTTTGTTTTTTCAAAATTTTATGTTTTTTAAAAAATATATTAATTTTTAAGAAAATTTTCGTTATTTTAGAAACTCATAAATTTTTCAATAGAAACTTATTTCTTTTAAAACATCGACAAAAATATTGACAATTTTCTAACAAAATATTTGTGTTTCTTAAAAACATTGAATATTTGAAAACATCGAACAAATTTTAAAGAAAAATTCATGGTTTTCGAAAAACTAAAAAGTTTTTTCTCATATCTCCATGTTTTTAGAAAACATCTTAAATATCGAAAACATTATAAACTCTTCATAGAAATTTGAAAACATCGACAATTTTCTATAGAATTTAAAATTTTTTCAAAATGCTTTTAAAAATATAGACAATTTTTATAAAAAAAATTCTATGTTCATTTTTATATAAAAAAAACTCCAAGTATAAATTTTACACTTACAAAAAATCCAACATTTCCTATAAAAACTTTTTGTTTTTAAAAACATCCATACAAAATTTGATATTTTGCAACAACATCGAAAATTCTATGTTTTTATAGGTGATTTAATTATCGTCGATAGAAAATTCTGTTTTCAAAGGAAATTATTTCATAGGAAAATATTCAATGGTTTATATTTTTCTAGATTTTATAAAATGTTTTTGATTTATAAATCTAATCTATGTTTAGTATACAAAATTCTATGTTTATTTATTTTGAAAAATTCTATGTTTATTTTAAAAAAGAAAAAAGAAAATTCTTTATGATTCTAAACAAGATAATGTTATCTATAGAAAATTCAACATTTTTTATGTAAAAAATTCTCGTCTATGTCTTCTTTAGAAAATTCTATGTTTTAATAGAAAATTTTTCTTTTGAAAAAATTCGATATATTCTGTTGTATCTCAAATTCTTTCTTTTTACATTTTATATATATATTTAGTATAAAAATTTCCTTATTTTAGATACAAAATTTTATGTTTTTTACAAAAAATTCTATCTTTTTATAGAAAATTCTATATTTTTATAGAAAATTCTACGTGTTTCATAGAACATTTCATGTTTTCAATAACAATTTCTATGTTTTCTGTAGAAGTAGTATTTTCTATAGAATTTTGTGCTGCTTATAAAAAGTCTATGTTTTATATAGAAAGAAATTCTATGTTTTCTATAGAAAATTTCTTGAAATCATTGAATTTTGTATAAAAAACTTATGGTTTTAAAAAATCTTCCACACAAAAATGTATATTTTTCAAGAATTCAAAAATTCTATGTTTTCTATAGAAAATTTTATGTTTTCTATAGAAAATTCTATGTTTTCTATAGAAAATTCTATGTTTTCTATAGAAAATTCTATGTTTTCTATAGAAAATTCTATGTTTTCTATAGAAAATTCTATGTAGAAAATTCTATGTTTTCTATAGAATATTCTATGTTTTCTATAGAAAATTCTATGTTTTCTATAGAAAATTCTATGTTTTCTATAGAATATTCTATGTTTTCTATAGAAAATTCTATGTTTTCTACAGAAAATTCTATGTTTCCTATAGAAAATTCTATGTTTTCTATAGAAAATTCTATGTTTTCTATAGAAAATTCTATGTTTTCTATAGAAAATTTTATGTTTTCTATAGAAAATTCTTTGTTTTCTATAGAAAATTCTATGTTTTCTATAGAAAATTCTATGTTTTCAATGAAAATGTAGAAAGTGTTATATATTCTGTATAGAATGTTATTCTATAGAAATTCTATGTTTATTGTAAAAAAAATGTGGAATGCAAAATTTAGTAAAAAAAATTAGGTTTCCTATAAAAAATTATTTGTTTTTAAAATATAAAATTTTCTCTATAGAAAAAAATTGAAAATATTAAGCAACATTAGCCATGTTATCCCATAATCAGAAATTCTATGTTTTCTATAGAACAAAAAATGTTATGTTTTCTGTAGAACAAAAAATTATATGTTTTCTATAGAACAAAAAATGTAATGTTTTCTATAGAAAGTTCTATGTATTCTATATAACATATTATGCTGCTATACAAATTTTATGTTTTATATAGAAATTCTATGTTTTTTACAGATAATTCTTTGTTGATTGTAAAAAAAATGTAAAATGTAAAATTTAGTAGAAAATTTTAGTTTTTTTTTTTTTTAATTCATTATTATTATAAAATATAACATTTTGTTTATAAAAACATCGAAAATACTAAGCAATGTTGGCCATGTTATTCCATATTCAGAAATTCTATGTTTTCTATAGAACATTCTATGTTTTTTATAAAAAAACTTTTCGGTAAGCAATTCTATGTATTCTATATAAAATATTATACCGCTTATAAAAATTCTATGTTTTATATAAAAATTATATATTTTCTGTAAAAAAAAGTGTTTTCATACAAAAATCTCTAATGTTTTTAGTAAAATATTTTAAATTTTCTATAGAAAATTGTTTGATTTTTAAAAATCCATTGTTTTTATAAAATATTTCATTATGTTATCCCATAATTAGGTATTCTATGTTTTCTAAGAACTTTCTATGTTTTTAATAAAAAAAATATATTTTCTGTAGAAAGTTCTATGTATGTTCTATATAAAATATTATGCCGTTTATAAAAATTCTATGTTTAATATAGAAATTCTATGTTTTCTGTAGATTATTCTATGTTTTCTGTAAAAAAAAAAGTATTTTCATACAAAATGCTTTAATGTGTTTAGTAGAATATTTTAGATTTTCTATAGAAAATTCTTTGATTTCTAAAAAAATATTATATTTTTTTCTAAAGAAAACATCGAAAATATTATGAAATTTTAGCCATTTTATCTTAAAATCAGTTTTTTATTTAAATTGTTTCTATAAAAATGGCTAATGTCAATTTTTTGCACTTTTTCCAGACACACCCTTTTGCTTCTCATCCCATTTGCTAAAGGAAACTATAGATTTTTTCTCATATATTTAAGACGCATATTTCAGCATTAATGTACAATGACAAAGAGCAAACAAAACCATCCACCTTCCTCCCTCCCACCTTTATCTTGTAATCAGGTTGCATTCAACCCCATTCTAAAACCAAACGAATCCATTTTATTTCATAGAATGAATGTAATTTCGATGAAGAACGATAACAAAACAAAAAAAGTGTAGCATATTGAAAGGGTGAACAATGAGAAAATCTGTACAATTATTCCGATGCGTCATCATCATTATTTGCGCTTTAGCATTATATTGTTGTTGTGATTATTGTTGTAAAACTACCCCCAATTTTACAGGTCTATTCGAAACTAAAAGTTTTATTCTGCTCTCGTATTGTCAGATTTTTTTTTTATTTTATTTAGTTCATGTTACCCTTCAAGCAAACTCATTCATTCGTCTCACCTGTCATCTGATGGAAAGAATAAAAACATACATACATTCATACTTATGTACATAAAACTGTAAATATGTATATCTTTCATATATACAACGAAAGAAACCTTCAATTCATTTTGGGGTGTTTTGCTGCCTCCCATCAAACCTGCCACAATAACAACCTTAAACCAGCAGCAGAGTAGAAAATTTACAACAAATCCTACCACATCCATCTATTTATATACTTTAGTTTTTTTCTTTTTTTTTTTTGGTTTAATACATTGTTGTTGTATATAAACCAAATTACAGCCACAACAACAATAATAATGAGCTACAACAACAAAAACTACCAAAACGACAGGTGAATAGTTTCCCTTTGTGCGCACATTTCTAATTGGATTTATTCAGTTGTTCAATTCTGTATTCTGCTGCTCTCAGCTCTGGCTTCTTTCTGTTATTCTAAGAAAAAATCTATGAAAATGAATTTGTAGATACGATTCTTCTTGTTTTTTTTTTTGTTACTGCTGGCGTCGTGGTTGTTTTTGTTGCTGCTGCTATTAAGTTTCTAGTATAATTTTAATGGTCTTCTGAGCTTTATAGTCTTCTTCCTCCCTAGCACAGAACTGAAACAGAATTAATACTCTCGTCTAGAATTTCGATTTTTTTTTTGAGGTACCCTACATAATAACTGATATGTTTTATGGTATATTGGGTTTGCTTCAAACATTCATATTATTTGTGATGTGGATAGTAATGAAAAGTCATCGCACTACTGGGTAATACTTAATATAGTTAGTATCTGGGCGACCGAGCCTTGCTCGGAGCTTTATATAAGCGAATACGAATACGAGGCGAATTTTAAAGTTTTTATATATTTTATTTATTTTACAAAGTACTAACCAATGAAAATAAATTTAGATAAAATACAGTACACAAACATCCAATTAATTTTAAATAATTTTATTTATTT
The DNA here is from genome assembly GCA_933228675.1 of Stomorhina lunata. Classification (NCBI taxonomy): domain Eukaryota; kingdom Metazoa; phylum Arthropoda; class Insecta; order Diptera; family Rhiniidae; genus Stomorhina; species Stomorhina lunata. The sequence goes on from OW121743.1 coordinate 85,596,805, forward strand.
TGTCCAATCAACACATGATCAAATGCATAGTTTAATCTGAATAATTTTAAAAATTGATCATACCGACTTAGAAACCTCCATCGACTCATAGCCCGATAAAATGCACAGTTTACGATTTAATTCATTTTGAGTATTTTTCATCTATCGAAAATTGTTGATACCAACTAAGAAACCTTCGTCGACTCATGTGCAACAACTTTGCTAAAGATCATTGCACAATCAAATGTACAGCTTACGATTTAATTCACTTTGAGTAATTATCAGCGGCGCCACCTATCGAAAATTGTTCATACCAACTAAGAAACCTTTGTCGTCTTATGCGTAACAACTTTGCTAAAGATCATAACATGATCACATGCACAGTTTACGATTAAATTAGTTTTGAGTAATTTCCAGTGGCGCCACCTGTCGGATAGTGATACCAGCTTAAAAACCTTCGTCGTCTCATGCGCAACAACTTTAGCTAAAGATCATGCATGAGCATAACATGGTTAAATGCATTGTTTACTATTCTATAAAGGACATACAGACAGAAAAACAATAATTTGTTAAAAAGTTATAACTTTACCAATTTGTCCCCTTTTATCCCCTAATTTCTAAAAAGTTACATATGCATATTTGGCACTTGGTACCAATTGAATTCAGTACTTTTTATAAAAACTCAGTTAACATATTGTTTCTATTCATATTACTTCATGAGGTGTTGAGTTATCATTTTATCCCTTTTTTACCCATTTTGTCAAAAAAGTACCAAACACGTATTCAATATTTTTCTCACATTTATTGATTGCATTACAAAATTCGTATCTTTATTTTTGGTTCAAAAGAGCCGTTTTCGAGATAGCCATTCTATATATATATATAGATATATATATACATACAATTATTTTAAGAATATAAGATAAGATATAAATGTGGATTAAATGGTTTAAACTAAGACTTCACAATAAACATTTCGGAACCGGACCAAAACTATGTAAATCAGATATTACTGGTCCGCGAAGTACGATTATTTACAACAACGACTCGAGCTGCAGCTACATTAAATAATCAAAATTGACCATGCCGGTGAATTTCCAATGTGTTCGAAGGTTTCTTATGTAACGCCAATTTCAAAAAAGGGTGAGCCTAGCAATCCCAAAAATTTCATATCAACATAAATTTGTTCCCCACTTTTAAAAGTATAGTAATGAAAAAATCGGTTAATTTACATCTGGTAAACTATGTGGAGTCAAATAACCTACATTACGAGCGACAGTATCAATTCCGTAGGGATCGCTCTATGGGTCACCTAGACTTCCTATCGGAAAAATGGTGTCTTTCTATTTGCCATTTTGGTGTGCACTTTTATCAAAACTTACTGCCTTTGAAGCTGGTAATAGCTTCTCTCGATTCATAACGAGCTTCATCAGAGATAGCACTATTTATAAGAGTTGCTATTGACGGGATATTATTCAACGAGCTCAAGAATAATTCAAGGGTACCGCAAGACTCCGTTCTTTTGTTATCCTTGACGTCCAGTGGAGCATAGAGCCTCAGAAAGTTCTCCTACTCTTTTTCTAAATAACCTTCTACATCAAACCTCCAATCCTATCCACTTATTTGCGGACAATACAGGCCAAGTATATTGAAAATTGATAGCATGAGGCACGTCTCGACTAAGGAACTGACTTCCTAAAGTTTTTTCCCTTTTAATTATGATAAAAAATGGTTAAAATCGAGTATCCATAAACACTTATCCTCAAGTGTCGACGTGTCACATGACAATATCGACCCGGAACGCTGTGTATTTATTGTCCAAAAGAGAGAGCCCTTACATTCATTCAAAATATTTACCGATCGCCGGTTCTATGACATTCTTATGGCCTCTAGCTTGAACGAGGCTGAGAGGAGTTTTTGCTAAGATAAGTTTCCCCAAATATCCCAGAATGCAACAGCAACTCCCAGCTTAAACATTCGTACTCTCACATGAACCTACGGAGGATCTTCTAGCTGAACCTCTATATCAAATGGTTGATCAACGAGACTAAGAGAAAGTCCACAGATATTGAAAAGTTGTTTGTCAAACTCGACAAAAAAAGCTGTGTACATAAATCCGATGTGCGACTGTTTTTTTTACCACTGCCTCACATCCGAGTTAGGACCACTTCCAAACCTTTAAGCATAGCTGCAGAGGTCGTCAACAAATTTAAATCCTTTAAGGATTTAGATGCAGATGGTATATATAGCGGAGAATTGAGTTGTTAACAAACCGGTTAAAAGACGGTATAAATAAAAAAAACTATACAGGTAGACCCTTCTCATTCACTAGCTTACTAGACAGCTTTATTATCTTCAGGTATTCATTACCTGCTCCTACCGGCATGAGATCAAAGAAATCGTCCAAACTTTCTTCTTCTGTTATCCTTGATTCCCAGTGAAGCAGGCCCTATGCTCCAGGTTTTATAGTCCGATTTCTTCGGATAGAATTGGTTTCATTCATCAGGATATTCTTGCATAGATTAGGCACCTCCAAAATTCATGTGCCAGCAGCCGTAGCGGGGGGATTTCTCGCTTGATTACCCCCTGGAGTTGTATATTCTGTAATATTGTTTCTTTCCATGCTTAAAACATTGTAAGTGCTAAGTCGATCGATGATGAGTCAAAATACAAGAGCCACGTTTGTAAAGCGAGCTGCTCGATCCGAGACAGACGCCTGCTTGCAGCCACAACTAGCATGTTGAACAGACGCTACAGTTTCGTACTTTATCAAGTACAATTATCTTAGACCCTTAGACCAAAAACATCGGAATGGCTCTAAGATAACTCCCACTTACGTTAGCCCTGACCTAGAGTCCCGCATCTTCAACTAGGTTGCTCACGTTTCCAGGATGTACCACGAGAAGGTGCGAGTAGAAATTGAATATAGTTATTACCTGTTAGCTGGAAACCCAGGCAACAACTGCATCCCATTTATATCAAAAACATTAGGTTTTACTCAAACTATCGAAACTATCGAGTGGTGCTGACTATCGATAATTTTGCAGCTCTAACATTAAGCCTTCTAGATAGCTACCAGAAACTGGTTACAATTTATACTCATAATGCAGTTTCACTAACATAAGATCAAATAAATCGTTTAAACTTTAACACGGTTGTAATCTTTCCGGAAGAATTTCAGATCAAACATTAGTCATTCTGGTATAACTAAAGTCTTCTTATATTTTTTACTCCCAGTGGAGCATAGGGCCTTTAACATCCTTTTATATCGATCTCTATTGCGAGATGTTAGGCTTACGTCATTCCATGAATAGTTTGCTGCATGCAACTCCACATCAATTGACGTTCTCCACGAAGACCTGTGGATTTAAACGAAGCACTTGTCGAGCATTGTTGCTATTTGGCCTTTGAAGTGTGTTGCCTATCCATCGTCATTCCCGCAGACATATCTCTATAGAAGCAGGGAATTAGTTCATTTTCTTAATGTCTTATGCGATTCGGATTTGCCGTAAGAATTTGATTGCAGAGGTTTTCAGGCGCTTTTCGATGACATTTATGCGTTTCCAAATTTTGCAACCGTTATACAGGATGGACTTGACATTCGAGCTGCCCTACACTCAGAAAAAAGACATGTACTAAATTTGAGGAAAAAAAAATTCTTAAAAATAGTAAAAAAAAATCCTTATTCAGAGTAAATTTTTACTCAAAACTAGGAAAAATTATTACGTGCTAGTAAAAAATACAACATTTAAATAAAAAATGTATAGTTCATATACTAAAAAATAGTTAACATTTTTCCGTAGAAAAATTGCATGAATTTTGTAAAATATTATTTATTTTAAGGAAATTTTTGTTAAAAACTAGTAAATATGTCCTAAATTTTAGTTCATCACATCATAAAACTGGGTAATATTGACTTTAGTTCAAAAAATTTGATTGAGTAAATGATTTACTGAAAAATAGTTCATAAAATTGAACTTACCTAAAATCTGGAAGTGGTTGTCGTAAATTTAAGTTCATTATTTTCCTAATTACTAGGAACATTTTCCTAATCATGAATTTCAAGTTTAAGACTTTCTGCATTTTAAGAAAAATTTATTTAAAATTAGTAAAGATAAATTACAACGTCCAATAGTATACAATCTTCTTATAATAAGTAAAATTGTAATAATTTGTTGAAAGTTATATACTTATATTTAGGATAATTTCCTAAAAATTAGTTCAGATAAATCAGAATAAATCATGTTTAAATTTATGAAGTAATTAGGATAATTTTTTAATAATGAGTAAAATTGTTATAATTTCTTGAAATTTATATACTTATATTTAAAAACAAAATTCTTAAAAATTAGTTCAAATTTTCCTAAAATTTAGTTCATATATTGAAAAAAGTAAATGTCAATAAATTATTTTCATTTATAAATTATTTTCAATTTTAGTTCGTGATAGTTTTCTTACAAATTCCGCTTTTTTTTCGATATTAGTAGTATAAAAAAAATTGTGTTATGAAAAATTTGTGCCAAAAATTGTGTTTGTTGTTTCTATCTTTGTATAACATAAGTAAAGGAAATATTAGCGATTAAATAATGCCTCAAAATAAAAGACCAAAAAATCAACAAGGAGATGAAAATTTCCTAAATATTAGTTAAAAATTTCCTACAAATTAGTTTAAATTTTTCTAAAAATTAGTAAAAATTTTCCGAAAAATTAGTTAAATTTTTCCTAAAAATGTATTAAAAATAAATGTTAATAAATTATGTTTTCTAATATTGTCTTCGTCTGCTTGTGCAAGTGCCCACGATTCAGCACCATATAATAACACTTATAATTTTAGTTCCTGTTGAGTGGATTTCATTCCAAAGCTAAGTAAGTATGATTCTTTATTTAATTTCATTATTTACATTCGCTGCGGTACCTAGGTAGACAAATTCTTTAAAAACTCTGAAGCTATAGTTGACGACGTTCACGTGTGCTCCAATTCTAATGGACTGCTTGCTAGAAGAGACCATCAGTATTGTTTTTGATTACTAGGCCCATTTTCATCGAATAATTTTCAATACCGGAAAAGGCGGCAGTCACTTCACGCAAATGTGAGTAACATGTGCCAGTTGTATTAACTGCAGCATCACGAAGAAGTAAAGTAAGGTAAGTGTCCATTTGTTTTTCTTGGTGGATTTACCTGGTCTAAAGTCACATTGGGAGGCACCAATTATTTCGTTAATATTGGGTTTTAGCCTTGCACACAGGATTCTCGTTATATCTATAGTTAGCGCAGATGGATTTATCACCTTTATCAGAACACTCTCGGTATGTCACCTGATTTCAAATCATCCACTCCATCAAATCATCCAGGAGATTAGAGCAATCATATCACATTTGTACTTATCGGATACATCCATCAACTGAATCGGGGCACCTCCTCTATTAAGATTTCTGATATTCCAGGTGCTAATCCTTGGATCATGATCCTTTATTCGTTTGCTATGGTCGTCAACATTAGGGGGTCGTTTTTATTCTAATTGTTTCTATTTCATATTAGGAGTTTTTGTCAGGAGCGTGTTACTAACCTGAGGTCCTTGTTAGCTCACTACTTTAAGGATGTTAAGGTAGCTAACCAGGTGATACTACTAGGAGGTCAATGTCCACAGTTGAGATGAGAGGTTGATCAAGAAAAATCTGGGCTTTCAAATTAAAACCGATCAAAAGAGTTGCTTGGCTTAAAACACCAACTATATCATCCTGAAATCTAGAATACTTCGACACAATTATAAACTTCAGCAGCCGTTTTCTTGAAATCAAAAAAGGTTATAGGACTTCTCCGCATATCAAGGCTCAAACCATGTAAGTGATGCATTATATATGACTTTAGAACACTGTTTTCTCAGTTTTTATATTAGGGTGGGTCTTTTTCAATGTTCGACATTAGGTTGTTATATATTAAATATCATAATTTAATGTCAAATTTAAAGAAAACCTTTAAATAACTCCAAAAGCAATCTTCTAAATGCAGTTATTGGATTTAGGTACAGTTTTTTTTATTATAATAAATTAATGGACAAATATTGAAGGTAAATACATTTTTAGATTGAGCTTTTGCGTAATACATTGATAAGTATCTAAAATTAAAAAAAATCGTATAGGTGTTTTAAACTAACAGTTAATTATAGTAGGGCTTACAGTAAGGGGCAAAACTTAACACATTATTTATTAATACAAAATCGAAAAAACTGTAGTTAAAATTCAAAAGTCATTGTTTGGTATAATTTTTTTCCTTTTGCCAAACACTTTAATTAACTCATGTTCATTGACATTCGGATGGACGAATATAAACCGAATAGGGTCAGATTGTCGGCAATGAATATTATTTGATAAAAGTGTGAACGAATTTATACCAACTAACTATTTTTGACATTTAATATAATTAAATTTTAAACTTTATTTTCTTTCATTTTTTCGATTTAGTAATAATAAAAATAAATAATATATTTTATTTACCCTAACTGTATGCTCTAAATAAAAAATATAAAAAAATATATATTAAACACCTATACCATATTTTATATTTTTCGCAAAATGACCTTTGATTAGTTAAATTGGGAAGTCTAAGGACCTCTAGTGTTCCGTAGCCAAAGATGCCGTGCGTCACAAAGAGCGTCCCTTCCATGTTATTTTTTTCAAAGTAAATAACAATTTGACTATGAAAAGGCTTAAATATTTTTCAATGTATTATACTGCAGTAAATTCTGAAGTACGATTTTTTTATTTATTTACCTTATAAAATTTGTCTTTAATTATAAATACATTTATATAAATACTTATCTATTTTCCAATAACTTACATTATGAACCAAAATTCTTTTATATTGAAGATTATATTGCATTTCCAAATAAATAAATTCTTAAACTTGTAAGAGGATCAGATATTTAATGGCAAAGAATGGGTGATGAAATACATTGAGTCATTGTCCGCAGTTATTTAAATTGGAAGAAATTTCAAAACTACTTCATCCATTTTTTATTTCTATGACTTTTAATTTATTGTATTTTTTTGTACAAGTTGTTATTGATTGAAATTTCGGTAAAACCAAAAATACTCCAATTTTTCCCTATAAGAACAAATTTTACAGTTTGGGGCGGATGCGGCACCCCTAATGCAATCTAAACAAAATTTTGTATAACATATTTTTTTGTAACGGAAAACATTTCTTAGGGAAAATTAAGGTTAAATTTTTAAAAAATAAGGTACACTCCAATTATTATGTACATATATATAAGTAAATGTAAAAATTGTTATAAATATTATTTCTTATTTAAATATGTATATGTATTTATGTTATTTAAAATATTTTTGTAAAGTTATGAAAAGAGATTAATAAAAATACTTTATACCATTTTTTTATACTTTTATTTTATAAAGGGGATATACATATATATTTTAGAAAATAATTTTACTTAATTTTAGTACTTTTTCTTGTATTATTTAGGAAATATACAATTCAGATAAGTATATAATTTACTGAAAACTAGAAATAAGTTTTATTAATGTAGGAAATATTTCATACTGGGAATGAATATTTTACTATAAATAAGTATTAAACTTATTAGTTGTCTGACTGTTTTTCTCACTTTTAAGGAAAATATTTCATAAAAATTATAAATTTTTTATAAGATCAAAATAAATAATTTACTGAATTTTAGTAATCTTTTTCTACTATCGTAGACAATTTGAACAAGTTTACTGCAATTTTTACTTGTTTTAAGTAAAAATAAATTATCTTTTAACTAAAATGAAGGAAAATTTTCCTTATTTATAGCATTGATAAATATTTATCTGAACTAAATTAAAGGAAATATTTACTTGTTTTTAAGAAGTTTCAGATAAAATATGAACTAAATAATAGTAATTTTTTTTTTAATTTTTTAAGTTAAATTTTATTTGATTTTAGTTAAAATTTGTTTGAAATAAGAAATTTTGTCAAAAACTCAAGGAAATTTTTTTCTAGGAATTAAGGAATTTTTTTACTCAATTGCTGTAAAAAACGGCTTTGGCGCCATACGACAACCATTTTTTCCTCAAAATTAGTAAATTTTCCTAAATTTTAGTTCATTTTTTTTCTGAGTGTAGAATTTTCTTGAAGGCGACTTGAGCTTTGGCTTAGATGACATACGACCTCGGCATATTCCAAGTGCTCGAGTTGTTTAAAAGATGTTCATTGGATACCATGTCTACCATTCAGAGCCCAGCGCATTATGTTGTCGACACTGTCGAAGAAATTCATAAAGTCAATAAAGGCTAAGTAAATGCGGGTGCCGAAATTTATTACTCTACTCTAACGCTATCCTTACTATGTTAATAAGATCACGAATTTAGTCCAATTATTTTGTCAACAATACCACATTTGGTCCACATTTTGAATTAGCTGAACCCTCGTAGATATATGAGATATGTTTCTAAATTTAACACAACTTGATGGTGGGTATACAAAATTCGGCACAGCCGAATATAACACTCTTACTTGTTTTTTTTTTATTTTCCGTCAAGAACTGCAAAATTTTTAGATTATAGAAAAAAAAACTATCCGCAGAGTCGACGTAGACCACTTGTTTCGGTACCCAATACAAATTTTTCCTGTATTTTTCTTATTTTGTGGCCATAGATTTAAATGAAAAATTATTTTTAGTTGGTTTGATGTTGATGGTTTGTTGGCCTTTTTTTGGTTGGCAATTCTTGTTGCCTTGGCCGATTCTGTGAGTATATACACGTACAATACAAATACGATGTATATAAAGAATATATACATAAATACCCTAGTAGTTATGTTAAGGTACATAAAGTGAGGAAGTACATAATGAATGTTTCTGTGATAAATTCTTCGTAGTATCCTCTTTTTCATTTGTTGTTGCTGTCTGCCCTGGCCTGGTCTGGTCTACTCTGGTAGTAGATGTTTCGTATAGTTTTTTTTCCAGCTAATGGTTTTTAGTATTACCAGTGGGTGGTTTTCGCTTGATGACTCTGAGGGTGGCAGGCGATTGTTGTTGTATGGTATCTGTAATCATTTTTTTACTTTTTTTTGTAGTTTTTTTTTTATTGTATTAAAATGGTAAAGAGGATACAGAAGAAACTTTTTTTTAAATGTATTGTTGACGTTGTGTAAATATATAAGTGTGTCTGGATGTGTGTTCGGATACCAGGACTAGGGTGAGATGTTGTTGGCGTAAGAGATGTGGGGGTGAGGAGTAAGTAGTTTTACTAGTAAAACTATATTATTTGATGATGTTTATCAGTTAGAGGAATAAATAAATTTATGTGTATTTGTACAGGAATACAACGATAAAAGTATGAACAATTTGGGAGGCGAGAAAAAAATCAATAATTATGTAAAATGTTCAGGGTACTAGTGGCGTGTATACTGACAAGAAGAGGAGTACATTAGGGAATTGATGCAGGCAGACAGGTGTATTCATTAGAACTAACTTTTGAACGGCGATTGTATGGAAAGAACGGGCAAATGTATGTAAACCCGATCGTAGTCCTGTATATTAAAGTTTAGTTTTTTTTTATTTTATATATTATGAGTTATACCCCTTTATAGCCCTTAGAAATCGGGTAAATATTTAAAAATCAACATTTTTCGTATTATTTTCATATACGATCTCGAAATTCGAGTATTTCCTCCTCCTTTAATCTGATAAAAATCACCTTTCATATGATCAAATACTATTTCCGAATGAAATCTAATCTAAATTTCTATACCTCGAGTTGTTTGCTTAGATAATTCTTAGTGCACAAATTTATGACCATCATTGATTTTATGACTATCGACAGGTTTAATCATTTTCTATAAAAAAAAAGTACAAAAAATATCATTAATTATCACGAATCATTTATTAGTAAAGAATGTTCTAATTTCAAAATTGATTGCTAGAATATGACAATAAAAAGTAATAAACAGAAATTCTTATTAAAAATCTATAAACGATTTCTGATCCAATTCAGGGTATCTATTGCTTTCAAGGTTTTCTATTTTAATATATATTTTTATTTTATCTCTTATAGATGGCATTGATGAAAGCTCAATAATGATTATAAAACTTTTAATCCTAGTCAATATCACTTTATAGTTATTTAAAAGAAAAAAAATAGCATCATAAATCCACAGATAATTTAATTTTATTTCAAAATACAATTTTTACAATACAATTTATTAATAACAGTCTTTTAAAACGGATCGTGCTAATACTATCACTTGCAAAGTAAGTCCATAATTTTTATAAAAATAAAAATATAAGGAAACATTTTTATACTGAAGATTTTTGTATATTTAGAAAAAATTTCATACAGAAAATTTTTCTATAGAAAAAATTTCTGAAAGGAAATTTTTCTAAAGAAAAAATTTGATATAGAAAATTTTTCTACAGAAAAAAATTTCACATAGAAAATTTTTCCTAAGAAAAAATTTCATATAGAAAATTTTTCCAATAAAAACATTTGATATAGAAAATTATTCAATAGAAAAAATTGCATCTATAAAATTTCATATAGAAAATATTTCTATAAAAAAAATTTTATATAGAAAATTTTTCTATAGAAAAAAATTCATATTGAAAATTTTTCTATAGAAAAAATTTCATATAGAAAATTTTTCTATAGAAAAAATTTCATATAGAAAATTTTTCTATAGAAAAAATTTCATATAGAAAATTTTTCTATAGAAAAAATTTCATATAGAAAAATTTTCTATAGAAAAAATTTCATATAGAAAAATTTTCTATAGAAAAAATTTCATATAGAAAATTTTTCTATAGAAAAAATTTCATGTAGAAAATTTTTCTATAGAAAAAATTTCATATAGAAAATTTTTCTATAGAAAAAATTTCATATAGAAAATTCTTCTATAGAAAAAATTTCATATAAAAAATTTTTCTATAGAAAAAATTTTTCTATAGAAAAAATTTCACATAGAAAATTTTTCTATAGAAACAATTTCATATAAAAAATTTTTCTACAGAAAAAATTTCATATAAAAATTTTTTCTATGGAAAAAATTTCATATAGAAAATTTTTCTATAGAAAAAATTTCATATAGAAAATTTTTTTATAGAAAAAATTTTATATAGAATATTTTTCTATAGAAAAAATTACATATAAAAACTTTTTCTATAGAAAAAATTTCATATAAAAAATTTTTCTATAGAAAAAATTTCATATAAAAAATTTTTCTATAGAAAAAATTTCATATAGAAAATTTTTCTATAGAAAACATTTCATATAGATTTAGAAAATTTTTCTATAGAAAAAATTTCATATAGAAATTTTTTTTAAAGAAATTTCATATAAAAAGTTTTTCTAAAAAAAAAATTCATACAGAAAATTTTTTAAAAGAAAATATTTCATACAGAAAATTTTTATAGAAAAAATTTCATATAGAAAATTTTTCTATAGAAAAATTTTCATATAGAAAATTTTTTATAGAAAAAATTTCATCTAGAAAATTTTTTATAGAAAAAATTTCATCTAGAAAATTTTTCTATAGAAAAAATTGTATATAGAAAAATTTTCTATAGAAAAAATTTTATATAGAAAAATTTTCTATAGAAAAAATTTTATATAGAAAATTTTTCTATAGAAAAAATTTTATATAGAAAATTTTTCTATAGAAAAAATTTTATATAGAAAATTTTTCTATAGAAAAAATTTTATATGAAAAATTTTTCTATAGAAAAAATTTTATACAGAAAATTTTTCTATAGAAAAAATTTTGTATAGAAAATTTTTCTATTGAAAAAATTTCATATAGAAAATTTTTCTATAGGAAAAAATTTCATATTAAAAATTTTCTTACATTATCTTACAAATAAAACTTCTGCGAAAAATAAAATTTTATGATCCAAATAAGTAATCCCATTGCAATTGGCCAAGACCAGCAACTTGGGTATTTTTTTAGCCATAAAATTTATAATCAATTTACAGCGAATGGTCTTGATCGATCAATTAAATTTATAAATGTCTATTGGGCAAAAACTTTACGACGACAATTTTATAATCTGCAAGAGTTGAGGAGCGGGAGATGTAAGCAACAAAGTGTAATTTGGCGTGTAATCATCAGCCAAATGTCAGTCTTATCTTGCATTACATTTTGGTTTCTTTAGATTTGAGTACAATTTACTTAGTCTTTCGTACATTGTCAGGCATTAAGTGCAAAAATCTACAAAGATATTTTGTTGCTATTGTTTGCATTTTATTTAATTTTCCATTGCACAGTTTCAATATTTCAGAGAACACAGTGGGTGATTTGCAAAATAAAATTGAAATATTTTGTCATGAGATTTTAACCAACTTTACTGTCGACCTTTTATCGTTTTAAGTTTTTCAAGAATACGAAATGAAATTGTTAGCGCTTTTATTATGCCGACCCAGAAAGGTTATGGTCATCCGAGTTGAAAAAATGAACTAAGCAACATCTACCATTATTATAGTCCCTAGGAACTTTATTAAAATCGGCTTATATACCTAAAAGTTAATCTTTTTAACTAAAATTTACGAAATCTAAGAAATTGAAAAACTAACATTTTAATTTCACTTTTTTTCTAAAGTCTCCCACTGTGGCGCGTTTATATGCAAAGGCACGTGTAAAAACTTTTAGCTTACCTAAGCTTTAAGTTTTGTTACAAAAACCCCAACAAAAAAAGCGAAAGAACTTAAAAAACAATTTGAAACTATTTGTGAGAAAATGATACACACATACACACTCAGACACAGTTTCACTACAAAGTAAGAAATTAAAGATGGATCATGTAGTCCGTGTTTACGATATATAGAATCTAAATTATTAAAAATTGAAAAATTGGGAATTTTTTACAAATTTATTAATAAAAAAATTCTTTATTTTTGCAGGTAATTTTTTAAAAAATATTTCAAAAATTCTCTATTTTTATAGGAAATTTTTCAAAAAATTTATATTTTAAGAGAAAATTCTTCAAACTTTTCTATTTTGATAGGAATTTTTTTAAAAATTTTCTATTTTTATAGGAAATTTTTCAAAAAATTTCTATTTTTATAGGAAATTTTTCAAAAATTTTCTATTTTTATAGGAAATTTTTCAAAAATTTTCTATTTTTATAGGAAATTTTTCAAAAATTTTCTATTTTTATAGGAAATTTTTCAAAAATTTTCTATTTTTATAGGAAATTTTTCAAAAATTTTCTATTTTTATAGGAAATTTTTCAAAAATTTTCTATTTTTATAGGAAATTTTTCAAAAATTTTCTATTTTTATAGGAAATTTTTCAAAAATTTTCTATTTTTATAGGAAATTTTTCAAAAATTTTCTATTTTTATAGGAAATTTTTCAAAAATTTTCTATTTTTATAGGAAATTTTTCAAAAATTTTCTATTTTTATAGAAAATTTTTCAAAAATTTTCTATTTTTATAGAAAATTTTTCAAAAATTTTCTATTTTTATAGGAAATTTTTCAAAAATTTTCTATTTTTATAGGAAATTTTTCAAAAATTTTCTATTTTTATAGAAAATTTTTCAAAAATTTTCTATTTTTATAGGAAATTTTTCAAAAATTTTCTATTTTTATAGGAAATTTTTCAAAAATTTTCTATTTTTATAGAAAATTTTTCAAAAATTTTCTATTTTTATAGAAAATTTTTCAAAAATTTTCTATTTTTATAGGAAATTTTTCAAAAATTTTCTATTTTTATAGGAAATTTTTCAAAAATTTTCTATTTTTATAGGAAATTTTTCAAAAATTTTCTATTTTTATAGGAAATTTTTCAAAAATTTTCTATTTTTATAAGAAATTTTCCAAAATTTTTCTATTTTTATAGGAAATTTTCCAAAAATCTTCTATTTTTATAGGAAATTTTCCAAAAATCTTATATTTTTATAGGAAATTTTTCAAAAAAAAATTTTTTTTTTTAAAAATGTTTTTTTTCAAAAATTTTCTATTTTTATAGGAAATTTTTCAAAAAATTTTTTTTTTCAAAAATTTTCTATTTTAATAGGAAATTTTTCAAAAATTTTCTATTTTTATAGGAAAATTTTCAAAAATTTTCTATTTTTAAAGGAAATATTTCAAAAATTTTCTATTTTTAAAGGAAATATTTCAAAAATTTTCTATTTTTATAGGAAATTTTTAAAAAATCTACTAATTTAATAGGGAGTTTTTAATAAATTTAAATTGTTTTCCAAAATTCATAACTTTGATAGGAAATTTTTTATAAACTCTTTTTTTTTAGAGGAACTTTTTTAAAAACTACTTTAAATGTGCTACCCTTAATCCCTATAAACGTAACCCTACTGTCAGTATCTCCGATATGCTGCTGCTGTCGTCAATGTGTCGCCGAAAAAATAGTTTAAATTTAAAAATTGTAAACTTTAGAACGTAAGTAACAAAAATCATGAGAATTTTTCAAATCTATCAATTAAATATTTGTTATTATTAAAATAAAAATAAAAGATTTTAGTCTTTAGAATCACATTTTTTTCAAATCTTTCCCCTCGTATGTACCTTGGCCCCAAAATCGATTTGCAGCCGATTTTAGGGGAATTTCGAAAACAAATAATAACAAATTACTCTATTTATCATATTAATACAAATAAAGTATGAGTAAATACTAAAGACGAGACATTCTCCCAAACGCCCAAATGAAGATAGACTGAACTGATTTAACACTTCTCGAACTTCTAAAATCACGACTGTCAAAAGCTTTTTTTAAATTCCTCCGATAAGATAGATACTTTAGAGTTTTTTTTTTGAGTAATGATGATGAGTGTGGAATGATGATCGTATTTTTTAAAAATATCTACAAATATTTGTCTGAATATTATTTGCTTTCTATTTTGAGGGGATTTTGTTATTTATTTATATTTTTCTATATATTGGAATATAAATTCGATTTTTATAAGAAATTTTTCAAAAATTTCCTATTTTTATAGGAATTTTTTTTCAAAAATTTCCTATTTTTATAGGAAATTTTTCAAAAAATTTCCTATTTTTATAGGAAATTTTTCAAAAATTTCCTATTTTTATAGGAAATTTTTCAAAAATTTCCTATTTTTATAGGAAATTTTTCAAAAATTTCCTATTTTTATAGGAAATTTTTCAAAAATTTCCTATTTTTATAGGAAATTTTTCAAAAATTTCCTATTTTTATAGGAAATTTTTCAAAAATTTCCTATTTTTATAGGAAATTTTTCAAAAATTTCCTATTTTTATAGGAAATTTTTCAAAAATGTCCTATTTTTATAGGAAATTTTTCAAAAATGTCCTTTTTTTATAGGAAATTTTTCAAAAATTTCCTATTTTTATAGGAAATTTTTCAAAAATTTCCTATTTTTATAGGAAATTTTTCAAAAATTTCCTATTTTTATAGGAAATTTTTCAAAAATTTCCTATTTTTATAGGAAATTTTTCAAAAATTTCCTATTTTTATAGGAAATTTTTCAAAAATTTCCTATTTTTATAGGAAATTTTTCAAAAATTTCCTATTTTTATAGGAAATTTTTCAAAAATTTCCTATTTTTATAGGAAATTTTTCAAAAATTTCCTATTTTTATAGGAAATTTTTCAAAAATTTCCTATTTTTATAGGAAATTTTTCAAAAATTTCCTATTTTTATAGGAAATTTTTCAAAAATTTCCTATTTTTATAGGAAATTTTTCAAAAATTTCCTATTTTTATAGGAAATTTTTCAAAAATTTCCTATTTTTATAGGAAATTTTTCAAAAATTTCCTATTTTTATAGGAAATTTTTCAAAAATTTCCTATTTTTATAGGAAATTTTTCAAAAATTTCCTATTTTTATAGGAAATTTTTCAAAAATGTCCTATTTTTATAGGAAATTTTTCAAAAATGTCCTTTTTTTATAGGAAATTTTTCAAAAATTTCCTATTTTTATAGGAAAATTTTCAAAAATTTCCTATTTTTATAGGAAATTTTTCAAAAATTTCCTATTTTTATAGGAAATTTTTCAAAAATTTCCTATTTTTATAGGAAATTTTTCAAAAATTTCCTATTTTTATAGGAAATTTTTCAAAAATTTCCTATTTTTATAGGAAATTTTTCAAAAATTTCCTATTTTTATAGGAAATTTTTCAAAAATTTCCTATTTTTATAGGAAATTTTTCAAAAATTTCCTATTTTTATAGGAAATTTTTCAAAAATTTCCTATTTTTATAGGAAATTTTTCAAAAATTTCCTATTTTTATAGGAAATTTTTCAAAATTGTCCTATTTTTATAGGAAATTTTTCAAAATTTTCCTATTTTGATAGGAAATTTTTCAACTTTCCTTTTTTATAATGTTTATTTTAAACAAAGCTTTTTTATTTTAAGTTCATCTTTTCTATATTAAGTTCATCAATCTATTTTATCTCATATGTTTCTTTGCCTAAAAAGCTTCTTTCTTTGTTTGCATAATTTTTAGAAAATCACCTTAATTTTTCGAATAAATAATTTAAATAGAATCAATATCGATTTCTTGCCTTGTCTTACCTAAAAAGCTGCCGTCATATGATTCAAAACAATTTCATTGAAAAGATTTAAGAGAGATTAAAAATTGAAATAAAAATAAATGAAGACAATAAATGAATCAAATGATAAATGAAAAAATGTAGATAATATTTTCATATAACCCATTAAGGGCAAAAATAATTAAACTCGATGTAAAAAATTCAAAATCAATTGAAAATTGTAGGAGCTTTTTCTGAATTAAGCTTTGTCTGAATAAATGATGTAACTGATAAAGTTATAACCACTCATTAGTTTAGTTTTTGAAATTTTGTTATCAATATTTAAATTCGCCTCACAAACGCTTAATAAAGAAACGTCTTTTAAATAATAGATCTTATAAATAGAAAATAATTTTTAAAAAATAATAACAAATTTGTTTTAGGATTTTTAAATGTTCAGTAAATAAATGAGGTATTGTAGATATTTTATTTATGTCTAATAACAAAAAAAAAACACGAAAAACAACTAAAAGCTTGGTATCAAATAAGTATTTTATATAACAAATTTTTTATTTTATTACTAATTAGTTATTGTTCTGTTTACACATACAAATTCAAGAGTCATTAGTTATTTAAAGATTTAAATGAAATTTGAAACCTTTAAAATTTTATTTGAAACCTTTAGAATTTAATTTCATTCTATATTTACTTTCTATTCATTTTACAGCCGCCATTGAAGAACGTCGCAGTTACATTTTTGTAAATGAAAAGCAATAAAATTTTTAAATTTCAAATTTCATCACACTTTGATGCCGTAATTAGGTTCAGAAAATGGCACGTACTTTCAGATAATCGAAATTTTTTACAATTTGAAAACTTGAGTTGAACGAAAAATAAATCAAGTTGTTAACAAAAATGGCGCTAAACGCAAAAAAAAACATTATAGAAAAATTTTTTTTACGAAAAATTTTCTATCGAAAAATTTTTTTACAGAAAGAAAAATTTTCTAAAGAACATTTTTTTTACGAAAAATTTTCTATAAAAAAATTTTTTTAACAAAAATTTTCTATAGAAAAATTTTTTAACGAAAAATTTTTACAACGAAAAATTTTCTAAAGAAAATATTTTTAACTTATATTTGTTCTATAGAAAATTTTTTTAACGAAAAATTTTTATATAAAAATTTTTTTAACAAAAAATTTTCTATAGAAAAATTTTTTAACGAAAAATTTTGTATACAAAAATTTTTTTAATGAAAAAATTTCTATAGAAAAATTTTTTTAACGAAAAATTTTCTATAGAAAAATGTTTTTAACCGAAAAATTTTCTATAGAAAAATTTAGTATACAAAAATTTTTTTTACGAAAAATTTTCTAAAAAAAAATTTTTTTAACGAAAAATTTTCTATAAAAAAATTTTTTTAACGATAAATTTTCTATAGAAAATTTTTTTTAACGAAAAATTTTCTATAGAAAATTTTTTTTAACGAAAAATTTTCTATAGAAATTTTTTTTTAAAGAAAAATTTTCTATAGAAATTTTTTTTTAACGAAAAATTTCTATATAAAATGCTTTTTCAGGAAAAATTTTCTAAAGAAAATTCTTTTTCACGAAAAATTTTCTAAAGAAAATTCTTTTTAACGAAAAATTTTCTGTAGAAAATTCTTTTTAACGAAAAATTTTCTGTAGAAAATTCTTTTTAACGAAAAATTTTCTATAGAAAATTCTTTTTAACGAAAAATTTTCTATACAAAATTCTTTTTAAAATTTTCTATAGAAAATTCTTTTTAACGAAAAATTTTCTATAGAAAATTCTTTTTAACGAAAAACTTTCTATAGCAAATTCTTTTTTAACGAAAAATTTTCTATATAAAATGCTTTTTCGCGAAAAA
Source organism: Stomorhina lunata (assembly GCA_933228675.1). Taxonomy (NCBI): domain Eukaryota; kingdom Metazoa; phylum Arthropoda; class Insecta; order Diptera; family Rhiniidae; genus Stomorhina; species Stomorhina lunata. The sequence continues at coordinate 85,615,134 of OW121743.1, forward strand.
TTTTCTATAGAAAATTCTTTTTAACGAAAAATTTTCTATAGAAAATTCTTTTTAACGAAAACTTTTCTACAGAAAATTTTTTTAACGAAAATTTTTTACAGAAAAATTTTCTATACAAAAAAAATTTTAACGAAAAATTTTCTATAGAAACATTTTTTAACGAAAAAAAATTCTTATTGAAAAATTTTTGTAACGAAAATTTTCTATAGAAACATTTTTTTTAACGAAAAATTTTGTATTAAAAAATTTTTTTGGATAAAAAAATTTTTTAACGGATAATTTTCTATAGAAAATTTTTTAACGAAAAATTTTCTAAAGAAAAATTTTTTAACGAAAAATTTTCTGTAGACAAAATTTTTATATCGAAAAATTTTATAGAGAAAAATTTGTATATCGCAAAATTTTTTGTAGAATAATTTTTTTAATAGTCAAAATTTTTATATCGAAAAATTTTCTGTAGAATTTTATATCGAAAAAATTTTTTGTAGAATTTTATATCGAAAAATTTTCGAAAAAAAATTTTTATTGGAAAATTTTCGAAAAAAAAATTTTGTTTTGAAAATTTTTCTAAAAAAAAATTTTATATTGAAAAATTTTCTAAAAAAAATTTTATATCAAACAATTTTCTATAGAAAATTTTTATATTGAAAAATTTTCTATAGAAAAATTCTTGTATCGAAAAATTTACTATAGAAAAATGTTTATATCGAAAAATTTTCTACAGAAAAATTTTTTTATCGAAAAATTTTCTATAGAAAAATTTTTATATTGAAAAATTTTGTTTAAAAAAATTTGTATATAATTTTTTTATTTCCAAAAATTTAATTTCTATTCATTATTTGTAAAATAAAAAATACGGTTCCCCTGATAGTGTAAAACTTTTGTTTGACATTAAAAAGTAGCACTTTTTTATCAATCAGACCAATTTCTTTGGATATAAAAATTGTTCAACAAGATAAAATATAAGTTTTGCTACCAACAACAAAATTTTTTGATTTTAAACAAATTGATAAAATTAGTTATCAATTAACAAAAAACACCCAGCAAACAATTTGAAGCTAAATTTATTTTTTCTATTTTAGACGTAAAACCAGTCAAAAAAATTTCAAATGTCTTTAAAAATATTAGGTTCTTTAAACGTTTTATGATAAGTAATAAAATATAATGCGCTTGCGTAAAAAAGTCAGCGCCCTCTAAAGGGTTAAAAACGCGCCAGAACTACAGAATCTAATCTTCGGCAGAATTTTTGTTTATAAAATTTGAGATAAAAGAATATGAAAATAAATTAAGAAAAATGAAAACAAATTTCAACACCAAAAATATTCTAAAGTAATTTAGATTATCAATCATCCTACGATTTATCTGGTCAACTTCACAAATAACACCAATAATCAATAAGACTTTACGAAATTGCGCACTTTGTTGAAATAATAGGAAATGACAATTCAATTTTTTACTTGAAAGATAAAAAAATGACGCGGTCCAAAGGTGGTAAGTGGAACATCATATGATGTTTTTTATACATTTTGAATCCAACGTATGTATTTGTATTATTTGTAGATCGTTGTGCGAAAAAAAATCGTTCTGAAAAGTGATTCCCCCCTGAAGAAAAGTTTCTTCCATCTGCATGCGTCAAGGCATTCCATTGCCCAACGATAATAAATTTTGTTGTTCTGATAATGTTTTGCGATTATCGATATTTTTGTTTTCTAACACCTATTTTTAAATTTAACCAATTGAGCCAGTTCTTTCTTATTTGTGCTTAATCATTTTCTAAATAGTCTCAGCCATCACACGCCTCTAGAAAAAAATTCAAATCTTACGTGTACAAAAGGGCCGAAGAGGTACTTAACTGATTAAGCGAATGAGTAAGAAATATTTTCAGTTTTTATAGTTTTTCAAATCATTTAACTAATCAGTTATTTTAGAAAAATATAGGTATTTATAGTATAAGTTCGACAGAATTTTTAGAACCATAAAATATCATTGTTATCAGCTATGGACAATTAATGAAAGTTTCAGATGAAATCGTTGGAGATTATAAAGTTCTACGAATTGAATTTGTAATAAGAAATTGGTTTTATAAGAAAGTAATACCTCCTATAATATTTTTATATGAAATTTTTTTATAAATAATTTACTCAAGTAAGACTAAAATTATATCGAAAAATTTTCTATAGAAAAATTTTTATATCGAAAAATTTTCTATAGAAAAATTTTAATATCGAAAAATTTTCTATAGAAAAATTTTAATATCGAAAAATTTTCTATAGAAAAATTTTAATATCGAAAAATTTTCTATAGAAAAATTTTTATATCGAAAAATTTTCTATAGGAAAATTTTTATATCGAAAAATTTTCTATAGAAAAATTTTTATATCGAAAAATTTTCTATAGAAAATTTTTTATATCGAAAAATTTTCTATAGAAAAATTTTTATATCGAAAAATTTTCTATAGAAAAATTTTTATATCGAAAAATTTTCTATAGAAAAATTTTTATATCGAAAAATTTTCTATAGAAAAATTTTTATATCGAAAAATTTTCTATAGAAAAATTTTTATATCGAAAAATTTTCTATAGAAAAATTTTTATATCGAAAAATTTTCTATAGAACAATTTTTATATCGAAAAATTTTCTATAGAAACATTTTTATATCGAAGAATTTTCTATAGAAAAATGTTTATGTCGAAAAATTTTCTACAGCAAAAAATTTTATATAGAAAGATTCTCTATAGAAAATTTTTGTATAGAAAAATTTTTATATCGAAAAATTTTGTATAGATAAATTTTTATGTCGAAGAATTTTCTATAGAAAAATGTTTATGTCGAAAAAATTTCTACAGCAAAAAATTTTATATAGAAAGATTCTCTATAGAAAATTTTTGTATAGAAATATTTTTATATCGAAAAAATTTTATATAGAAAATTTTTTTTTATAGAAAAATTTTTATAGAAAAATTTTTTTAACGAATAATTTTCTAAAGAAACATTTTTTTTACATAAAATTTTCTGTAGACAAATTTTTTTAATATAAAATTTTCTATAAAAAACAAAAATTATAGAAATTTTTATATAAAAATACTTTCAATAGAAAAATTGTTGTTTTTTTTTCAAAAAAAAATTATATCGAATAGAAAAATTTTTTATGGAAAAATTTTCTATAGAAAAATTTTCAAAAGTTTTTAAAAAACTTTTTGTATCGAAAAATTTTTTATAGAATTTTTTTTTTAAGGAAAGGGATTATACCAAAAAAATTACCTTAGAAAAATTTTAAGATCAAACAATTTTCTATGGAAAATTTTTACATCAAAAGATTTTGTATTCAAATATTTTTATATCAAAACTTTTTTTAGAAATTTTTTATCAAATAATTTTTATATATAAAATTGTTCGATAAAAAAATGTTTCTATGGAAAAAATTTTTCGACATAAACATTTTTCTATGGAAAAAAATTTTCTATAGAAAATGTTTCTATAGAAAATTTTTCTATATAAAAATGTTTCTATGGAAAATTTTTTGATATACAATTTTTTCTATAGAAAAATTTTCGATATAAAAATTTGTTATAGAAAATTTTTCTACATATAAAAATTTTTTTATACAAAATTTTTTATACCGAATATTTTCGATATAAAAAATTTTCTATTGAAAATTTTTCGATATAAAAATTTTTCTATAGAAAATTATTTATAGAAAATTTTTTGATATGAACATTTTTCTTCAAAAATTTTTCAATATAAAAATTTTTCTATAGAAAATATTTCGATATAAAACTTTTCTATTAAAATTTTTCGATATAAAAATTTTTTTCGATATAAAAAATTTTCGAAAGAAAAACATTTCTTTAGAAAATTTTGTTATATAAAATTTTTTCTTTGGAAAACATTTGTAGATATAAAAATTTTTCTATGGAAAATTTTTCGAAATAAAAATTTTTCTAAAGAAAATTTTTCGATATAAAAATTTTTCTATAGAAAATTTTTCGATATAAAAATTTTTCTATAGAAAATTTTTCGATATAAAAATTTTTCTATAGAAAATTTTTCGATATAAAAATTTTTCTATAGAAAATTTTTCGATATAAAAATTTTTCTATAGAAAATTTTTCGATATAAAAATTTTTCTATAGAAAATTTTTCTATATAAAAATTTTTCTATAGAAAATTTTTCGATATAAAAATTTTTCTATAGAAAATTTTTCGATATAAAAACTTTTCTATAGAAAATTTTTCGATATAAAAATTTTTCTATAGAAAATTTTTCGATATAAAAATTTTTCTATAGAAAATTTTTCGATATAAAAATTTTTCTATAGAAAATTTTTCGATATAAAAATTTTTCTATAGAAAATTTTTCGATATAAAAATTTCTCTATAAAATATTTCGATATAAAAATTTTTCTATAGAAAATTTTTCGATATAAAAATTTTTCTATAGAAAATTTTTCGATATAAAATTTTTTCTATAGAAAATTTTTCGATATAAAAATTTTTCGATATAAAAATTTTTCTATAGAAAATTTTTCGATATAAAAATTTTTCTATAGAAAATTTTTCGATATAAAAATTTTTCTATAGAAAATTTTTTGATATAAAAATTTTTCTATAGAAAATTTTTCGATATAAAAATTTTTCTATAGAATATTTTTCGATATAAAAATTTGTCTATAGAAAATTTTTCGATATAAAAATTTTTCTATAGAAAATTTTTCGATATAAAAATTTTTCTATAGAAAATTTTTCGATATAAAAATTTTTCTATAGAAAATTCTTCGATATAAAAATTTTTTTATACAAAATTTTTCGATATAAAAATTTTTCTATAGGAAATTTTTCGATATAAACATTTTTCTTTAGATCATTTTTCGATATAAACATTTTCCAATAGAAAATTTTTCGATATAAAAATTTTTCTATAGAAAATTTTTCGATATAAAAATTTTTAGATATAAAAATTTTTCTATAGAAAATGTTTCGATATAAACATTTTTCTATAGAAAATTTTTCGATATAAACATTTTTCTATAGAAAATATTTAAATATAAAATTTTTCTACAAAAAAATTTTTCGATAAAATTTTTTTTTTTGAAGAAAATTTTTCTGAAGAAATCTTTTCTATAGAAAATTTTTCGATATAAAAATTGTTCTATAGAAAATTTGTCAATATAAAAATTTTTCTATAAAAAGTTTTTCGATACATGCATTTTTCTAAGGGAAATTTTTAGATATAAGAATTTTTCTATGAAAACGTTTACCATAAAAAATCGTGAATTTTGTTACCTAGTGTTATTGTTATGCATCATTACAATGATTTCAGACAAATATTAAACGAGATAAGAAACTCCAATAAACATGACAATATGTCAACATCATCACTTTACATCTCGAACGAAATCGATTACAAATTTTTCAATATTTCCTAATGTCTATTTGAACAACAACAAAAAAGAATTAAATATTTATGTACAAATATAACAAACAAAGAAGATCTTCCTTCCAGCAACAGACATTGTTGGACTTCACCTTTCGCAAATATTCTTATCAATTCGAGACTATTTTTAAAAAGACATCAGATGAATGGGAAAGTACAAGACGCGACTCATCCGTCGAGTCAACGCACATTAAGAAATTAAAATAATGACGATTTTACTGACATTGTAACAAACGCAGACAGACAGACACATTACTTAGTAATGATTACTTACATTTGAATGTAAATAAATGAGTAAATGAGAGTTTCTTCCGTAATGGAGAAATCAAGTAAATGGATGCAATCGTTTAAATCGTATTAGGCAAGAGGAGATACCCATATTCAGACGTTTTATCTGTCGTTGGCTCCATATATTGATATATCTTTATTGATTGTATTGACTATTGACTTTTAGTCATTGCAGTTACAGATAGAGATAGAAATTGTGTTTTTTTTCTGTTTGTTGGAATTATGTTGCACAATGTTTAAGGAAACGACAGAATTTTAAGTAAATAAATACAAATCTTCTTATTATACGATCAAGAACGACAGTGAGATAAGCTAAATTTATTAACAAGTTGAGGTTTCTAAATTTCATCATCTTATGGCCGCAAACTTCAGAGGTTATTGAATGATGGCTATCCAAAAATGCTGTTAATAAGGTTAATTTTGAAACCCATAACAACGAAAAAGTCAAACACTGTCAGAAAATGAGCGATAATAGTTCGGTTATAGACCTATGCTGATGTAGGGTATAAATATAATATTTGCGCTTATTTTTCTTAATATGATTGATACGTATCTTATGATTTCATGATATCGTTATATAAACAAGAACAACAAATACAATTTCCTCAAACAACAAACGATACTTTAAAAATATTTAATAAAAAAAAATAAACCTGGATCAACAGACAGATACAAAAACATCTAAATAAATAAACATTTAAAGAAACATATGAAAAAATGCGATTCGAAACTCAGATATTAAAAGCGGATGCTCTAGGCAAATAAAATAAAATTTTTTCTGTAGAAAAATTTTTAATGTGAAATTTTTTCTATAGAAAAATTTTCTATATGAAACATTTTTTATAGAGAAATTATCTGCATAAAATTTTTTCTGTAGAAAAATTATCTATATAAAATTCTTTCCACAGAAAAATTTTCTATATAAAATTTTTTCTATAGAAAAAATGTCTATATAAATTTTTTTCTACAGAAAAAATTTCTATCTAAAATTTTTTCTACAGAAAAACTTTCTATCTAAAATTTTTTCTACAGAAAAAGTTTTTATATAAAATTTTTTCTGTAGAAAAAATTTCTATATAAAACTTTTTCTATAGAAAAAACTTCTATATAAAATTTTTCTATAGAAAAAACTTCTATATACAATTTTTTTCTATAGAATTTTTTCTATATAAAATTTTTTCTATATTTTTTCTACGTAAAATTTTTTTTTATAGAAAAAATTTCTATGCAAAATTTTTTCTATAGATAAAAATTTCAATGTAAAATTTTTATAGAAACATTTGCTATATAAAATTTTTTCTATAGAAAAATTTTCTATATGAATTTTTTTTATAGAAAAATTTTCTATGTGAAATTTATTCTATAGAAAAATTTCTATATAAACTTTTTTTATAGAAAAATTTTCTATATAAAATCTTTTAATAGAAAAATTTTTTTTTTAGAAAAAATTTCTATATAAAATTTTTTGTATGGAAAAATTTTCTTTATAACATTTTTCCTATCCAAAAATTTTCTTTATGAAATTTTTTCTATAGAAAAATTTTTTATATGAAATTGTTTTCTATAGAAAAAATTTTATATAAAATTTTTTCTATAATAATATTTTCTATATAAAATTTTTTCTATAGAAACATTTTCTATATACAATTTTTTCTATAGAAAAAATTTCTAATTTTTTTTTCTATAAAAAAATGTCTATATAAAATTTTTTCTATAGAAAAAATTTCTATATAAAATTTTTTCTATAGAAAAAATTTTTATATAAAATTTTTTCAATAGAAAAAAATTTCTATATAAAATTTTTTCTATAGAAAAAAAGTCTATATAAAATTTTTTCTATAGAAAAAAAGTCTATATAAAATTTTTTCTATAGAAAAAATTTCTATATAAAATTTTTTCTATAGAAAAAATTTTTATATAAAATTTTTTCAATAGAAAAAAATTTCTATATAAAATTTTTTCTATAGAAAAAAATTCTATATAAAATTTTTTCTATAGAAAAAATTTCTATATAAAATTTTTTCTATAGAAAAAATTTCTATATAAAATTTTTTCTATAGAAAAAATTTCTTTATAAAATTTTTTCTATAGAAAAAATTTCTTTATAAAATTTTTTCTATAGAAAAAATTTCTATATAAAATTTTTTCTATAGAAAAAATTTCCATATAAAATTTTTTCTATAGAAAAAATTTCTATATAAAATTTTTTCTATAGAAAAAATTTCTATATAAAATTTTTTCTATAGAAAAAATTTCTATATAAAATTTTTTCTATAGAAAAAATTTCTATATAAAATTTTTTCTATAGAAAAAATTTCTATATAAAATTTTTTCTATAGAAAAAATTTCTATATAAAATTTTTTCTATAGAAAAAATTTCTATATAAAATTTTTTCTATAGAAAAAATTTCTATATAAAATTTTTTCTATAGAAAAAATTTCTATATAAAATTTTTTCTATAGAAAAAATTTCTATATAAAATTTTTTCTATAGAAAAAATTTCTATATAAAATTTTTTCTATAGAAAAAATTTCTATATAAAATTTTTTCTATAGAAAAAATTTCTATATAAAATTTTTTCTATAGAAAAAATTTCTATATAAAATTTTTTCTATAGAAAAAATTTCTATATAAAATTTTTTCTATAGAAAAAATTTCTATATAAAATTTTTTCTATAGAAAAAATTTCTATATAAAATTTTTTCTATAGAAAAAATTTCTATATAAAATTTTTTCTATAGAAAAAATTTCTATATAAAATTTTTTCTATAGAAAAAATTTCTATATAAAATTTTTTCTATAGAAAAAATTTCTATATAAAATTTTTTCTATAGAAAAAATTTCTTTATAAAATTTTTTCTATAGAAAAAATTTCTATATAAAATTTTTTCTATAGAAAAAATTTCCATATAAAATTTTTTCTATAGAAAAAATTTCTATATAAAATTTTTTCTATAGAAAAAATTTCTATATAAAATTTTTTCTATAGAAAAAATTTCTATATAAAATTTTTTCTATAGAAAAAATTTCTATATAAAATTTTTTCTATAGAAAAAATTTCTATATAAAATTTTTTCTATAGCAAAAATTTCTATATAAAATTTTTTCTATAGAAAAAATTTCCATATAAAATTTTTTCTATAGAAAAAATTTCCATATAAAATTTTTTCTATAGAAAAAATTTCTATATAAAATTTTTTCTATAGAAAAATTTTCTATATAAAATTTTTTCTATAGAAAAAAATTCTATATAAAATTTTTTCTATAGAAAAAATTTCTATATAAAATTTTTTCTATAGAAAAAATTTCTATATAAAATTTTTTCTATAGAAAAAATTTCTATATAAAATTTTTTCTATAGAAAAAATTTCTATATAAAATTTTTTCTATAGAAAAAATTTCTATATAAAATTTTTTCTATAGAAAAAATTTCTATATAAAATTTTTTCTATAGAAAAAATTTCTATATAAAATATTTTCTATAGAAAAAATTTCTATATAAAATTTTTTCTATAGAAAAAATTTCTATATAAAATTTTTTCTATAGAAAAAATTTCTATATAAAATTTTTTCTATAGAAAAAATTTCTATATAAAATTTTTTCTATAGAAAAAATTTCTATATAAAATTTTTTCTATAGAAAAAATTTCTATATAAAATTTTTTCTATAGAAAAAATTTCTATATAAAATTTTTTCTATAGAAAAAATTTCTATATAAAATTTTTTCTATAGAAAAAATTTCTATATAAAATTTTTTCTATAGAAAAAATTTCTATATAAAATTTTTTCTATAGAAAAAATTTCTATATAAAATTTTTTCTATAGAAAAAATTTCTATATAAAATTTTTTCTATAGAAAAAATTTCTATATAAAATTTTTTCTATAGAAAAAATTTCTATATAAAATTTTTTCTATAGAAAAAATTTCTATATAAAATTTTTTCTATAGAAAAAATTTCTATATAAAATTTTTTCTATAGAAAAAATTTCTATATAAAATTTTTTCTATAGAAAAAATTTCTATATAAAATTTTTTCTATAGAAAAAATTTCTATATAAAATTTTTTCTATAGAAAAATTTCTATATAAAATTTTTTCTATAGAAAAAATTTCTATACAAAATTTTTTCTATAGAAAAAATTTCTATATAGAAATTTTTTTTATAGAAAAAATTTTTTTCAAAAAATAAAAAATTAGTCGGGATGTAAATATTATTCAAAAAGAAGTGTATTTGCATTTGATCCCAAACCTGTTACATTTATTTATTAATGTAGCCGTCGGCTACTATATGCAGAATGCTGTGAAGCTGGTTTATGAACATAATTCTTAATAGTTATGTTTGTAAATTTAGTAATAATGCGAGGTTTTCGATCTGTCTAAATTGGGGATAATCCTCCTGAAGAGATGGCTTAACCAACCATCGAAACGCGTCGAGGAATTTGGTTTCTCCGCAAACATTTTTTGGCTTTTTATCAATAAATTGATCCGTTACATTAATAAATAAATGTAACAGGTTTGGGATCAAATGCAAATACACTTCTTTTTGAATAATATTTACATCCCGACTAATTTGTTATTTTTTGATAAAACTGCAAGCATTCAGCTTATTTTTAAATAAACTTGTTTATTTTAAAAGATCTTACCCCCCCTTCTTCACAGCATTTTGCATATAGTAGCCGACGGCTACAGCAAGAATGTGGGAAGTGAAGGTAGATGAAAACTGAAAAATGTTTGTTTTTGTTCAGTCGATAATCTACGCTTTTACTTTTGGTTTATGAACATAATTCTTAATAGTTATGTTTGTAAATTTAGTAATAATGCGAGGTTTTCGATCTGTCTAAATTGGGGATAATCCTCCTGAAGAGATGGCTTAACCAACCATCGAAACGCGTCGAGGAATTTGGTTTCTCCGCAAACATTTTTTGGCTTTTTATCAATAAATTAATCTGTTACATTAATAAATAAATGTAACAGGTTTGGGATCAAATGCAAATACACTTCTTTTTGAAAAAATTTTTATATAAAATTTTTTATATAGAAAAAATTTCTGTATAAAATTTTTTATATAGAAAAAATTTCTATATAAAATTTTTTATATAGAAAAAATTTCTGTATAAAATTTTTTCTATAGAAAAAATTTCTATATAAAATTTTTTCTATAGAAAAAATTTCTATATAAAATTTTTTCCGTAGCAAAATTTTCTATATGAAATTTTTTCTATAAAACAAATTTTTTTTATGAAAATTTTTCTATAGAAACATTTTTTATATCAAATTTTTTCTATAGAAAAAATTTCTATAGGAAATTTTTTCTATAGAAAATTTTTTTCTATAGAAAAATTTGTATATGAAATTTTTTCTATATAAAATTGTTTCTATAGAAAAATTTTCTATAAAAAACTTTTCCTATAGAAAAATTTTCTATAAGAAAGTTTTTGTATAGAAAAATTTTCTATATGCAATTTTTTCTATAAAAAAATGTTCTATATGAAATTTTTTCTGTAGATAATTTTTTTCAATAGCTAAATTTTTTTACATGATATTTTTCTGTAGTAAAATTTGCGTGTTAAACATATGATGACTTTATGACTTAAATTTTAAGATCTTTCTCAAATTGTTTTATAAAAACATTAGTTCATTTTCAGTTTTATCACAAAATGATCTTGTCATCCTCATCATCATCATCTGATTTAAACTCAAAAAATACGAATTTTTTTATTTGTAGACAATTAAAATTAAATAACAGCTAAAATAATAGCAATGGGAAAAAAACTCTTTTGATGTTTAACACTTAAATAAATATCATAAACTAAATAAATGAAATATAACAATTAAGCGTAAAAAACGATAATACTATTCAAATGATGATCATCATCATAAAGATCATAATGAAGATGGGAGTGGGGGGAGGAAGTACTAAAATGTTTTCGGTATGTGAAAAAGCATCACATTATTTTATCTTAGATATCAGTCGTTAAGTGTTTTTGTTGCTTTTACTCTTTAATTAATGGCAAATATTAGCTAAAAAAATAATTAAACTAAAAGGGAATTGCTTAAATTCTTATCTATTGTTATAAATTTGTTGCGATGTTTTTTAGGTATGTATATATTTAGTGGTTTTTGTGGGAATTTTTCAAGATCATATAATTTATTTTTTGAAAATTGAGGTAATAATATAAAATAATATTATGTTGTTGTCAATTGGATTCTTAGATGCTGATAGTAGAACAATTTTATATTTCAAAAAGCTATGCAGACTGACATCACTCTTCTTTCTATTCAGGGATAACTTAAGTCATTTTGAGATAAATGTTCCATAATTTTATTGTAAATATTTTTTCTTCATCTCATTTTTCTCGCAATATTTTTATCTACAATTTTAGACAGAAAAAAAAACCCAGAGAATCATCAACCGTAAACTTGACAAAAAAAGTAATAAAAACAAAACATTAACAAAACAATAATAAAATACAATAATAATGAACTGAAAGTAAATACAATGGATCTTATATTGACACTTCATTATCGAGAAGAACAAAATAAGGCCCCGGGGATATCAACCAAATAAGTTCAAATAAACTCTCAAACGGAAACGGATTCAAAAATGATGGAATATCAAATATTTAATTAAAAAGTTTTAAATAAGTGTATTGCTCTAGAATACCAAAATATTACAATTATACAATAATAAACTGTTTTTTAAATAACACACAAAAACTTTAATACACAAAAACTTTAGTTCGCCGGGTTTCGTTTTCGTAAGACCATCATCATCAATAGGAATATTCTTAATTCTTTACAGACCGAAAACCACGCATGGTATCTAATTTGCAACACAAAGTAACTACGAATTATAATGTCTATACAAATATTAGCATAAAGCGAATGTCATTTAATATGAATTTAAACTTAAGAAAGTATTATAGTCTGATAGTATGATACTCTACTCCAATGAAGTTCAAATGTCTTATCTTGCGCAAAGATACATATTGCTAAATTTTATCAAAAGGCAGCTTGGGTCATTCGTGGACCGATTGTCTTAAAATTTGATTACAGTTTATACCAAAAATTGTCATTATCTTCAGATTTATAAACGTTTTTGTTATTTTCGTCGGGAGGTATAGCCAAATATGGACTGATTTCAATGATGATTAATATACAGAAGTTTGTGGCTACCTAAAATAATGAAAATGGTCCCACTGACTTGTTATACCCTCTACACCAAGGTTGGCCAAATGGAGAGCATTTTTAAATGAGAGTGCTAAGTCTTAAAATGAAAATGTGCTCTGAGAATTGTATTCGCTGTATGTATTTTTAGTTAACTATACATTTTTTTTTGAGTACGAGGAAAGAAAAAGTTTTATTGTTTAATGTAAATTGTTGTTGCTCCCCTGCCACATAAAAAATGGCCAACCTTGCTCTACATCGCCCAGCTCTTCAAAAGTGCTTTGAGCTTTCACACTGACACACTATGTATGAGCGACACGCAACTATGTTTGTTCCGCTCACACTTACGTAAAATTGTATTTGCAAAGTCAGTGCTACCAGATTATAATTTTTTACTCGATTATATGAATAATACTCGAATATATGAAGAAAAATTTAGATCTGGCAACACTAACCGTAAGGGATTTCAAAACTGTTTTCCACAAACACAAATTCACCTATAATGGTGAAGGGTTTAATTCGACGAAATTGTAATGCTAAAAAAAATATTGGTAAAAATATACCGATCGACTCAGGGCTGCCAGATTCAGGGCTGGGATATTCAATCTTTAAAAAGGCGAAAAAATTTGGCTTGGGGATTTTTTTGGGGATTCACTCAAATTTGTTGGGGATTTTTTGGGGATATTTTAACTTTGTTAATTTAAAAATTATTTTATTAATAAAGGAAATTATTTTGTAATAAAGAATGATCCGTTTCTTGATATACAAATTGCATCCGATTATGATTAATAAAGAAGTTTTATTTGAGTTTTAAACAACTTTATGATCGAGAATACTCCCAACCGATGTCTACTTAACTCAATGGAATAAACTTTCTTTTACAAATTGGAATACTATATTCGAAAAAAAAAATCCGTCAAACTTAATTGAATTTTGGCCATAAGTTTATAAATTTCAAGATGTTGCCTGTACACCGATGCGTACATGAAATAAAGAACTTGGTCAAGTAGTTTTGAATATGTAAGCGGCTCCTACAAGTAATGCCTGTGTAGAGCGATTATTTTCAGTTATGAGTTTAACAAAAACAATAAAATATTCTAACAAATTTGTTGTCAAGAATTCCAACCGACAACTGATATGTTAACAAATTTAATTAAAAAAGTTCGTGGTGTTTCACACACATCAGATTTTCTTGATCAGTTTTTCTTTCACATTTTTGTTTTGTTCATTTTATTTTCCTCAAATTTCATACAAATTTTCAAAATTGTCTTAAACTTGGTATCATTTTAATTCCGTCATCTTTTTCTCATACAAACTTAAGACTTGATGAGCCAAACTTGACTGGTGTGAAAGTAGACTTTTGTTAAGTTTAACTTATCTAATTTTCTAGAATTGATGATACTGAAATTTACGAAATATCTACTAGATTTCTAATATTTTATTATTTAAATTTGTAAGTATATCAAGCATACAAAACTATTTTTATGTTAATAAAAATAGATCTCTTCATTTAATTGAATAAAAAAATGTAAACAAATACGCTTTTTTATGAATTGGGGATTTTTGGGGATCAAAATTGTAAATTTTAATAACTTGCAGAGTCGATTTAGCAATGATCGCTTTGTTTATTTAGCTTTTAGTTTTGGAACAACAACTTTCCTAATTTTTAACCCCTAAACAAACTAAGTTTTACATTAATTGCTGATCTCAATGCAGTTTCATTTTTGCTTCTATCCCTCTTCGTTAGGACACATAATGTTACATATGCTTTTTCCTTTTTTGAAAAAGTACCAAATACTTATTTGACATTTATTTCATATCAATTGATTTCTCTAAAAATTTTATTTGTAGCTTTATTGGTTTCAAAGATATACATTAATCAAAACTAAAAAACCTGCCCATTTATACCTCATTAATTAAAAAAAGTACCAAAAACACATACAAAAATACGAAAAACTAGTTATCCCTTTTTTAACCTATTTCGTCCCGTTTTTTAAATGTCATCAAAAATTAAAAATAACTAAGCTACCGTTAATTTTGTTTAGTATAGTAGGTAAGTAATCCTCCTAGCATACCAGAGGTCCCAAGTTCGATTCATAGTCAGACCCACTTGAAAAAAAAATATATATTTTCAAAAAAGCGGTTCAACTCATAACTACTATGTAAATCTTCTCTAGCTAATGTTAAAACGTAGGTCCCTTTCAATGGGTCTAAAAATAGAATCGGATGCAGCTCATGGTCTGAGGGAAATACCCCCTGTTCCATTTGGAAAGTCGTGGGAATTATGTATGGATGTATGTAATCGAACACATATTTAATATTTATCGGTTGTGGAATATACAGTATATATATATATATAGGTTTATTGGTTAAAAAGATACATATGGGTTGAAAAAAGTACCAAAAAATATTTCTTTTTTCTTTTTAATCCCATTTCATCTCATTTTGCAAAAAGTACCAAGTACTTATCTTCGTGAGCCGCCGTGGTACAGCAGGTTAGTCATCCGCCTAGCATACCAGAGGTCCCAAGTTCAATCCCCGGTCAGACCCACTTGAAAAAATGAATTTTCAAAAAAAAAGCGACGGTTCACCTCACAACTCAACTAGCTACTGGTTGTTGAGTATTAGACTATGAGAAATTTTCTGAGCCGGTGTTAAAACGTAGGTCCCTTTCAATGAGTATAAAAATAGAATCGGATGCAGCTCATTGTCTGAGAGAAGTACCTCTTGTTCCATTTATAATGTTGTCGGCGAATTATATATATATATAGGACACCGCCGTGGTATAGCAGGTTAGTCATCCGCCTAGCATACCAGAGGCCCAAGTTCGATCCCTGGCCAGACTCACTTGAAAAAATAAATTTTCAAAAAATGCGGCGGTTCACCTCATAACTCAGCTAGCCACTGGTTATTGAGTATTAGGCTATGAAAAACTTCTCTAACTAATGCATTTGCCGTTCGGAGCCGGCGTTAAAACGTAGGTCCCTTTCAATGAGTCTAACAATAGAATCGGATGCAGCTCATTGTCTGAGAGAAGTACCCCTTGTTCCAAGTGGAATGTTGTCGGGGAATTATATATATATATATATATATATATATATATATATATATATATATATATATATATATATATATATATATTATTTTCGTAACAGATCAGAACCCAAATTTTGTTTTTGTAACGTTCACTTTACAAAATAAAATGAAAAAGTATTTCAATTTTGAAAATTTTTAAATATAAAATTTGGAACAATTCATTTCAAAAAGTTGAAGAAATAAAATTTTAGCCCATGGCTCCTGATAGTTAATTTCTGAAATTGTTTCAAAATAAATTCTAGGAAATTCTGAATATGTGACAGCGCATAGAGAAAGGGACCTAAGGGTATTTTGCTCGCATAGAGAAAGTGACCTAAGGGTAAAAACAGGTTTGTTCAAAAGAGCAATTTCAAATATTATTTTTTACCCTTAGGTTCCTTTAAATATGCGCTGTTACATGTTTTATTAAACTGGCATAAAATTTTACCTTTAAGATAATTTGGGTTTAGACAACTCTCTTAACCCATATGTAACCATACCCCCTTTTTTAAAAATGGTAAATTTTTAACCACTTGTAGATATCTAAAAACTATGGCGTTTTGATACTTTGATCATGCTATGATATGATTTTTAAGGAATTTCGATGCATTTTTTTAGAATGTCAGAAATGTCGAAAATTTTGATAATAACATTTGAAAAAACAACAAAAAATATGTGTTGTATTTTAGTTGATCAGCCAAAAACGTAAATCTACAGAAAACCGCTTAAAATTTTCAAATATTTAATAGATTTTCTACTTCTTAAGAAAAGTCTAAAATTTTTACTATTTTCCAAAAATTTGTTTTCAATTTGTATGAAAAATTTCCTTTTTAACCTGGCCCCCCCTTTCTTAACTTAGTCCACCCCAACTCTGTAGCATCAGCAGAGTCTGTTAAAGCTGTTTGTTGACACAATCTACTCATTCGTTTAATTTTCTTTTTGTATCAAAAAAACATCTTCGACATCTTCATCATTATTATCATTAACAGACGTAACATTAGCAAGAGCACAAAAAAAATCGGCAGTTAATTTAAAAGTTTATTTTTGTTTAAGATGTGAAATTTATAAAACGTTGACAGAAAAAAACTAAAGAATTTTAAGATTAAATTTCTAAAAACAAAAAATCTTAAAAAAACAAAGTGATCATTGGAACTTCAGTTAAAAGTAAAGGCAAAATTCCATACATACCTATTTAAACAATTTTAAGAAAACTATCAAAAGTGAAATGAATTTTCCATAAAAACATTTAAAAAAACAACAATCTAAAATTTTAAAGCTTTTAAATTATATTTAAGGTAAACCTACAAACACTTTCAATTTTTATTATTACCAAAAATTTTCAAGTACAATTTTATGGGAACACTGAAAACGTGTTCCAATTTTGTTTAAATTTTATTATTTCGTTTCTTTTTTTTTGGTTTTGAAAATAAAAAAAAATTACAACTCCACCTTTATTTATTGACCAGACCGGCCGCCAGTCACAATTTTGCAAATAAACAGACTTTTTTGGTTTTTTTCGGCATTTTTCAATACAAAAAGTGAGGGTGTTTGCTTTGAAACATTTTTGGGGAAAAGTGCTAAAAAAAAAGTCATAAAGTCTGTTAAATTTTTGGAGTTTTGAAAGTGAATCATTTTAGTTTATAAATAGAATAAAATATAAATAGAAGAAACGTTTTATTTCTTATGAAATAACTGTAAAATTTGGAAAAGCTTCAATAATAGATGATTTCCTGCATCACAAAAGTTAAATGTAGAGTCTACATTGTAGACCGCTTCTCAACAAACCCAAAAATTTTTATTGTAAACTATTTTTTATAGGAAATTTACTATAGAAAAGTCTTTTTTATAGAAAATTTATTTATAGAAAAATATTTTTTATAGAAAATTTTTCTATAGAAAAATATTTTTTACAGAAAATTTTTCTATAGAAAAATATTTCTTATAGAAAATTTTCTATAGAAAAATCTTTTTTATAGAAAATTTATCCATAGAAAAATATTTTTTATAGAAAATTTTTCTATAGAAAATTTTTTTTTATAAAAAATTTTTCTATAGAAATTTTTTTTTATAGAAAAGTTTTCTATAGAAAAATATTTCTTATAGAAAATTTTCTATAGAAAAATCTTTTTTATATAAAATTTATCTATAGAAAAATATTTTTTATAGAAAATTTTTCTATAGAAAATTTTTTTTTATAGAAAATTTTTCTATCGAAAAATATTTTTTATTAAAAATGTTTCTATAGAAACATATTTTTTATAGAAAATTTTTTTATAGAAAAATATTTCTTATAGAAAAATTTTCTATAGAAAAATATTTCTTATAGAAAATTTTTCTATAAAAAAATATTTTCTATAGAAAATTTTTTATAGATTATTTTTCTATGGAAAAATATTTTTGATAAAAATTTTTGTTTAGAAAAATATTTTTTATAGAAAATTTTTCTATGGAAAAATATTTCTTAAAGAAAATTTTTTTATAGAAAAATATTTTTATAAAAAATTTTTCTACACAAAAATATTTTTTATAGAAAATTTTTCTATAGAAAAATATTTCTTATAGAATATTTTTTTATAGAAAAATATTTTTATAAAAAAATTTTCTATACAAAAATATTTTTTATAGAAAATTTTTTTTATAGAAAATTTTTTCATAGAAAATTTTTTTATAAAAAAATGTTTCTTATAGAAAATTTTTTGGAGAAAAATATTTCTTATAGAAATTTTTTTTATGGAAAAATTTTCTATTGAAAAATTTTTTTTATAGAAAACTTTTCTATAGAAAAATTTTTTTATAGAAAAATTTTCTATAAGAAATATTTTTCTATAGAAAATTTTTCTATAAGAAAAATTTTTTTATAGAAAACTTTTCTATAGAAAATTTTTTTATAGAAAATTTTTCTACAGAAAAATGTTTTGTATAGAAAATTTTTCTATAGAAAATTTTTTTTTATAGAAAATTTTTCTATAGAAAAATTTTTTTATAGAAAATTTTTCTATAGAAAAATTTTTTTATAGAAAATTTTTCTATAGAAAAATTTTTTTATAGAAAATTTTTCTATAGAAAAATTTTTTTTATAGAAAATTTTTCTATAGAAAAATCTTTTTTATAGAAAATTTTTCTATAGAAAAATCTTTTTTATAGAAAATTTTTTTTATAGAAAATTTTTCTATAGAAAAATTTTTTTATAGAAAATTTTTTATTGAAAAATTTTTTTTATAGAAAAAATTTTCTATAAAAAAGATTTTTCTATAGAAAAATTTTCTATAAAAAAAAATTTTCTATAGAAAAATTTTCTATAAAAAAATTTTTCTATAGAAAAATTTTCTATAAAAAAATTTTCTATAGAAAAATTTTCTATAAAAAAAATGTTTCTATAGAAAAATTTTCTATAAAAAAATTTTTTCTATAGAAAAATTTTCTATAAAAAATATTTTTCTATAGAAAAATTTTCTGTAAGAAATATTTTTCAATAGAAAATAGAAATAGAAAAATAGAAAAATTTTTTTTATAGAAAATTTTTCTATAGAAAAATCTTTTTTATAGAAAATTTTTCTATAGAAAATTTTTTTTATAGAAAATTTTTCTATAGAAAAATTTTTTTATAGAAAATTTTTCTATAGAAAAATTTTTTTATAGAAAATTTTTCTATTGAAAAATTTTTTTATAGAAAATTTTTCTATTGAAAAATTTTTTTATAGAAAATTTTTCAATAAAAGCATTTTTTTTATAGAAACATTTTTTTTATAGAAAATTTTTCTTTAGAAACATTTTTTTCATAGAAAATATTTTATAGAAAAATTTTTTTTATAGAAAATTTTTCTACAGAAAGTTTTTTTATAGAAAGTTTTTCTATAGAAAAATTTTTTTTAATAGAAAATTTTTCTATAGAAATTTTTTTTATAGAAAATTTTTTCATAGAAAATTTTTTATAGAAAATTTTTCTATAGAAAAATTTTTTTATAGAAAATTTTTCTATAGAAAAATTTTTTTATAGAAAATTTTTCTATAGAAAAATTTTTTTATAGAAAATTTTTCTATAGAAAAATTTTTTTATAGAAAATTTTTCTATAGAAAATTTTTTTTATAGAAAATTTTTCTATAGAAAAATTTTTTTATAGAAAATTTTGCTATAGAAAAATTTTTTTATAGAAAATCTTTCTATAGAAAAATTTTTTGTATAGAAAATTTTTCTATAGAAAAATATTTTTTTAAGGAAAATTTTTCTGTAGAAAAATATTTTTTTAAGGAAAATTTTTCTATAGAAAAATATATTTTATAGAAAATTTTTTTTTATAAAGAATTTTTCTACAGATTTTTTTTTTATAGAAAAAATATTTCATATAGAAAATTTTTCTTTAGAAAAATATTTTTTATAGAAATTTTTTCTATAGACAAATTTTTTTTATAGAAAATTTTTCTATAGACAAATTTTTTTTATAGAAAATTTTATAGAAAATTTATAGAAAATTTTTTTTATAGAAAATTTTTCTCTGGACAAATATTTTTTATAGAAAATTTTTCTAAAGAAAAAGTTTTAATTTTTCTATGGAAAAATGTTTTTTATAGAAAAATTTTCTTAAAAAAAATATTTTTATTAAAAATTTAGTCAAGAATTTTACTGCCTGCCTTACCATTTAGTGAATGATGCGTGTTTAACATCTATTAAACAAATTATAAGCCAACAAAAAATTATAGAAAAAGAACAAGAAAACTGCAGAAATGTTTAGTTTATTTTAAAAGTTAAATAATTTTTTTGCAGAAAATCGAAACCTAAATATTCTTAAAAAATATACATAAACATATATACATAAATATACATATACATAAACATATAAATAAACATAACAAAAAGAAACGGTTTCGATTTCAATTTCAATGGCGTTGAATGTAAATGAATGTTTAACAAGTCGTTTGTTTTTTTTGTTGAATATTTTAATATTTGTTTCTTAAACATTAAATTTTAATGGGGTTCTATTTATTAACAATCAAGAGTTGAATAAGCTCTTGATTTGTTTTATTTTAATTGAAATTTTATATGTTTTTAAAAATAAAATTAATAAAAATTCATATTTTCATGACCTTAAATTTAAAGAAATATTAAATTGAATAAAATAAATTTATGTTACACGTTTTGTTAGATAAATTAAAAATGAATATGAATGAAGAATACACCTTCGATGTTTTCTTCATATGATTTAAGTCATGGCGTGCTTTAGGTTAATTGTTCATTTTTTTTATTTAGTTTTTTTGCTGCTAAAACAATAGAAATCATATTTCAAATATGATTTTTTTCCCTTTAACTGTTTCTTTTACAAAATATTTTAAAGTCAATTTAATCCAAACACTTGATGTCAGTTTTTAAATGTTCAAGAAGAAAAAATGCTAAATATTTTGTTGTTTAAAAGTGTGTGAGGATAAACGAATATTGTTAAACATTAAAATTTATTAAATTAATCACTATTAAAAAGGTAAAGGTAGAGGTGGCAATGAAGGTGGGGGACTTTTTTATATATAAAGCATAACCAGTATTTAAAGTTTATTACATTATAATAAAAATGTTTAAAATTATAACTTAAATATAGTTGTCGTCTTACCGTACAAGAACGAAACTACCCAAACCAGTCCGAAGTTACCCAAAACTTACCCAATTGTATTGGTTTGAGTGTTTACTAAATTGAGAGATTAATTTCATTTCCCCTCTTGCTCAAAACTATAAAGACTTTATACCCTTCACCACCATAGGAGGAAAGGGTATTATAAGTTTGTGCTACCAATAGGTTAAGAATCACTTTCCGAGTCGATTTAACGATATCAGTCAGTCCATTCATCCGTCTGGCTTGACGGCTGGCTGGCTGGCTGGACCATGTAAACCATGTAATCAAAGTACAGGTCGCAATTCTAAAGATAATTTGATGAAATTTGGCACAGATCAGTTTTTGATAGTGGGACCATGCCTATTGAAATTCGTCAAAATCGGTCCATTATTTATGGTAACTCCCATAGGTCCCACTTCCCGGAATTGATATATTGGCCACAAATATCAATATTTTTTCATGAAATTTAAAACAAATACGGCTTACGTAAATCAAAATCATGAAATCGGTCCACATTTGACCATAGCTCCCATATAAACTCTTGTGTCAAAATGCACTAAATGAGACAAAAATCACTAAAACGCTCTAAAGATAACAGAATTTTAAGTTTATTTTTTGTATTCATAATTTTTGTAACAACTGTAATAAATTTGCCAAATTTCGAGATAATCGGTCCACATTTGACCCTAGCTCTCATAAAAGTCCAAATGTCGGAAACAGCTTTAATATATAAGTTTTGAGAAAATGTTTGTATGATGGCAAAATTTAGCAAATATTTGTCTTTATACAGGAAAAATAACACCGTTGACTTTAGTGGTGAAGGGTATCGTATGGTCGGTCTTGACCGACTATAGCACTTTCTTACGTGTTTGTTAAATGTTTTGGTACAAAATTTGTTTTCAGAAAATATTTTGGTACAAAAGTACTTTAGAGAAAATTCTTTAATACATACTAAAATATTTTTAACGAAAATTTTGTAAAATTTTGACTACTTTTCATAAATATAATAAATTTTTAGTACGAAAAATATTTTGTGGGAAATAGTGCCTAAAAACAGTGAAAGAAAATTTGTTAGTACTAAAATATATTTATAGAAAATTTGATAGTACTAAAAATAAAAGTTTTGGAGAAATGTTTGTACAGAAATATTTTAGTAGATAACTTTTAATGAAATATTTTAGTAAAAATTTAGATAAATATAAATAACAAAGTTGTCGAGATGTTATTATTATTGAAAAAGAAAAACTATTCGCACTTGATCCCAGTCTTATTAGATTTATTTATTAATGTAATATACATTTTTTTGATAAGAAGCCAAAAAAAATGTTTGTTAGGCCATCATTTTCAGGAGAAGTATCACTTCTTTTAGGCAGATCGAAAACCTCACATTATTACCTATTTTACAAACACAATCAATACGAATTATGTTATGTTTGTAAATCAAAGGTAAAAGCTCACACTAGGAATTGATTGTCCCCACAAGTATTTTTAGGCTTTTTATCAATAAAATGTCTATTGCATTAATAAATAAATCTAATAAGACTGGGATCAAGTGCAAATAATATTTCTTTTTGAATTGTTTTTTGTCTAAAATATTATTACTAAAACCTTTCAATTTATAATATAATTTTTTTGTACTATAATTTATATAAATTTTCTTTATTTTTAAAATATTATGTAAACAAATTTTTAGTACTAAAATATTTTTGCATAACTTTTTAGTACTAAAATATTTTTTATTAATTTATTTACCATTGAAAAAAGGACTGAAAAATTTGTAAACAAAATTTGTTTATACATTTTTTTTTAGAAGTACTCAAGGCGAATTCATTACAGGTGGTGGCAAGAATACAACAAATACAACATGACAAAATGAAACCCCATGTTGTTTTTGTAGGTTTGCTTACATTTTGTCAAATTTTTGTTCGTTAAATTTTCAGGCGAATTCATCAGCTGGGCTCTTGATATCACTTTCATTATTACACTATGGAAGCATAGTGTAATAATGAAAGTGATATCAAGAGCCCAGCTGATGAATTCGCCTTGAAATTTTACATACAAAAATTTGACAAAATGTAAGCAAAACGACAAGAACAACATGGGGTTTCATTTTGTCATGTTGTATTTGTTGTATTCTTACCACCACCTGTAATGAATTCGCCTTGTATGGAAGTACTTCTCCGAAAATTGTTGATTGACATTTATTCAAAATATCATAAGTCAGAATTATTAGTTTTTTAGCATAACATGAAGTTTTATTCAAGGCAGCTTGCCATTGGCTCTGTCGAATACGTCGTAAATTGGTGTCATTGAAGCTGCCCTTCTCCCGAATATTTCTATGATCTTCGGTCTCCTGATCCCTCAAAGTAAACTGGCGTGAATTGGTTTACTAAATCATGAGTGAGTTGTTTATTTATAACTCAAGTCGTACTAAAGTAATTTTTATAAAGACAAATGGGGAACTCCACTGCGACGAACCTGGTTTATTTACCATTCACAGATATTTTAAACCAAAAAAAAAAACTTTAATGTGATAAAATTTACTAAAGAAGAAAGAGGAGCTGAGCTGATGAACCCAACACCCAACCGACATACATAACATTTTACTTGAAATTAAATGAAAGTAAAATTTCTATTGTTTTCTTTCAATCTTTTCTTGCAAAATTTCACAGGCAAAAGCTCAAAAGTCGAGAAAATTGTTAAATGTGCACGTTAAAATTATATAAAAAATGTAAAGAAAAAACTAAAAATAGAAATAAATTTAATAATAGGTATTTAGTTGGTTTAATGTTGCACTGACATGTTTAAGTTAAATGTTTAATAAATTGTGGTTAAATATTGATAATTAGCTAAAGGGGGAATACGATTTTCGTTATTACGAAACATAAAAATTTCTTAAGTTACAAAACTTTTTTGGGTATAAAAAGAACTAAAACATATGATACAATGCTTATTAGGGAAACCCTTTATTAAGTAGACAGTCTGGTCTTTTAGTCACATAATAATTAGATTTTCCCAAATCCTTGAAAATATTTTTTCAATCACTCTTTCTCTTTTTCTCCCTTTACTTACTTACTTAAATGGCCTATATTACAACCTGTTAAGGTCAAAGGCCGAGCATATTTTAGAATTCCATGCGCTTCGATCTTGTGCGCATATTCTCCAATTTCGTAAGCCAAGCTTGGTTAAATTTTCTTCTACTTGGTCTTTCCATCGAAGTTTCGGTCGTCCTCGTCTTCGAGTTCCCTCGGGATCATGTTCAAACACTTTTCTTGCTGGAGTACTTTCATCCATTCGCACCACATGTCCCAGCCAACGCAAACGCTGCTGTTTGATGCGTTTTACTATGTCAATGTCAGCAAATAACTCATACAGCTCATGATTAAATCGATGCCGAAATTCATTGTTAATGCTGATTGGACCATAGATTTTTCGTAGGATTTTCCTCTCAAAGACTCCAAGAACAGCTTCATCGGCTTGTGCAAGTGCCCATGATTCAGCACCATATAATAACACTGGTAGTATAAGCGTTTTGTAGAGTGTAATTTTAGTTCTTGTTGAGAGGATTTTATTCCTAAGCTGCCTGCTTAGGCCGAAATAGCATCTGTTGGCAAGTATGATTCTTCTTTTAATTTCGATACTTATGTCATTATTTATATTTACTGCGGTACCAAGGTAGACAAATTCTTTAACAACCTCGAAGCTATAGTTGTCCACGGTTACGTGTTGTCCAATTCTAGTGGATTGCTTGCTAGTAGAGACCATTAGTTTTGTTTTGGATTCATTGACTACTAGACCCATTTTCATTGATTCCTTCTCAATACTGGAAAATGCGGCAGTCACCTCACGCAATGTGCGCCCCATAATATCAATGTCATCGGCAAAAGCGAGTAACATGTGCTTTCTGCTAAAAATTGTGCCAGTTGTATTAACTGCAGCACCACGCAAGATTTTCTCTAACAAAATGTTAAAGAGATCACATGATAAACTGTCGCCTTGCCTAAAACCTCGCTTAGTTAAAAAGGGTTCTGAAAGGCTTTTACCTATTTTAACTGACGATGTTGTGTCAGTTAATGTCATCCTGCACAACCTTATTAACTTCGTAGGAATGCCAAATTCTGACATTGCTTTATACAGCTTTGTTCGTATTGGGCTGTCAAAGGCAGCTTTGTAGTCAACGAAGAGGTGGTAAGTGTCTATTTGCTTTTCTTGGGTCTTTTCCAGGATTTGACGCAGAGTAAAGATCTGGTCAGTGGTGGATTTACCTGGTCTAAAGCCACATTGGTAGGCCCCTACTATTTCGTTCATCTTGGGTTTTAGCCTTTCACACAGGATGCTCGATAAAATTTTGTAGGCAATTGAGAGGAGACTTATGCCTCTATAGTTAGCGCATACGGATTTATCACCTTTTTTGTGCACTGGACAAAGAACACTGAGGCTCCAATCGTCAGGCATACGTTCTTCTAGCCATATAGAATTCAGGAGTTGAAACATGTTCTTTATTAATTCATCACCTCCGGTCTTAAAAAGCTCTGCTGGTAATCCATCAGCACCCGCAGCTTTGTTATTTTTTAGACGAGATATTGCAGCTCTTATCTCACTTATGTTGGGTGGTGGGCATATAATGCCGTCATCACTGATTTGTTCAGGCATGTCATGGTCACTTTCAAAAATTTTCTCATCTCATTTCGGCTCTTATACATCTCAATTTCATCAAAAACGCAATTCTCTATTTCTTTCTTTTTCCTTCTGAATATGCGTTTTTCTTCCCTCTTTTTTTCGCGGTATCTTTCCAAAGTTCCTCGCGTAACTACATTCTGTAGAGTTGCCATATAGGCTGCATTTTTTTCGTCTGTGGCATTACGGCATTCCTCATCATACCACGAGTTTTTAGGGCGAGGGGTTTGGAACCCTAGTGCCGATTTTGCAGCAGTTTTTAAAGCGTTGGCAATATGTTGCCACTGCTCATTTATATTACTGGAACTCGGAGCATTTTCTCTGAGAAATTGAGTTGCTCTTTGCGAGAAGTCGATGGCAGTTTGCTGGGATTTTAGCTTCGCAACATTAAACTTTCTTTGCGCTTCCGATTTTACCTTCCGAGAGACACTCAAGCGTGTTCTTACCTTTGATGCGACTAGATAATGGTCGGAGTCCATATTTGCTCCACGTATAGAACGCACATCCATCACACTTGATGCGTGTCTCGCATCAACTAAAATATGGTCAATCTGGTTTTTCGTTTTCTGGTCTGGTGAAACCCATGTTGCCTTGTGGATGTCAAGGTGTTTAAACCTGGTGCTGCTCAATATCATATATCGGGCTGCCGCAAAGGAGATTAGCCTCATACCGTTGTCAGTAGTCACATTATGGAGACTGAACTTACCGATAGTAGGTTCAAAGATGCTTTCTTTTCCAATCTTTGCATTAAAATCACCAAGGATTATTTTCACATCATGACTGGGGCAGCTATCATAGACTTCTTCAAGCCGGTCATAGAAAGCTTCTTTCACATCGTCGTCTTTATCTTCTGTGGGAGCGTGTGCACAAATAAGGCTTAGATAAAAGTATTTAGCTTTGACGCGAATTGTTGCTAACCTTTCATTTACTGGGGTGAACCTTGTAACAAAATTTCGCAATCTTTTGCTTACCATGAACCCGCAACCAAACTCATGCTTACTATTATGACAGCTGTAATACAGGTCGCCTTTTGGTGTTTTGGCGACGCCGTGGCCATTCCATCTTATTTCCTGTACAGCAGTCACATCACATTTATATTTATCGAGAACATCCATTAACTGGATCAGAGCACCTCCTCTGTAAAGGGTTCGGATGTTCCAGGTGCTGATCCTTAAATCATAATCCTTTTTACGTTTGCCATGGTCGTCAACATTAGGGGGGGCCGTTTTAATTCTTAAAATTTGCTTTTTCATAGTAGCTGATTTTTCCAGGAGTGGGTTACTAGCCCGACGTCCTAAAACCATGTTTTTATAGTTCTTATGGGAGAACACTTTTTACTTGTTAAATACTTAAAAAGTCAATTAGGCATTAAAGAAAATCTCTTAAACTCTTATAAGCAGGTATGAAAATCCCGTGATTATTGTTTGTTAATTTACACATTTTTCCGGTAGTCTCCAGAAATTTTGTTATACGCTCATACTTAATGCATCCTACTCTCTTTAACCAGCCTTTTGCAATAATTATTTAAAATAACAAAATTTTAAATCCGGACACACTCACTCAGACTTAAAAAGTTAATTCTTAAATAATGTTTTTCCATAGAACGTAAATTCGGAAGTTGTAAACTATTGTCTTAAATCGCCTGTGGCCGGCTAGTCAAGCTGACTAGTCAACCTCAACAAATACATACAAATATGTCTTCTAACACAAAATTTGCTTGAGTCTATTAATCTTTTTATTGCTGTGTTAAAAAAAAACAAAGTGTTTTAAAGGTAAATATTTAGTACCTGGTTTGTATTTGATTTACATTTTCAAAATTAATCGATTTATGACACAACAACGAAAACAAGAGAGATCAAGATTCCGAGACGTTTCTTATAAGCATTTGGGTAAATCCCCTGATGTTTTAAATTGAACAGAGAAATATGTTTTTTTTTATTTCAAAATTACTCGTATTTACATAAAATTTTGAGTATGTTTAAATATTGAAGTCAAACTCTGTATATCTGTCTATTTTAAGGTGATTTTGTTGTTTGTTCAGGATATTTAAATAGAGTTATCAGTTTTTTAGTTGATCATAAAAATGGAGATAAATATTTATTGTATTATTAAAATTTGTTTCTTAATTAAAGGATTTATTTAAAAATGAATTTTTATTAAATATGTCACGTAGGCAAAAATACGATCTCCTCTCCGATCTTTAAAATCTAGTTAAATATTTAATGAAAAATGTTTGAAAATAAGAAATTTTTGAAAAATTTCCTATAAAAATAAGAAATTTTTGAAAAATTTCCTATGAAAATAAGAAATTTTTGAAAAATTTCCTATAAAAATAAGAAATTTTTGAAAATTTTTCTATAAAAATAAGAAAATTTTTGAAAAATTTCCTATAAAAGAAAGAATTTTTTTAAAAATTTCCCATAAAAATAAGAAATTTTTGAAAAATTTCCTATAAAAATAAGAAAAAAATTTTTGAAAAATTTTCTCCAAAAAAATAAAAATAAGAAATTTAAAAAAAAATTCCTATAAAAATAAGAAATTTTTGAAAAAATCCTATAAAAAAGGAAATTTTCGAAAAATTTCCTATAAAAATAGGAAATTTTCGAAAAATTTCCTATAAAAATAGGAAATTTTCGAAAAATTTCCTATAAAAATAGGAAATTTTCGAAAAATTTCCTATAAAAACAGGAAATTTTCGAAAAATTTCCTATAAAAATAGGAAATTTTCGAAAAATTTCCTATAAAAATAGGAAATTTTCGAAAAATTTCCTATAAAAATAGGAAATTTTCGAAAAATTTCCTATAAAAATAGGAAATTTTCGAAAAATTTCCTATAAAAATAGGAAATTTTCGAAAAATTTCCTATAAAAATAGGAAATTTTCGAAAAATTTCCTATAAAAATAGGAAATTTTCGAAAAATTTCCTATAAAAATAGGAAATTTTCGAAAAATTTCCTATAAAAATAGGAAATTTTCGAAAAATTTCCTATAAAAATAGGAAATTTTTGAAAAATTTCCCATAAAAATAGGAAATTTTTGAAAAATTTCCCATAAAAATAGGAAATTTTTGAAAAATTTCCCATAAAAATAGGAAATTTTTGAAAAATTTCCCATAAAAATAGGAAATTTTTTAAAAAATTAAAAATTTCTTATAAAAATAGGAAATTTTTTAAAAATTTCCTATAAAAATAGGACATTTTTGAAAAATTTTCTATAGAAATAAGAAATTTTTGAAAAATTTCCTATAAAAAAAAGACATTTTTGAAAAATTTCCAAAAAAAATAAGAAACTTTTGAAAAAATTCTTATCAAAAGAGGAAATTTTTGAAAAATTTCATATAAAAATTATAAATTTTTGAAAAATTTTCTATAAAAATAAGAAATTTTTGAAAAATTTTCTATAAAAATAAGAAATTTTAGAAAAATAAGAAATTTTAGAAAAATAAGAAATTTTTAAAAAAATTTCTATAAAATTAAGAAATTTTTGAAAAATTTTCTATATAAGTAAGAAATTTTTAAAAAATTTCCTATAAAATAAGAAATTTTTGGAAAATTTCCTATAAAATAAGAAATTTTTTAAAAATTTCCTATAAAAAAATAAATTTTTGAAAAATAAAAAATTTTTGAAAAATTTCCTATAAAAATATGAAATTTTTTAAAAATTTTTTGAAAATGTTCTTTAAAAATATGAAACTTTTGTTAATTTTTTTATAAAAATAAGAAAATTTTTTTAATTTTTTTCTTTACAAATTTTTTATATTTTTAAAAATTACTTGTCCATCGATTTTATCATATCTTTTGAACCGGTTGTTCGATTTTGTCACAAAATAGAATAGCAAATAAAATTATTTTTAAGTAACTTTGATATAATTGTTTCATATCGAGCCCTTAGATTAAAATGATCTCAAGTGACAGGAAAAATATTGATCGTAAGCTACAAAAAATCTTAATTTAACATTGTCGTTACTGGGGCTTGAACCGAGGCAGAATATGATAACCACAGTACGTTCGCGTTCTGTAGTCTTGGTATTATATCAAATCATACCGGACACTGGAAACCTCCTTTAGAAGATAATTAACGACTTTCTATAAAATTTACCCCCTGCCCGGCTAAAGGTGCTACAGTAAAAAAATTATCATAATTAACTTGCAATAATGTAATTTTTCCCAAATGTCGTAAGTCGCGACCCTTTAACTTTATTTCTTTAATTATTTTAGCAATTGTTTTTTGTGTTTGTATACATGTCTTCTTATTGTCCGTCTGTCTGGACCTTGGGCGAAAAATTAAACAAAAAAATTAAGAAAATTTCCCTCTTTTTCCAAACGTTTGTGGTTGAAATTTTCATCAGAATAACATTATCATCCCGATCATGAACATTATAACAAAATGCTCAGCAATGTTTCTCTTTAGAAGACGCGTTTTTCCAAATGATCGTAAGTGTCTTCTCGATTTTTCGGTGAGTGTGTGTGTAGCAAGGAATTGTGGTAATAACTGCCCCTTGAGCTCATGCAACAAACAATTGAGTTCAATTCTTAGTCTTTGTACAATTTTATAACGATCGCCAAGAAGACGCGTCACAGTTGACCGCTTTGATCGTTTTGTTGTTTTTGTTCTTGGGTCTAAAATATCTATTCATATGTATTCTTTCTTTTTTTTGTATCTATTCGTCGTTACTTCTTCTAGACGCTAGAGTCAGCAGCAGAAGCAGCGGCAGAAAAAAGGTATTAAGCTCAATTGCTTGGACTCAAGGTGTGCAACTTTACGACATTCATTTGTGCTACAAAAAGAAAACAACAACAACAACAAAAGGAAAACTAAAGAAATTTTTAGTCAGTGACGATGACGTGGATGATGATGTGGTCGTTATTTTTCCATACACTGGAAGTAGAGGAAGTTCATAAGGGTCGTCAACGAAATTACACTGCGCACAATACAACCAACAAAAACACAAGCACACATACACACAATTTACAAACACACGTGAGTGTTATGACACAAAAATATCATAAAGACATACAGACACTTGCGTGAATACTATGTATGTTTTTCTTCTTTTTTCTTACAAAGAAAAATAATTAAAATATGCATAAAAAATATTGAGTATTCCAAGTGTGTTTTCTTTCAAAAAAAAAAAGTATTTTAAAATTTTTTGTAATGTTTTGTCCGTCCTTCTGTCTGTTGCATGTATTTGTGTCACACAAAAAAAAGAAGAATTTAATAGTTTCTCGATCGTCATCTGTTTCAACCGTTGTAGTTTTTTATTGTCTTCTTTTTACTTGTATTTTCTTATCCTCTGCGGTATGTGTTGATTACGTCAAGATGCAAATTAGTTGCACGCAGTTTATGGGTTTTTGAATTTATAGTTAAGTCAGTTAGTTCAGTCTTAGCCACCTTCTTACTTAGAATTTAATTAAGTTTAGATTCTCTTTGTTGTTTCCGTTAAGTTACCATTGTCTGCTAATGATCCTTTTGTTCTGAGTCTTGACTGACTGCTCATGTCTTTTAACTCGAGTTCAATTGAACTGAATTAAAGCTAATGTTTTATCGGTACTAACAATTTAAAATTTCTTGTCATTAGTTTTCTGATCGTATTGTGTCGATCATTAGTGGGAACATTACAGCAATGATCGATTCTGTACAGTCGGGAAAGTTTATTCTGTTAGTTAGGTTTTCTGATTATCTGATGTCTTTTTATCGTATTCAGCCTGGGTTCAAGACCCGTTCAAGGCAACATAAATTTCTGTTATTATTAATTTGTATTAAAATTATTAAATACCACAGTATCCTCTACTCCGTTGATATAAAAAAATAACATAGGCTGTAGAACAAAAAGCTTAAAAAGTTGTTCTAAAGAATCATGTACAATTACAGTGTTAAATATTAATCTACTACATCATTAAGTTTGTGATATAGTTTTATTTTGTCATTTCCGTCATTGGCTTTTATATGTTAGCAAGGGTCAAATGTCAACCAATTTTCTCGAAATTTTGCAATTTAACTACAGTTTATCCAAAAAATTATGTGTGTAAGAAATAAGCATAAAATTGCCA
Organism: Stomorhina lunata; assembly: GCA_933228675.1. NCBI lineage: Eukaryota > Metazoa > Arthropoda > Insecta > Diptera > Rhiniidae > Stomorhina > Stomorhina lunata. The sequence goes on from OW121743.1 coordinate 85,647,425, forward strand.
GATTTAGGGGCGTTTTTAGTGAATTTAGACTAATTTGAGTGGCTTTTTCAAATGGTCTTTTATGGGCCAAATATGGACCTATTTCAACAAAATTTGGTACAGTAGTTTTTGTTAATAAAAAGCCATATTTCTTCTAAATTTCATAAAAATATAATGAAGTTAGCGGCCAAAATCTCAATTCCGAGAAATTATACCTTAGATTTAAATATTCGTAAGCGACATTCCATTAAATATCTCTTAAACTATTAGAGATAGCGTAGTACAGTAAGCATATTTTTCTTTCTTTCTTAAGTAGTTTTCGAATGTGTAAAAATCTTTTCGCTAGGTTTATATTTACGAAAGTTATACGGACCAATTGAAGTAAAACTAATAAACTTCACATACAATACTTTGCACCATAACTTCTAAACCATTTGGACAAAATTTAATTAGTTTGTCAAAAGTAGCAAACTAACAAAGAACAAAAATGTTATGCACCAAAACATTCCCCGTTTTTGTTTAATTTAGATTTTTTGTCGCTTTCGATCAATATTTTTCCTGTCGCTTGCGATCATTTTAATCGTAGGACTCGATATGGTGCCCAAAATAATGTCCCGATTTTGACCAATTTTAATAACAGTGATACTGAAAAAAACATTATTGTAACAAATTCCATAAAGATAAAAGCAAATTTGTTAATTTGAGGTACGTAAAACTACGAGTTTGTTTCGGAAGAAAATTGCTTGGGAGGTACCCAAAATTTTAAAAGATTTTGTTTATTTTAAACAGGCTTTGTCCTTGTTACAAAAAAATATGTTGTGCCAAGTTTCATAAAAATATCATAAAAAATAAAAAATAATAGGATAAAATTGGCTATAATTGGGTATTTTCACATTTTCCGCAATAAAATCACTAGTAATCGATGGATTTTGATAGTATAAGTCTTAAGTTATATTCATAATTTAACGATCGACGAGAAATAATGATATTTTTTTGCCTTACCATTTTTTGTGAATATTAAGGAAACAAAAATTTTTCGATTTTGCAAAAAAAAATTGTTTTTGAAGTTGCAATGTAAATAACTTTAAAACCGTTGATCACACAAAAAACTTATGTTTGGACGACTTAAGGGCAATTTTGTAATTAAACTATTAATGTATTTTATTAAAAATTGAATAAGAAGTTTTTAGTATATAGTAATATGTCTGGGACAACATCTTAAAAAATCCCAAATTTTTAAAAGAAAATTTGGTTGTTTTTGTACTAAAGACACCATAACCCATAAACAAATTGTTTAACTAAAATATAATTTTGGTTGTTGATCAGTGAAGTCGGAGAAGAAGTCTATTTTACTGTGGTATACGTTGTTTTGTGAGACCTTTGACGACCAAGTCAAACAGAAACTTTAAATTTTGATTCGTTGTAACATTTTTGAGGGGTGAATGTTATTCTCAGGCAACTCTACGAGGGTTTAAACAACTGTAGGTCGGCGTCATATATATATAGGCCAAATACGGGGCTTAACATTTCAGTGTTCGCAGTTCTAGCGAATAATTGGATCACATGACCGGCAGACAGATCGTCACAGATTATTTTGTTAGAATTGAAAAAAGTGCTATAGTCGGTCAAGCCCGACCATACGATATCCTTCACCACTAAGGGAAAGGTGTTCTCTTTCCTGTAAAAAGACAAATATTTACTAAATTTTGCCATCATACAGACATTTTCCCAAAACTTATATACTTAAGCTGTTTCCGTCATTTGGACTTATATGAGAGCTAGGGTCAAATGTAAACCGATTATCTCGAAATTTTGCAAATTGATTATAGTTTTTACAAAAATTATGTATGCAAAAAAACCCAAAATTCTCATTATCTTCAGATTTATAAGCCTTTTAGAGATTTTTGTCTCATTTAGTGCGTTTTGACAGAAGAGTTTGCATGTGAGCTATGGTCAAATGTGGACCGATTTCAACGAAATTTGGTTCAGTGATTTAGCTTTACATAAGCAGTATTTATTTTAAATTTCATGAAAAAATGGCCAAAATAACAATTCCGGGAAGTGGGACCTATGGCAGGTACTATTAAAAATGGATCAATTTCGACGAATTTCAATAGCCATGCTGTCCCTATCAAAAAAATGATCAGTGCCAAATTTCATGCGACCTGTACTTTGATTACATGGTTTACTTGGGGGGTCCAGCCAGCCAGCCGTCCAGACGGACTGACATCGCTTAATCAACTCAGAAAGTGATTCTAAGTCTATTGGTATACTATGCGTTACATACATCAGCACAAACTTATAATAAACTTTCCACCTATGGTGGTGAAGGGTATATGATATCATACTTTATCTTCTCCGTGATTTGTTTAAAGAGGAACTCTGTTAGGAATTCAACTAATGACAAAACAATTTCACGACTTTTTGTATCGTCAATTTGATGGATTCTTCTTGAAGGATATAAATGTTCCCACAACTTCTGGAAATTCAGTTTAATATAATGACGAAGGTCAAAAACTAGACATAATTTGAATTCTATGTGATCTATTCAGAACCAAAAAGCGTTTATTTCATTGTTTGACCATTACTGAACCGACAATTGTTTTCAATGGCAGATATATTTTAGTATATATTTGCTAAGGGCAGTTTTCAAAGGCCAACTTGTCATTAATTTGACTTAAATGATAGTCGAAGCATGAGTAGTTTCCACCGTATAAAATATATATAATCTTAAATTCCTACTGCGACTTCTAATACATATCTTCGTATCATCATTCCCCTATCACCTAAGTTAAAAGTTACCAACAAAAGTTTATCAGCAATTTAAGTTTTTAATTTAATTTCCTCTTAAGAAAATTTCTAACCCAACAAACACCTAACAAACATTTAAAGTATCCAATGGATACCACAATTTAGTAAAAAAAAAAGAAAATAACATTTCAAAAAACTAAGATACCAAAGGCATGCATACAAACACCTTAACATACATACAAACATTCATACTTAAATACATTCATTCATACGTACATACATAGAAATGTACGTATTTATGTATAAATATATTTAAATGTGTAGATAAAATTTAATTTTCTAAAAACATTCTTTAGTTTCTTGAACTGCTGCTTCTGCAACAGCTACTTTTTGAGTCTGCTCATGTTGTATTCGTATCTGCTGAGTACTTTTTACAATAATAAATAGAAACCACCATTTTTTCCTTGTGCCTCTACCGAATGGTATCCAAGAACAAGCAGCACCTCTTGGCCGTTTGTTACATGCCATGAAAAACCAACAACAATAATAATAACAGCAGCAGCAGCAACAAAAATCAACGTTCCTCTTCATTGGTTACTCTTCTCTTTCTATCTCGAGACAAGATTTCTTTTCTTTCTATACATTCGTGTTTAATCTTTTAGTTCTTCTTGTATTTTAGTTTTTGTTGTTTTTTTTTTTTCTTTTTATTTTATTATATTTATTTCATTTCATTTGTATCTATGAGTTTGCTAGAATGTTGTTGTTGTTGCTGCTACTTCTGCTGCTGCTGCTAATGTTTTTGTTCTTCTTGTGTGAATAATCAATACCCAGGCAGCATTTGAGAGTTTAGACCTCCCCTCTTAAAAGATTAAGAAGTATGGGGACATACTAAGAGATACCAGAAGATTACATGTGTATATACCGAATTACAAACATATATACATTTAATATTTAAATGTATGTATGTTTGAATGTGTGTTCATTAATATTATGTATCTGTGAAGTACATAAATATACATTTTTAATGATGTTTATGAGAATGAAAACAGGTTTTCCCTTACATTTGGTCAAGATACTTTTGTTTATAATTTTCATCCAAAGAGATGACGATGTTGGGTGATTCTTAGAGAACTCTAATGGGTCTACTAATATGTAGTAGCTTTTTCAATTTCCATTCTTAACATACAGACACATACACATGTATGTATCTATATATCCGTATATTTCCATACTTATGTGTTCATTTGTATTTATTAGAGTATCTTTTGCTTAAGTCAAATAAAAATTATGTGTTACTAGTAAATAGATACGCATTTACAGACATGCGTATGTTGATAAAAATTAAGGCTAAGAAACTATAAATGTTCTTAAAGACAACTTATGAACTAACTTTTGATTTAATTTAATTTCTTTCAAAATTTTTCCAAAATTTGGCGATTTCTAAAAATATTCTAATTATGTAATCGTATATATTAAGTTAAGATTAACTAAGTGATAAGTGACTACTAAACTATTAAAACTAAATTTTATGTCTCAGAGATATAAACAAAACAAGTAAAAAAATGTTAAAGTTAGTCAGGAACGACTATTTGATACCCTTCACCATGGACCGGCAGCGGTTCTGATATTAAAGCTAGGGTCTAATGTAGACCGATTACCTCAACATTTCGTTTATCAATTAATATTTTTAGGATACTTATCTAGTCAAAGTTGTACAAAAAAATTGTTTGTTTAGATTTTTATTCGTTTTATAGTATTCGGCGTTCTTTAGTGACGAAAAACAGTTTTACTTTGTAAGCGTGTATGATTTTCGGGGTACTTAAATGACTTTTGGGAGTTAGTCTTAAATGGGAAGTATGATTAAATATTTGTCTATTCTATCAAAATTTGGTACACTGATTTTAGTTACTATAAGCAACATTTTTAATAAACTAATATTTCTTTGCTTTACAAACAGCAGCACAAACCCAATGCAACTTTTTCAGTTATGGTAGTAAACATGTAAAAATGTATCATTATGATACCCCACACTACTAAATAACACTAGTCAACAGCTAAAAATACATATTAGCTAAACTATATTTTATATGTGTTTCGATTCCATAAGTTCAGAAATATCCGAATTTTTTTTTTTTATACCCACCATCAAAAAGAATGGAGGGTATATTGAGATTGTCATTTCGTTTGTAATTTCCTTAATATTGGCTCAAAAAATAAAATTGAAGTATATTCTGAATCCTTATGAAATTCTAAGACGATTGAGCGATGTCCGTCTGTATGTCCGTCTGTCTGTCTGCCTGTTGTCGGCACGATAAAACCTTAACGAAAGGATATAAGTCACTGAAATTTGGCATAAATGTTCTTCATTTCTTGGAAAATTTTGGCATTGAAATCGGGCAAAATCGGTTCACATTTGACCATAGCTCCGGTATAACCTCGTCTAGGCCAATTGCTTATTTGCTAATAAATGACAAATTATTAATAGCTATGATGATAAAATTTGGTATATAGAAGTTTTACATGAGTACTAGGTAGCATATATCGGTTCACATTTAACCATAGCTCCCATACAAAAAACTTACGGAAACAGCCTAAATTCCACCTAAAATACACTTAAATGGCAATAAATGATAAACTGCAAAAGCTTTGGCCACTAAATTCAGCACAAGCAAGTCTTATGTCAATGCTAACCAGTGTGTAAAATTTTATCACAATCGGTCACCATTTGACCATAGCTCCCATATAAAAAACTTACGGAAGCACAAAAAATACCAAAAGAAAAGACGGATTTATGTCCGTCTGTCCGTCAGATTAAAGCTCAATAGCTCCTTAACTACAAGAGCTAGAGTGACAAAATTTTACCAAAGTATTTTCGATATGTTATAAAAGTTGTGTACTGAAAATGGGGGATAAGAGCTCCCATGTAACACTGCCCCGGGAATCACATTTATGCTGATAAATTGCATACAATTGTAATACCTATGACAACTAAATTTAGAACAGTGAAAGTTTTATGCAATTTTTGGTCAGTGTGTCAAATTTTATAGGTATCGGTCCATATTTGAACATAGCTTTCATATAAAAACCGCTCCCGGAAACCACTAAAATGTCACAAACCCCAGTTAAAAGCTATTAAATTATAAACAGCTACGGCCACTAACTTTTGCATAAATAAGCTTTATATAAATACCAAAACGTATATACAATTTTGTGATAATAGGTCAACATTTGGCTATAGTTCTTATATATATAACATCCCCTTTTTATATCTACAATCTAACAGATTTGGAGGTACATTCAGTATATTAAAATTGCACCTACGAAACTAGATAGCTATCAATTAATATGAAGACTTTATATACGGCAGATGCATTAAGAACTCCTTACAAAATATTCTCTATTATTTGTTAAGATTAATTTCATTAGCTGACCCTTAGGTAAAGACAATTATACAAAATTTTCAATTTTATTATAGGGTGTTTCGTAATCACTTACAAAAGAATATAGCCCCTTTTTAACTTTGAACTTTGACCTTCAACTCTTGCAACAATTTCTTAAACAAAGAAGCAATTTTTTATTTTTATAAAATATACAAAAATTTAAAGGGGTTTTAAGGGTATTAATTTAATTGATTAAGATTTCGTTGCTACTTATCGCCGCTACACGTGTTTCAATTGATAAAAGAATCAAGAAAACAAGGGAACGCGAATACAATTTCTTGTTGTCTGAAATTTTATGAAAAATTGAAGATTAAAAGAGGCCAATATAACAGCAGAAAGATTTCATAAGACTATTGGAGAAATATGAATAAAAAAAACTAGCAGCAATTTAATTTGAAGAGAATAAAATGTCTGATTATATTTAAAATGTTTATTTTACATATGATGATTTGAATTGTTAGTACTTAATAATATCTGTGGCAATATGAAAAATAAGTTTTGATATATCATCAATTTTGTGTAATTTTTCTTCTGCTTCGAATAATTTATTTATTTTTTTTTTTTATTACAAATTTTTTAGTGAAATTTAAAGTTTCAGTTCCCAAAACTCTATATAAAGTTTTTAAAATTTAAAGTTAATTATTTCTTATATAAAAAACAATAAAAATATTTTGCGCGAATGTATTTTTATAATTTTTAAAGAAATATTTTAAGATTCTTAATTGATAAATCAAAAGTATCATATCTTTGGAACAATGTCAGCTAGCTACTCCCTTTGTATACTCAAACCTGCTCTGAAATTTAACGAATATGTTCTTTAAATTTTATTATAACCGGCTTACGATACCCTTCACCATTAAGGTCTTCTTGGTGTTCTTTTCTCTGTATAAAGACAAATATTTGCTAAATTTTGCCAGCTTTTTCTGTCATTTGGACTTTTATGAGAGCTAGGTTCAAATGTGGACCGATTATCTCGAAATTTGGCAAATTGATTGCAGTTGTTACAAAAATTATGTATGCAAAAAATAAACTTTCTTCATTATATTCATTATATTTAGATTATATTCAGATTTAAGAGCCTTTTAGTGATTTGTGTCCATTTAGTACGTTTTGACACATAAGATTGTATGGGAGCTATAGTGAAATGTGAACCGATTTCAACGAAATTTTAGTACAGTGATTTTAGTTTAAATAAGCTGTATTTGTTTTAAATTTAATGAAAAATTATTGATATTTGTGGCCAATATATCAATTCCGGGAAGTACAATAAGTAATGGACCGATTTCGATGAATTTCAATAGCCATGGTCCCATTATCAAAAATACGATCTGTGCCGAATTTTATCAAATTATCTTTAGAACTGCGACCTGTAGTTTGATTACAAGATTTACATGGGGGTCCAGCCAGCCAGACGGACGAACATCGCTAAATCAACTCAGAAAGTGATTCTAGGTCTATTGGCATACTAAAAGGTGGGTCTAAGACAAATATTTCTATACGTTACATACATCACCACAAACTTATAATACCCTTTCCACCTATGGTGGTGAAGGGTATATATAGTTTAGTACATTAAAAAGCTTATTCGCAAAATACCTCTTAAAAATTTTAAGATTTCAATACTGTTAATGTCTACTTTAAAAAACATTTACCAAACTTTGCGAATATTTGCGCATATTGGATAATTTTTAAAATATTTACAAAAGTTAATAATTCTGTGTCAAACAATTTCTTTAAAGTTAAATGTTTAATATTTCTTTAAATCTTTAAATTCCAGATTCTAAATAGATACATAAATTACTTAGGTGTATCTGTTTTAAGAAACATTTAGAATAACTAGCGCATTTTTGCCTCAAAAAATATGAATGAAATAATTAAATTAAGATTTGGCAAAAGAAAAAATCATTATAAAAATGACTTTTGCTTCTTGGAAAGAAATAGAGATTAAAAACTTTAAAATTCCAGTTATGATTAAAAATAACTGGGCCTAGTTTTTAAAATTTGACCCCTTTAAAAGTTTTTAATGTATCCAAAAGATTCATTTTACCATGATTCGTATTAGAGAGTATTATTCAAAAATAATTCAGTACATTCAAAAGCTTAGTAAAACTTATATTCGCAAAATACCTCTTTAAAATTTTAAGATTTCAATACTGATTATATCTACTTTAAAAAACATTTACCAGTTTTTGCGAATATTTGCGCATATTTGATATTTTTGAAAATATTTACAAAAGTTAATAATTTAGTTTCAAAATATTTCTTATTAGTTAAAAGCTTAATATTTCTTTAAATTCCTGGTTCTAAATTGATACATAAATTACCTCGATGTATCTACTTTAAGAAACATTTAGAATAACTTGCGCATTTTTGCGCCTCAAAAAATATGAATGAAATAATTAAATTAACATTTGGTAAAAAAAATGACTTTTGCTCTTAGGGAAAATTAGGGATTAAATACTTAAAATTTCTGTTTTAAGTAAAAATACTGGCCCTGGCTTCTTAAATTTCGACCACTAAGAAGTTTTCTTTAAAAAAAAATTAAAAAATTTTGTATCTAAAAGATACATTTTTCCTCCAAAACATCACTTTGCTTAAAAAAAATAGTACACTTTTTGTTGCACCAATACATCTAAACCAAAATTATCTGAGAAGGAAAACATTTATAAGTATTCGTGAGTACAAAAATTAGCTCTTAGGCTCTTTCCTCTTTTTTATGTTAATACAAACGAATTGGCTCTCTGTTTTGGTTTCTAAAATGTATCTAATGTGTGAGTAAACATTGTTTAAGTGTGTGTGTTCTGATGGATTCAAAATTGTTCATTGCTGGCTCTGTCACACTTACAATGAATTTATGGCTCTTAGAGTTATACATTCTGTATGAATGTACGAATGTACGTACGTCCGTCCGTCCGTCCTTCAGTCACGTCTCTAATATGAGACAATCCTCTTTAAGATATTTTCTTATAGCATTTTAGAGATATCGTGGTTGTTGTTGGTTTTTTTGGTTATTTTTTGAGATACTATGTACTTGGAATGGAAGAGCTCGATGTGTTAGAGGTATTGGTTGATGGTGGTGGTGGTTGGTTGGTTGGTTGTGGTGCAAAATGCTGCTGCAGTTTGTAGTACAAGAGCAGAGGGATTAAATTGAGAGATGTTTTTCTGTTTTACAAGACGAGGTCTAAAAATTTTTCTTTAAATACAACTCCCTGTTGGCAGATTCAATTCAGTTGAGTTTCATCTGCCAAACAAGCTATAAAGGATACTCTCAAAAATAAAAACAAAACTAATAATAGATATAAAATATAAAAATTTAGAACTTAAGAATTTTTTTAAAATACAAAAATAAAAACAACTATATAATAGTATTCATAAAAAAACAACAACAAAAAATAGTCATTAAAAAAATTTTAAGAAAAAACGGAAATAAGAGAAAAGAAATTTAAGAAATTTTTTTTCTCCAAAACGAACGTGTAACGGATACGCCAAAACGTTGAGATACAAATACAAGAAAGAAAGAAAAAACTTTGAAGTTTTCAAGAGTGAGATCAAACTAAACGCAACTTAAGGTTTACCATATGAGAACATCAGCAATCATTAAGTGTGCGCTCGTGAACGTAGATACATCATAGAAACGGAAGAAAAATTTATACAAATTCGTAAACAAATGAAAAAAACAAGAAAATTTCAAATTTATGAAAAGAAATTTTAATAAAAAATTAGAGCATCTTAAATTAAAAAAAAAATAACTAAAATTCAAAATTTTAAAAATTGAAATAAGATATTATTGCTCATTTAAAAGTTTATAAAACGTTTAAAAAAATTTTAATGCAACAAAAAAAAAATGGTGCAATTTTTCTTTAAAAAAAAATATTGAAAAAATATTTTAAATATTACAAAAAAAAAAAGAAATTTTGAAAAAAATATCTACTACCTCATTGCCATACTAAAAAGGATTAATTCTCATTCTCAACTAAAAATTAACAATAATGAAACAAATTTTTGAAAAACTGTGATTTTTTCAAAAAAAAATTGAAAATTTTTTAAAAAGTGTAAAAAGGTAATAATTGAAATTTTTGTTTTAAATTCTAAAAAAGAAAATATTATACCAAAAGAACAAAATTTGAATATAAAAGGTTTAAAGCAAAGTGTTTTGTTATGTAAAAAAATCTGCCTTTATTAAATGGATTAATTTCAATAATTTGCCTAAGAAATTTGGGGTGAGCTGTATCAAAAAAAAATTTAAGATAAATCAAAATTTTATTAAGTTTTGAAAACAAAATAGGTTTATTTTAGTATTAAATGTTTTTGATGCAAACTTGTTAAATTTTGAAGCTAAAAAGCAAATATTTTATTTTGTTAAATTTTTTTAAAAATATTCCTTCTTAATTTTTGAAAATTAAACAAAAATTCAAAAACAAAAAAATTTAGAACTTCAAAAATTAACATTTTTGATTTGAAGTTTTTCAATTTTTAAGCAAAAAACAAGATTTTTATTTTTTTATAATTTCACAAAAAATTTAAATATTTTCTACAAAATTTTTTTAATCGCCAAATTTGTCTTAAAATTAATTAAAAAAAAATACCAAAACGTTTCAAATTTTAAACTTGAAAAAAATTACTTAAATTTATGAAACTTAATCAAAAAGTCATAAACAAATTTAAAAATCTTAAATTTTTAAAACATTATGTATAAATTGTCATCAAAATTTTTATCAAAACTAAAATTTTTTTTAAAAAGTTTTACTGTAGTGTATTGCACTAAGAATCCCAATTTATTACAATTATTTATTATTGTAATAAATAGTTTTTTGATAAAACCAAAAAATGTTGGTGGGGAAACCTTTCCTCGACGCGTTTCGATGGTTGGTTAGACCATCTCATCAGGAGGATTATCCCTAATTCTAGACAGAGCGAAAACCTCACATTATGTATAATTTGAGGGACTGCTAAAAAAAATTTAAATCAAAAAATTTCAAAGTAATTTAAATTCGTCACTTAAAGAAATATAAATTTTTTCAAATTTCTTGTTTCAAAACTTTTTAAAACCAGAAAACTTTAGTAGAAAAATTAATAGGTACAACTTTTTTAATATAAAATATTATCTCAAAAATTTTTTTAATGAATTCAAATTTTAAATTGCCTAAATTTTTTTTAAACCGAAAAATTTTATTGTAAAAATTTATACAAATTTTTTAATATAAAAATTGTAAATTTTTTTTTTATAGTTAAAAGTTCCATGGAAATTTTTTTAAATTTTTTCATATTAAATATTTGCAAATATTTAGTATTTTTCAATCTTCAAAACTTTATTTTTCAAATCTTAAAAATATCTAAATTTTTTTTAAAATTATGAAAAATTATTAAATTTTTTCAAAATAGATTTTTTTGAAAATTTGTTGATTAATATTTTGTTAAAGTTGAGAGATTTTGTTCAAATTAGAAATTTGGCTTTAAATTTGGATATTTTCTAAAAATTGAGAGATTTTGTTAAAATTCATATTTTTGTTTAGATTAGGAGATTATGTTAAAATTAAGAGATTTTCTTAAAATCATGAAATTTTGTTTAAATTAAGAGATTTTGTTAAATTTACGAAATTTTGTTCACATTTTCCAATTTTGTTAAAATTATGATTTTTTTTTTTTTTTTAATTTGGGAGGTTTTGTTCAAATTATAAGTTTTTTATTAAAATTGTCAGATTTTTAAAAATTTAGAATTTCGGCTAAAATTCCATTTAAGTTGAGAGATTTTGTAAAAATTAGATTTTCTTTTAAATTTTAATATTTTGTTAAAATTTATATTTTTGTTTAAATAGAAAGATTTTGTTAAAATTGAAGAATTTTGTTAAAATTGAAAAATTTGTAAAAGTTTTGAAAAAGTGTTAAAATTATGATTTTTTTTTCAAAATTGTAAGATTTTGTTGAAATTATGAATTTTTTGTAAAATTTTTGAAATACTTTTTAAAATCTTATAAAATTTTTGTTTTAGTTTTAAAATTTAGCAAAATTGATATTTTCTCAAAATAAAGAGATTTTTGAAAATTAAAAATTTTGGTTAAAATTTTGTTTAAGTTCAGAGATTTTGTTAAAATAATAATTTTATTTAGATTTTCATCTTTAGTTAAAATTGAGAGATTTTGTAAAAATTAGGAGATTTTGATAAAATTATGAAATTTTGATAAAATTATGAAATTTTTTAATATAATAAAATTTTGGTAAAAATATGAATTTTTTTTTAAATATGATGTTTTGTTAAAATTTTGAAATATTGGTAAAATTTTGAAATATTGTTAAAATTTTGAAATTTTGTTAAAATTATGAAATTTCGTTCAAGTTTTGAAATTTTCTTAAAATCATAAAAATTTTTTAAAATTTTAAAATATTTTTCAAAATACGAGTTTCTTTCTAAATTGGGAGATTTTGTTAATACTATGAACTTTTTTGTAAAAATTTTGAAATATTTAATATTTTTGAAAATTTTGAATTTTTATTAAAATTAGAAAATTTTGTTAAAATTATTAAACTTTGTAAAAGTTATGAAATTTTGTGAAAAATATAATTTATTTAAAAAAAAAATTTTTTTGGGTAACGAAAAAAATTTCCATTCCACGAAATTTTTTGCAATTTTTGAAATTTTCATATAATCAAAAAATTTTTTTCATATTTTAAAATATTTTTCAAAATATGAGCTTTTTTAAAATTGGGAGATTTAGTTGAATTGAATTTTTTTTAAATTTTTAAATATTCAACATTTTTTAAAATCTTAAATTTATGTAAAATTATGAAATTTTGTTTAATTTATAAATTTTCATTAAAATTATGAAACGTTGTAAAAGTTGTGAAATTTTGTAAATAATACGAAATATTTTTAAAAATAATAAAATTTAAAGAATTTAATTTTTTTGACATCCAAAAAATTGTAGGTTGCCGACGGCAATTTTTAAAATTTCACTTTCACTCCGAAGAAAATTTAAGAATTTTTAAAAATAAATAGAACAACAAAAAGTTGTTAAGATAATTCAGTTTAATAACTTTTTCAATTTTCTTTCAATCCCAAATTTAGTTTCCAAATAAAAATAATATTTTGAAAAATCAATTTATTTAAAAAAAATTAGTGATAAAAATCCTATTCAATATTAATGATCATCTTCCCATGTACTCTTTAACCAAAGACTACATAATATAATGATTTTGCACTCCTATAAATTGATTTACCGCATGGTCCCATAAAAAAGAAAGTATACCGCTTTTTTAATTAAGAAACAGCTAACGATTATCCAATGATAGACAGATAAGGCACACGCACGAGCTCATGAAATGTATGTTTGTTTGTGCGTTTATGTGTTTTTCATTGCTCTTTATTCACTTTAACTTCACATTTAACAGAAAAAAATGTATGGAGTACAATACATTTTTTATAGAGTCTTTGATTTAACACTATTCAAAAATCTTCAAAAAAATTTTAAAACCCTTTCACAAAATCTTCAATCCATCAAAAAAAATTTTGAATTCCTTTATTAAAAATAACTACCATCACAAAACTACTTTGCCCTTAAAATAAAACAACATCAAAATCTTCAATCAGTCATCTAACCAAACAATTTCAATTTGATTTAATTTTCAGATTCTAGATATTTTCCTACCAAAGAAAAATAAATCTTATAACAAAAAAAAACCCCAAACCAAATAATTAAGAAAAAATAACTTTTTTTAAACCAAATACAAAAATTCACAACGATCTTACAAAATATCAAAACAAAAATGTTAGTCGCCACCACAAATCAACAACAAACTGCCCCCGCCAACAATACACAAAACAACAGACCCAATACGCCCATCAAAATGGAGCGAAGAGATTCCACATCCTCCTATTCCTCCCTAGAAGATTTGGAGCATGATAACAAGAACTTGAATGCAGTAACCTCTACACCCTTGGTAACCGGAGAAGCCACCATCAGTTGCCTGAGCAGTTTAAGAGTAAATCAAAGAGCCGATTTGGAAACGCAACAGAGTTTGCATCAGCGCATGCAAGAGTCAGATGAGGCCAATGACTATGATGAGGATGAATCGGCTGATGAGAAATCTTCACAACCCCGCCAACAATTGCACTATAAGCGCCGTTTGAGCGGTCGCAGTTTGGGTGATAAAACTGCCAGCGTTCTCCTGGAGTACAATGCTGATAATCCCAATTCTTTGCGCAAGAAATTTCGTTTCAATCGTTTTAATGCCTTGAATAACGGGGATGAGTCGGGTTTTGTTGATACCAGCCAAAATAGTCAATTGATAAATAATTCAGCCTCTGCCTTGACTTCTGCTACAGCTGGTGGACAGCAATCATCAAATTCTAAATCAAACACATCGTCGGATAGCTCTTCTCCGCCCCAAAGTAATGGTAATTCTAGTCCGGAATCGGGTATTGGAGAAAGAGAAGATATGAAATATATGTGTCCCATATGTGATGCTGTCTCACAGACGGCCCACCAATTTACCAACCATATCCGCTGTCACAATTATGCCTCGGGTCATACAGAGAACTTCACCTGTCGCATTTGCTCTAAGGTAAGTACCACAAACTATCGTTTTTTCAAAATATTCCTTATTTTTATCAAGGATTCATATAAATATTACCCAAATTACTTATCATTTCTTATACTAATCTTTTCTCTTCAATCTTCTTTTCTATAAATCTATTTTTTGATCTTTAGGTGCTCTCCTCTGCCTCATCATTGGATCGTCATGTTCTAGTGCATACGGGAGAACGACCATTCAATTGTAAATATTGTCATCTCACCTTTACCACAAATGGAAATATGCATCGTCATATGCGCACCCATAAACAGCATCAACATACCCATCATAGGCGCAACTCAAATGGAACAAAGTTCAGCAACACAAATGGCAACACAAATACTAACGCTCCAACAGCTGGAAATAAAGCCGCATTAAGCAATGGACAATTAAATGAAGGCGTTAAATTATCAACAGCAGCAGCAGCAACAGACTTGACAACAGCAACAACAACCACAACATCAACATCAACACCATTATCGCCAAACCAAGCAGCAACAACAACAACCACTCTCAACGCTAGTGACAATGATAATAATCAAAAGTCAGCAGCGGCGGCAGCAGGTGCTAATGGCAAACGATTAAATGGTAACGCCAACTTAGAAAGTTATGAAAGTGATGGTGGCTGCTCATCAGACTCATCAACGGGCCATGTTTTCAACAACAACAACAATAATAATGACAACCAAAATAATAACAACAATAATGATTTGAAAATTAACAATAATAACTATAAGCGCAAGCACAGTGATGATCAAGATCTAGTTGATTCTCTAGAAGCCAGTCATCATGATCTTTTAAAGAGACGTTTAAGACCCGAGCAAACCAGTTCCCCCATTAACAGCAACGATAACCATCCCGATATGTTAAGTAGAATAACTGGAGAATTGGTGGTTTGTCCCGTTTGCAATGAAAGTGATTTTTCGGATAATCTGGCTCTTGATCTGCATATGGATAGTAAACATCCTGAAATTCCGGCAAAATGTAAAAATTGTGATGTTCTATTCCGCACACATCATCAGCTTAACATACACCCCTGTTCTGCAGATAATAGGAATTCCATTAACCTATCGGTAAAGCAAAGGCGTTTAAGTGAAAGCTCTCATCATCAAGGCGAGGAAGAACGTGAGGATGCCGAAGAACATTTGAGACAAAGACATGAATTGTTTCAACATTTCAAAAATGCCATGGCTCATAGTAACTCCCCCTCTTCACATTACAATCCCGACCTTACCGAGGATGATATTAAATCGGAACCTTCTGGTCATGACTCTAAAGATTTGGCTGACATTCAATCCATCTTGAATATGACCGCTTCATCAAGTAACTCAAATTTATTGCGCAACTTTGAGCAGTCCGTGAATACTCCCTCTTCGCAATACAGCTATGATCGTGATGAAGAAGAGGCTCAAGATGCCTTTACCTCGGAATTCCGTAAAATGAAGTTGCGTGGAGAATTTCCCTGCAAATTGTGTCCCGCAGTATATCCCAACTTGAGAGCTCTTAAGGGACATAATCGTGTACATTTGAGTGAAGTTGGACCTGCTGGGCCATTCCGTTGCAACATGTGCCCCTATTCGATTTGCGACAAGGCCGCCTTAATCAGGCATATGCGCACTCACAATGGAGATCGTCCCTATGAGTGTGCCGTCTGCAATTATGCCTTCACCACAAAAGCCAATTGTGAAAGACATTTGCGTAATCGTCATGCCAAAACCACACGTGATGAAGTTAAACGTGCCATTATTTATCATCCTTCCGAGGACTCGTCCTGTGAGGATACTAACAAGAAATTGCATATGTTCTCCTCAGAATTGGATGATGAATGTGATTTAATGTCCTATCCACAACATCAACCCAAAGATCGTTCCACACCCGTTTCACATCTTAAAGAAAGATTAACCTCTGGCGAGAGTCCATCAGCAAAACCCGTTAAGATCCAAGTGAAAAATCTTGAGGAATTAATGGATAAATCCACTGCCTCTTCGGGTTATCATGATAGCTATGATAAGCGCAATATTGATTTATCTCAAGCTCCCATTGATATGAGTATGGATGTTTTGGATTTAAGCAAGAAGCCCTCAGCTCCTCAACCGCCAGTACAAGAAGAAAAATTAGAAACACCTTTGCCTTTACTTTCATTGCCCAAACCCGAGGAATTGCTAAATAGCAAAATAGTTCCCGCGGAAACAGATCCCAAATTAGATGTCTCAGATTTGGAAAAACAGCGCCAGCAATTGCTTTTGGCTCAGCAGCAGTTGCTCAGCGATCCCAGCCAATTGATGCAGCAATTGTATCGTAATCTCCTGTTTCCTCAATTTCCTCCCTTCTTTATGCCCAACACTTTTATGAATAATAATTTTAACGATTTTCAAAAGTTGGCTCCTCTTTTGAGTCGTATGATGGGAGGTGTCGCTGCTGCTTCATTGCCCGCTAATGATATTGAGAAGCCTGCCACTTTACCAACTTTACCTTTAAATCCAAATACCTCTAACAACATGCCACAAATGAGTCCTTTGCTGTCTGAAAAACCGATCTCAGCTCCCATACCGGCTATGCCTTCGACTAAAACTTTACTTTCGCCAAATCCTAATCATTTGCCTATGCCTAGACATATGATGCCTTCACCAGCACCCACGCATACTCCAAATTTACCGCCAACAATGCTCTCCAATGGTCCCGTCAAAATGGTGCTCAAGAATGGTGTTTTCATGCCCAAACAAAAGCAAAGACGTTATCGCACAGAACGTCCTTTTGCCTGTGAACATTGTTCGGCTCGCTTCACTTTGCGCTCAAACATGGAACGCCATGTCAAACAACAACATCCTCAATACTATGCTCAGCGTCAACGTAGTGGCCATCATGTAATGCGTGGTCGTGGTGCCAGCAGTGCTGCTAATATGAATAATATCACTCATCTGCAGGCAGCAGTAGCCCAGGCTCATTATGGCTCTAATCCCAATTCAATGGGTGCTCATTCTCCTATCTCGGATCAAGTTAAATGTGCCATATTGGCCCAACAACTCAAGGCCCGTAAGGATACTGATCTACTTCAACAAGCCTTGGCTCATGGTTCAAACAGTGTGACCAATTCAAATATGTTCTCTCAACAAGCCTCCAATCTCAGTAATGGACAAACACCTTTTTTTGGTTTCAATCCTCATCATAGTCATCATTTAAGCCAAAATGGTACACCCAATGGTTCCATGGAAGATGATGAACCCAAGTTAATAATTGATGAAGATGATGACGAAGAAGAAGATGAAGATGAGGAAGATATTGAAGAAATTCTCGATGATCATGAGGAAGATGATGATGAACATGATTTGCATATAGACGATCCAGAAGAAAAATCGGAAGCACAAAATTTGCCCACCACTGTTGAAGAGGTGAAGCTCAAGGAAGATGTACCTCAAGAATCGGCTAAAAAGGTAGCTGAATCTATTCTAGAGCAAGCCATTAAAGCTCGTCAAAATCATAGCTCATTTACTAAGGCTACTGAAGCACCTGCCCCCTTGGTTGCTCCAAATAATAACACCATGAAATCAATGATTGCTCAAGCTCCAGCCGTGGGCAAATTCCTTAAAGAAGTAGCCAGTTCCTCGTTTAAAGATGAATCTCAAGATTTAGTTTCTGTCTCAGAATTGGTAGATAATGCCACCAACAATGCGGTATCATTCAATAACTATTTCCGTCCTTCTGATGTGGCCAATCATATGGAGCCTAGTGATGAAGATGGTTTAGTGGCCTCCTCGGCCAGTGAAAGCAACAATTCAGGAGCTGAAGATACTGTTAGCGCCGAGAAGCCTAAGAAAAAATCAGCCTACAGTTTGGCTCCCAATCGTGTACATTGCCCCTACTGTCAGCGTATGTTCCCCTGGTCTAGCTCCTTGAGAAGACACATTCTCACTCATACAGGACAAAAACCCTTCAAATGTTCGCACTGCCCTCTTTTGTTTACTACCAAGAGTAATTGCGATCGCCATCTTTTGCGTAAACATGGAGATGTAGAATCTGCGGTTTCTGTTTATGTTCCGACAGAAGATGTTTCCGAACCTATACCTTTACCCAAATCGGTAGAAGAAATCGAAAGAATGCAAAGAGAACGCGAAGAAGAGGAACGTAAACGCAAGGCAGAAGAACAAAGAGAACGTTTGGAAAAGGAGCAAATGGAAAAGCAAAAGTTCGAACAGGAACAACAACAAAAGCAGGCTTTCCTTAAGCACTTGGCGGTGGCTCAATTTCAGCAGCAATACAACCCAAAACCCGAAGCTAATGCAGTATCTTCCTCTGAACTTCCCTTCAAGTGTCACTTGTGTGAAAGTTCTTTTGCCGAACGTTTACAGTGTTTGGAGCACATTAAATCTCTGCATGCCCAAGAATTTGCGCTTTTATTGTCAAAAGGTGCCATCGAAAATGAAAACGATGCTGCTCAAATGAACGAAGAGGATGAACGTCTGCAGCGCTGTAATGAAGAGGCTGCCAAGGGAGGCAAATATCCCGACTACAGCAATCGCAAGGTAATTTGTGCCTTCTGTATGAGACGTTTCTGGTCCACAGAAGATTTACGCCGTCACATGCGCACTCATTCGGGAGAGAGGCCCTTCCAGTGTGAGATTTGCTTTAGAAAATTCACCCTCAAGCACAGCATGCTGCGTCACATGAAGAAACACAATGGTCACCATATGAATGGCAGCCAAATTAACAATGAAAATATGGCAAATGGTAACTCAGGGTCTGACTATTCCGATGATGAGCAGTCGGCACCCACTCCCGTCAGCACACCAGCCTTAACAATGCCTGGTAGCAGCCTTAATGCCTTGTTAATGGGTTCAAAATTCCAGGAACTTTTAAGCAAAGCCAACGAATGGAGAAATGGTAGTTTGAATGCTTTGAGAGAGGGCAAGGAAAACAATGCCGAGGAACCCAATACCCCACAATCGAATGATTTAATAGGCAATCTCTTGGGCATAAGCGATCAGGGCATTCTGAACAAACTAATGTCCTCACCCGATGAAGCAGCAAAATTTTTAGGTGTTGAAAAGTAAATTGAGATCAAAACGTTTATGCAAAACTCATGAAATCCTTTTAAAGAGGATTTGATTTCATTTAGATTGAAAACGATGGTAAAATCAGGGACCGAAAATAACTGTTATTTTTGAATTTTTCATTAAAAAAAGCAACCTCAAGGAAATGTCGGGGAATAAAACCAAGTATACCATTTTGATAGTCTTGGACCAAATTTTCATAAAATGCGATGCTTTTTAAAAATCTGATTTTTATTTTTTGGAAAAAAATAACAGCTATTTTTTTATTTTTTTGAGCAAAAATAACAGTTACTTTTAACTTTTATTTTTTCGAGCAAAAATAAAAGTTATTTTTTTACTTTTTTTTCGAGCAAAAATAACCGTTATTTTTGACTTTTATTATTTCGAGCATGAATAAAAGTTATTTTTGGCTTTTATTTTTTCTAGCAGAAATAAAAGTTTATTATTTTGACTTTTGTTTTTTCGACCAGAAATAAAAGTTATTTTTGTATTTTTTGTATTGCAAAACTCAACTCCATTAATTTTTGAACATATGCAAATTATTTTTACTGAAAAATTATCTTTATTTGAAATTTTTTTTTAATGAATTTATCATGAATTTAAACAAACAGAATAACTTTTATTTTTGCTTGAAAAAATAAAAGTAAAAAATAACTATTATTTTTTATTAAAAAAAATAAAAGTCGAAAAATAACTTTTATTTCTGCTCGAAAAAATAAAAGTCAAAAAATAACATTTATTTTCTGACTTTTACGATAAAATTTATAATAGTTACGGTCCCTGGGTAAAATCATCCCTGGATCTTGAAATATAGATCAAGGTTTATTTCCGGTTGATGGAACTCATTATTGAAACTCGAATCGATTTTGATGAGGGTTTTAGGATTTCATTATCTCGAATCTCTCTTGCTCAGTTTTCGCTTTAAGCAAAATTTCTCTTTCTACTTATAAATCAACACTCTCGCTCTCCCGCTCTAGTCAATTGCTGATTTATGTTTAAGGTTCCCTTTATAAAATGAACTTTATGTCAAGTTGTATAAAAAAGACAGTTCTTAAAATGAATGAATTCATTAAACAAACACAAACAAAAAAAAAAGACATGATTTAACAAAAACCAAAGCTAAACAAAATAATTATTTAGACTTAATATTTAATAAGTTAGATTTTAGTTTAAATCATTAGACTAATTTTAATTATTTTAGTATTTTATAACATTTTTTTTAAATACAATTTTCAAAATCGTTGTGAACAAATATTGAAGATACAATGAAAAAACGGTGCAACCGCTTTAATAGTTTAGAGAAAATTTTTAAATGATTTTACATTTTTTGTAAAAATTAAAAAGACTTTTTTTCTTGAAAACTAACAAAAACAAAACAAATTTAAAAAAAAATAATCAAAACTTTCAAAAATACATTAAAAATGCTTACAAACTTTAGATTTAGAAAAAAAGACTTAAAAAATAAGTACTTAACAAAAAATGCCTTAAAATGGTATTTTAAATATTTTTAAAAATTAAAAATTAGCTCTAAAATATTCTTCTAGCTCATAAATTAGTTTAAATAATTTTAGATTTTCTAGATTTAAAAAAAATATTTTTAGTAAATAATTTAGAAGAACCCCCCCTTGTACATTGTGAGGCCTTTTTGAAACCGCTATGTGGCTTATTAGATTTAAAGACAACCAATTAAACTTAAAATAATATATCAAATAAATTTAAACAAATATTTAAAACTACAAAATATTTAATTAATTTTAAAATTCCTAAAATTACTAGAAAAAAACATAAATTAAATTTAAAATTAATTTTTAATGTAAATTTACAAATTTTTTTTTTTCAAAATTTTTCCTAAAATTTTCTTTTTCATTTTTTAAGATCTTTTTTTAAATTTTCTTTTGTTTCTTAAAATTTTATTTATAAACAAAAAATAATGAAAAACAAAATAATTATACAGCAATAACCAAAGCATTTTTTTTGTGTGTATGTAGTTTTAAAAATAATAATTACAAAAAATATTTATGAACAATTTAAAAATACAAATCAAAATAAATTTTTGTCAAAACTTATCATAAAAAAACTTTACAAATTAATATTGTATTTAATTAAATTAATTGTATTTTAAAATTAAACAAATTCAATAATTTAAATAAAATAAAATATGGATTTAATATTCAATAAAAAGAAAAAGTTGTTTAATATTGGATCAAGATTAGGAAGAGGAATAAAAATGCTCTCAGCCATACATTCCCAACAACCTATACACACCATATTTCGAATAAAAAGATATACATACATTAGGTTGCATCTGATTTTACAAAAGTGCGATATTGAACCGTAACTCCCCCCAGAAATGTTCTACGTAAAATAAAAGCCAGCTGTGCAAATTTTTTTCAAAATTGCCGCATACTCCCACAAAGTGTTAAACTTTTTTGTATGAGGGGAAAATAGGAACATTTTCGGTTTTGCCCAAATTTTAATAACTTAGAATTAAATTATTAAACAAAATTAATTTAATATAAAAGAGAACTAAAGTAGCTTTATTTTAAGTTATCACAATTAAAAATAGATGAAATAGTCTCGGAGTTATTGTAACTTTTCCCTGAAAAATCGTATCCTTGACGATACGCCTAAGAATATGCAGGCAAAAAAATTTACTAAGTACAAATAAATTTCAAATCAAGACACGATTTACAATTCCAAATTGCTCTATCTCTTCTAGTTTCCAAGGAAATCAAGGTTTTTTGACTAAATTGCTCTATCTCTTCTACATAGTTTCCAAGGAAATGAAGTTTTATATTTTCATATCAAAATTTTCAAAAAATTAAGTTTAGTACAAATTTTTAAAAATTTTTTAGTGATCACAGATTTTTGCCCAAATTGATCTATCTCTTCTAGTTTCCAAGGAAATCGAAATTTTATATTTTCATATAAAAATTTTCAAAGAATTAGATTTTAGTACGAATTTTGAAACTTTTTTTATTTTAAGTCATCACAATGAAAAATTCATGAAATAGTCTGGGAGTTAATGCAATTTTTCCCTGAAAATGTGACCTTGAGTACACGCCAAAGGATTTGCAAGAATAAATAAATTTCAGATCATGATTTACAATTCTATGACCTGTAACTCGTAATAATAGTCGAGTTTTTTAACATATAACCGAATTTACTTACTTTTTTGATATTAACATTACACTTTTTTCTCAAGCCAATTTCAAAAAAAAATTTTTAATTTTTTGAAAATCTTGTTCAACAAATATTATTTCGGTATCACAAAACAAACAAATGGAAGAATAAAATCTAAAAAAAATGAGGTCGATATCTCTAACCGTTTCGGCGTAGCTGCAATTTTAAATGTGAATTTTTTGTGCATATACAAATGTACAGAAAAAAGCAACACATTTTATTTATCATTTCAACAATTTTTTGTTGTATCGATTTTCATTAAAAAATTGAGTTAGGCCTTTTTTATAATAATCCATCGACATGTACGTCTAAACAACGAAATTTCCAATAAGAAATTCAATTTGGGTGTTGTTTCGGTTGGTGTCTGTGCTGCTACAATGTAGGTTGTTGTCTAAGATGACCGCTTTAACATAAAAAAGTTACATAACTTAAGGCGCTCCTAAAAAATACAACTAACACTTTTCGAATTTCAATTGAGTAACGTTACTTCATGGTGAGTTCATATGGTCAGTATATCATATATTGTAGATTTTTGCCCAAATTGCTCTATCTCTTCTAGTTTCCAAGGAAATCGAAGTTTAATATTTTCATATAAAAATTTTCAAAACATTAAGTTTTAGTACGAATTTTAAAAATTTTTTTAGTGATCACAGATTTTTGCCCAAATTGCTCTATCTCTTCTAGTTTCCAAGGAAATCGAGGTTTTATATTTTCATATAAAAATTTTCAAAAAATTAGTTTTTAGTACGAATTTTGGAAAATTTTTTTTAATGATCACAGATTTTTGCCCAAATTGCTCTAGATCTTCTAGTTTCCAAGGAAATCGAGGTTTCATATTTTCATATAAAAATTTTCAAAAAAATAGTTTTATGTACGCATATACTGGTTCATGGCTCAATTTACTTATTAATTTGTATGTATTTTTATATAATAATATAACTTTTAACTTAAGATGTATAATAAACTATGCTAATCGAAAAAAAAGGATTCCTTTTAATTCAAGAACTACGTTGTCCTTCCAATAACATTATAAAGTTTCTGTTTTAAGAAACTTATTTTGTTGCTGCTATTCTGTTTACTTCGCTCTTCTGCCAAACTCGTTTTGTAGGCATACCATTTAGCTCTGGTATCGGGATTTGCAGGTCCCCAATTTTCGGTGGCACTTAAGGAAACCAGAAATGTCTATAATTAAAGAAACATGGACTAAATGAACAGAAAACTATGAAAATCCAAAGCTTACCGTTAGGAATGATTCCTTATAATGACTTTTAATGTACCAACCGCCCCAAAGCGGGAACTGAAGAACACCTACGATGAATATGATCCAACCAGCAGCTGAAAATAAGATTTAATGTTTTATTATGAAAGTCATTTAAAAAGTCTAGTGGCCAAATCGTCGAATGTGACGATATCGATCGAAAACTCAGACTTTTAAGCAAATATTTTGTAACATACCTTAGGGGTTTTTTTAAATATTTTATTTTGCAAAAAGTTTAATGCAATTTGATATCTGAATATATCCGTTAGTTTGTGAAATATTTAGTTTAAATGATTTTTTTTAATATCAGGGAACTTTGTGATAAATATATTACAATGTAGTGAACCTTTTATCTTATATATTATTTAGATTATCCTCAAAATATGCTACACAAATGTTTCTGAAATATGCGGCTTTAAATTTTTAATATTTACCATTTGCTGAATCTGGATATTCTATTCCTTTATAATTCAAAGGCTCTATCGTTATTACGGAATATAAGAATATGATCAACATCATGACTGGTGTTAAAAATGACCAGCAAATACGCCAATATACGGTGACTTTTCTATGGGTCATAAACTCGACATCATCACAGAAGTTTTGAAGGCCTAAGTCAAGAAATTTATAGAATTATAAAAATATTTTTGGTTCTATAAAAATATACCATAAATCCAAATAACACCAACAATTTCAAAAATGGCCAAAGCAAATATCACATAAGTGCCTCCAAAAAAGTCTACCAAATTCAAAATCCATTGGCCGCCCTAAAAATAAATGAAAATATTACATCCTAAACATATAAAGATTTCGAATACAAGCAATTAAAATACATTGATTACATCATGTAAATAATGTAATTGGTTACACCGTGTAAACAATGTAGTATCAACATCAGGTAAACCCAAAATATTAATTATTGGGTCGAAAAACATGTAAATAACATATTTCCAAAAATAACACTGTGCTAGTTGAAAAACAGACAAAAGGAAGACCTAGTGGGTAAAGATAACTCGAGTATTCTGATTTCAATGGTGCTAACCGTTTTTTTAGGTTAGTTTTAGTTTTCGAGATATAGCCTCATATTAAAAATGAAGGAGGTTGCGCAATAAATATTCGCGTAACTTCAAAACTGTTTATTTCCTTGAATTAAATAAAAAATCAAAATTCGGCAACAAAATTATCTTTCAGATTAACTGCATAGCTGGACTATGGAATTTTAAATGAATTTTTAAAAATGGAAATTTTTATGATTTTTCAAAAAAAAAATTTTAAACCAAAAAAATTATTTCCAAAACGACTGATTAGATTAAAAAATAATTAGTGTTTCTGAAATATAATTTTGTTGAGGAATTTCGGTTTTTTTACTTAGTCCAAAAAAATAGATAGTTTTCGAGATACGCGAATATTTATTGAGCAACCTCCTAAATTTTTTATAACGCTATATCTCGAAAACAAAATCTAACTTAAAAAAACGGTTAGCACTATTAGATTCAGCGTACACAATTTATCTTTACCCACTAGACCGGTAACCGTTTTTTCCAACCGAAAAAATAAAAGTTAAACTTTAAATTCTGTTTTCTGTTTTTGCTCTAAAAAATAAAAGTAAAAAAACTTGTATTTCGGCTAGAAAAAATAAAAGACAAAAATAACTGTTATTTTTGCTCGAAAAAATAAAAATCAAAAAATAACTACATATTATTTTTTCAACCGAAAAAATAAAAGTAAAAAAATAACTTTAATTTCTGTTATTTTTGCTCGAAAAAATAAAAGTAAAAAATCATTTTTTTCAGCCGGAAAAATTAGAAGTCAAAAATTATTATTTTTGTTTGAAAAAACTACATATTATTTTTTTCTAAAAGCATCACATTTTATAAAAATTTGTTAAAAGACAATCAACATTTTTTTCTCCGACATTTTCTTGCGCTTGCTTTTTTTTAATCAAAAATTCAAAAATAACAGTTTTTTTCGGTCCCAAAAATATACAGTCAAAACAAGATTTCCTTACCGGTGTCACATAAACCAAACCCAATAGGAAACCACAGATGGAAGACACCAAGGCCACTACCCAGTATTTCAAGGACTTGTATTGATCACATATTATAGTAACAATTGTGCTCTGTAGGGCTACAATTGAACCCACACCCAGTACGAACAGCATAAAGAAGAAAAGAACGGCAAAAAATTGCGGTACAGCTTGGAATTTTGCTATAGCATCGGGATATGAAATAAACGCCAAAGCAGTACCACTCTTAACCACTTCCCTGATATTGGTAATATTGAGGTTATGAGCCAAATTTCCTAAAATACCGAATATTGTGATGCCGGCCAACATACTGGTTACTGTATCCAAACTGGTTACTATCATGGCGTCTCTAAAACAAGAAAAGTATAATAAAGTCAGATTCAGATTATATATTAACAAAATTTTCATTTACCTATAAATTGTATGATCGAAACGGTTGTATGATGAAAACATTATAATGGGTCCCACGCCCACAGCCAAAGAAAAGAAGCATTGGACCACCGCTTCCTTCCAAACCTGTTAAAATTTTGTGAAATTTATTTGAATAAATTTCTAACATCACATTTCCTTTTATACCTTTAAGTTCAATAGCTCACTCCATTGAGGGTTCAAAAAGAATATAATGCCATCGACAGCGCCATCTAGTGTTACACTACGTATTAGTAGAGCTATCAATACCAAATAAGGAAACAGGGCCAGAAAATAGGCTGCCTTTCCAGAACTTTTAACACCTTTACGTATGACCAGAAATATAACTACCCATGAAGCCAACAAGGTAAGGGCCAAATATAAGTCGGGAGCACCTAAACCATCCGCTATTTGTAACTTTTCTTTGGCAACAATTTCACTAAAAAGAAAAGAAAAAGAGATCAAGTTATTCACATAAAAACAGGGGCCAAATCGCCGGATTCGATATCGATCGAAATGTTACATATTTCAGAAACATTTGTGTAGCATACTTTAAGGATGATCGAAATAATATATAATATAAATGGTTCACTACATTGTAACTTATTTATCAAAAGTTTGCTGATAGTAAAAGGATTTTATTTAAACTAAATGTTTTGACAAACAAACGGATATATGTATTTATATGTCAGATTTTGCTTCGAAGTCTGAATTTTCGATCGATATGAAATACTGCGATTTGGCTCCAGATTTAACTCAGAAACTTACGTAAAATACAGCTCCGAACTACTTATCAGTTTTTGTGAGGAGTTATGCGGCTGTATTGAATCTGGCTTGGGCAAGGAATCTAAGCAATTCTGACCCCATTCCTCTCGACAATAGGTCCAGGGTAATACTGATTGGAATGAGACCAACATATAATAGAGAGTTAAGGCTATTAGGGAGGAGTAATAAGTTATGACACATATTGTGCCAAATGCTTGACCATAGCCTACGCCTAAATGCGAAATTTAATTAAAATTTACATCATTATTTTCATAACCGATCACTATCTTGCATACCCAAAAATGAGGGGCATATTGACCACACCTTAACCGAACCTTTACTTGAGAATTGTCCCAATATCATTTCCAAATAATACATGGGTTTACCTTCAAGTAAAAATATACATTTTGAATACAAATACTTTTGGATTTTGAAAAATTGTTACCTATAAAAAATAAAACCACCAAATAGGGTATAAGAAAAGCTCCTCCGCCATTTTCAAAGGCAGTGAAAGGAAATCGCCAAACATTACCTAAGCCTACGGACATCGATATACAAGACATAAGAAATTCTAATCCATTACCCCAATTAGGTCTTTCCTCACCACCACCGCCTCCGGCATCGACTATATCTTCGGTCTTCTTATCATCTGTATTTGAGAGCTGAAAAATGAAAAAACTAATTTAATATATGTGACCCGGTCTAGGAAAAGGGAAAAGGTGGCTTATGACTCAAACACAAAATTTCGAAAAATTAGCTAATTTTTCGAAATTTGCCATTTTTTATAAAATTTAATTTTCTGGATTCGTTTATGAATTCCCGCTACTTTTTATTTTTCAAATCTTAAGAGAATATATGGGGCTATATAACTGCATTTCAGAAAGTTGCAAAATCGACTTGACTTTTTTGTTATATCTTCGAAAACACAAAAAATTTCTTAAAAATTAGACAAATTTCGTTTGATGCTGTGCGTGAAGGAAATGTTGTGCTGACTTAAATTTTGGTTTTAATTCATCCCAGAACCCCATTCTCTACGATTGTATAATTACATCAACTTTTAATAAAAAACTTTTTAGTAAAAAGTAAAAAAATTGATACCATCTTTTTGAGAAAAAAAATGCACTTTTTTCGATCAGCGTAAAATATTTGACTTTGGAAATTTCTCAACATCAAACGGTTCAAGATATTTAAAAACGGTTTTCACTTTTTTATTTTCTGAACTATTGGCTGTATGTCAGTATTTTTCAAAATATGGGTTTAATATCGAATGCACAATGAGTAAAAGCTATAAAAAAGTAGTAGAGAAAAATTATTTTTTTTTTATTTTCAAAATGAAATAACTTAAAATCCATAATAGCTATTATAGTAAAGTAAACATGTTTTTTCATCGTTTCTTTAAATTCATTTCGAAATATAAAAAATCAACCATATTGGACCATAAATGAAAGAACTACACGGTCCAAAAGCTTTTTTACTTCTGAGGTGGTCTACTTTGACGCCCAATGATTCACCCTGTATCTCATACATACTAATGCAATTAGACTTACAGTTTAGAAGATATAGATTTATTACTACTTTTTTTGTTTCAAAAAACTGTGCGTTGAAATTGGTCCATATTTGATCATAGCTCCCATACAAGACCAACTACACTGCTCTGCAAAAATTCAACTCCAAAACGATAAGAGATACAGAAAAATTATATTAGACTAAAATAAATGCAATTTTGTTGTGCATCTTCAAGTGTTTTAATTTTGAAAATCGGATGAGTCGTTCTCGATTTAGGACGAAATAGGTCTCCGTACCTGACTAATTTAAGGGGAAAAATTTGCCACGCCCATAAAAAAATCCAGATCTGATGGAAAAAAACCGACAACGGATCTGAGTTTAACGCATCAAAATCCATGTAGTCCACATAGTTTTATTAAAAGGAGGATTTAGCTGCAGAGCAGTGCTATCAAAAGTCACTTTAATGCGACAAAAATCACAAAATTGCCCATAAACCTAAAGATAATGTCAATTTTATGCTTATTAAAAATATGATACCCTACATCACTTTAGGGTATTATATTCTTCGTTCTTGACCAACTATACATGGGTGGAAAGGGTATTATAAGTCTGTGTTGATGTATGTAAAGCATATAAATATTTGTCTTAGAATGATTTAGCGATGTCAGTCCGTCCATCTGGCTGGACGGTTAGACCCCATGTAAACCATATAATCAAAGTACAGATAATTTGATGAAATTTGGCAAAGATCATTTTTTTTTGATAGTGGAACCATGGCTATTGAAATTTGTCAAAATCGGTCCATTATTTATGGTACCTCCCATAGGTCCCATTTTCCGGAGTTGATATATTGGCCACAAATATCAATATTTTTTCATGAAATTTAAAACAAATACTGCTTATGTAAACTAAAATTACTGTACCAAAATTAGTCCACAATTTACCATAGCTCCCATACAAACTCTTTTGTCAAAACGCACTAAATGAGATAAAAATCACTAAAACGCTCGTAAATCTGAAGATAATGAGAATTTAAGCTTATTTTTTGCAAACATAATTTTTGTAACAACAGTAATAAATTTGCTAAATTCGAGATAATCGGTCCACATTTGACCCCAGCTCAAATATAAGTCCAAATGACGAAAACAGCTTAAATATATACGTTTTGAAAAAGTGTTTGCATGATGGCAAAATTTAGCAAATATTTGTCTTTATACAGGAAAAAGAACACCTTTGACCTTAATGGTAAAGGGTATCATATGGTCGGGCTTGACCGACTATAGCACTTTCTTACTTGTGTAAACCAAAATCACTGTACCAAATTTCGTTGAAATCGGTCTACATTTGAACACTGCTCCCATACAAACTCTTCTGTTAAAACGCACTAAATGAGATAGGAAAAGAGCATCATTGACCTTAGTGGTGAAGGGAATTGACCGACTTTCAAACATGTTTTTTTATGAAATTAAAAACAAATACTTCTTATCTAAACCAAAATCACTGTAGCAAATTTCGTTGAAATCGGTCTACATTTGACCATGGCTCCCATACAAACTTTTCTGTCAAAAATGAGACAAAAACCTCTAAAACGCTCATAAATCTGAAGTTTATTTTTTTAGCATACATACATTTTTGTGACAACTGTAATCAATTTGCCAAATTCGAGACCATCGGTCCACATTTGACCTTAGCTCTCATATAAGTTCAAATGATGGAAAAAGCTTAAATACATAAGTTTTAAGAAAATGTTTGTATAATGGCAAAATTTAGCAAATATTTGTCTTTATACAGGAAAAAGAACACCTTTAACCTTAGTGGTGAAGGGTATCGTATGGTCGGGCTTGACCGACTTTAGCACTTTCTTAGTTGTTTTTACTAACTAATATAATTCATTCAACTATTTATTACTTATTGTATAGTCAAAGGTAATCAAACAAAAGCTTGACCAATTCGACATATGTATGTATACACGTTTTTCAAAACGTGAGGGATATGAAAGTGAATTTTCACAACATGATCTGAACTTTAAAATTCTAAAGTTTTAAAATAGTTAACATTTTTCATACTTTAAATAAATTATTTAAGCATTAACGTATGTATATAAAATTGTCTATTTTCTTAATGAAGTAATCAACTTTTTTTTAATAATTACACTACGTAACACTTGTTAGGTATCTGAGACCTGATCTTTACGTAATATTGTCGGCTGAATTGTAAAGTATTTGAAGATGAAAGACTTGCTGATGCAATCAGACTTAAAGTTTAGAAGGCTTTTTTTGTTGCAAACCACTGTGCTCGTTGTGAGTACGGTGTTGCCAAATTTTAGCTATATACATTAGCTTTAATGCTATAAACTCAATCACGGCTACGGGCTACAACTTGTTAAAATTAGAATACACGCAGCGTCGACACAGCCACACGACTACCATCCCCGTTATAGCTGTAACCTACATTAAACTAATTTCTATTTTTGTTGGCGACAATAACAGATTTAGTGCTATCAATACTATAGAATATTGAAATAAATGAACGATTTAAACTACTTAATTTTATTTACGACGAAGAAAATTTATATAAGCAATTTATATACTTATCAAATATTTATATATATAATGTATTTAATAATACCTGATAAATATATAATATACAAATTTATATTTTTTAAACTCTACCTCAATAGAAGTAAATTTTAAAGAAGTTAATTTTCAAACTGCCATATCTCACACACTTCATGTGCCAGAGATACGTAAATTAGGTTATATAACAGCCCAGTATGTCCTGGGCTTCTAAATTGTTTTAAGATATGCGAATTTTTATAAAAAAAAAAGTCGGTTGTAAATAAGTTTTTAGTATATAGCTCTTAATCAATTATGAATCCGAGGAATATCTATATCATTTGAAAGGTATTTTCTGTAGCTTTTGTTAATTACCAAAAAGTCAATATCAGATATAAATTTCTAAAAATATGCCGTATAATTCTTGAAATTTAAAAAGCCCCTAACTCTCATACTAAAAGAGGTCATACCAAAATCTTTCTATAAGAATTTTTTGATTTTTAAACATACTATCAGGTGCAGGGAAACCGTTGATATCGGAGGTTAATTACTAAAATGAATTTATGTAATTTCTATCAATATATAAATTGTAATTTGTCCATCTTATAAACGCGATACTAGCACCACTCATAAACAGCTGTTTCTCAATGTAGCTGCCGTCTTAAAAATAATTAAGTAGCTGAGGTGACGAAACCTGCCAACGACTTTTATATTCGGTGTTCGTATAGTCTGCTGTCGAGATTGTGTTTACAACATAACAGTTCCCGATACTTAAAAATATTAACCCTCGTTCTGTAATATTTACCCCCAAAAGACATGTTCCTAAAAAATTATTACACGTCTAATAATTTAAAATGCACATATTTATTCACCAGTTTTTAAAACTAGAAACTAAATACTAAAATAATTTGAATTTACTAATAAAAACCTCAATGGGTACTTTTTGTATGCAGTTTAATTTCCCATCCATTTTTCTATTTCCTTAAAACCTAACATTCAAAACTGTCTAGTTCAAATACTCGTAGTTTAATATGATATAAAAAAAACCGGCTTTCATTTATCGTGACGTTTTATTACTCACCCGATTTGACTAGTTCAGGTTTACGGTCAACTTTTCTATTAAATTTTTTTGTTGTAATTACTTTACAAGTATAAAATAATGTAAATAATTACAACAATAATAAATGTTGTGGGTAGCAAATGTAACACGATACAGCTGAGTTCCAATAATTATAGAGATTTTCGATTTAACACAGTAAAAATATTTTATTTGAAAGCTTATTTTCATTATGAAGATTTTACTGTATTACACATAATGTAAAGGTAAATCACTTGTAAACTAGTATTTTGTAATTTTTAAATTACAATTATTTAAATATTTTGTAATAAATTATTAGCTGACTTCACTTATTTGTGGGGGATTTTTATAGAGATGTTTGAAATCAATTTATTTGTAAAATAAAATTAAATTGATGTTAATTCAATCTTAAATCATAGAAATACTTTCATTATAAATGGTCTTTCAGAAAAAACTTCAAAAAATTGACAGTTGATAAAAGTCACCAGCTTGAAGATTGGTCCGTCAAATTTGATTTTTAAAATAGAAGTTCTGCTCTACCTACCAATGTACAGTGGGTTGGTAGAAAAATAGAGTGGAAATAAGTCCACAACTTCTAAACCGTTAAGCGGATTTTTAAAACATTTTGGAACATCAAATTAGGTGTTTTTTTACATCTCGCGTGCGTTCGGAGGAATTATGGATCAAAATGAAAATATCCCTAAACAATAGGTCTGTGGTACGAATAGATAAGAAGTATTTTTTTAATCAATTCTTAAGACACAGCAACCCAAAATATATCTAGCTACAAAATTTTTATGTGTAAAAACCAAAGGTTTAAAATGTTGCTCAAAATATGTATTGTAGTTAAGCCGTTTTGGTTTCAGAAAATATTCAGCTTGTAGTTAAGCCCTTTTGTTTTTTCGTAAAATTACTCATTTTTTTGTCATTGAAGTTCTCACAAATGTCTTTGCTGTTGCACTGTTGACCAAATTTCAAAATTTGGAATTAATATTTCATTTAGTTTAAAAGTTATGATGTTTTTTTTTTGCTTATCATATAAACATTTTTTCCCGAAACAAAGATGTTGAAAGAGTATAAGTTAGATTTCCGGTCGGACATTGACCTGTTTGTCTACAGATTAACTCTAAAACTCCTCTGTTCTAACTATATGAAATTTCATTTAAGTATATTTAACCGTTTAAAAGTTAAGTGGTTGTTTCTGAAATAATATATATATATATATATATATATATATATATATATATATATATATATACATATATATATATATATATATATATATATATATATATATATATATATATATATATATATATATATATTGTTTTAAGTGATTTATGAGTCTGAGGTGCCCTAGTTTGGGGACCGATTGTGCCGCCCAAGTAAAATCTAGGCTTTCCAGGTTCAAAACTTAAGCTCCCCGACACTTCTACTATATGCACATAAAATCTGCCCACATACTTATTTCCATTCTATTTTTCCACCATCCCACTGTGCAAGGGGGCTTTAGACCGGATAAATCTATCACTGACCAGAACATTACGCTACTGCAAATCCTGGAGAAGACCCAAAAAAATCAAATAGATACTTATCATCTTCTTCGTTGACTACAAAGCAGCTTTTTTTCATCTGTTAAAATAGGTAAGTACCAATCAGAGTCCTTCGCAACTAAAAGGGGATTCAGGCGATGCGATAGTTTATCATGCGATCCGTTCAATATTGTGTTAAAGGAAATCCTGCGTAATGCTGCAGTTAATACAACTGAAACAATTTTCAAAAGAAAACACATGCTACTAGCGTTTGACATTGATTTTATGGGACCCAGATTGCTCGAGGCGACCGCCGCCTTTTCAAGTATCTAGAAGAAATCTAATAAAATGGGTCTAGTTGTCAATGAATCGAAAACAAAACTGCTAGTTTCTACAAGCAGACAGTCCACAAGAATTGGACCACATGTGATCGTTAAGAACTATAGCTTTATCGACATCGAATGAACCATCAGCTGTATGAGTTATACGCTGACATCTACATAGTATCAAACAGCAGCGGCTGCGTTTGCTGGGACATGTTGTGCGAATGGATGAAAATGCTCCAGCAAAAAACGAATTCGAAAATAATTCTGAGAGAACTCGTAAAAAAGGACGTCGAAAATTCAATTAAAAGACCAAGTAAAGGAAAATTTTTAAAAGATTGACCAATGAAGTTAGAGAATATATGCACAAGAACGAAAAAATATGCTAAGCCTTTGACCTAAACAGGTTGTAAATATAGGCTATTTAAGTAAGTCCCAGTTTACATTGTACAACTTTTGTCGTTGCAATTCTTAGTTTGTGGGAAAATAGGAGGAGTAAAAATTCTAGGGGAAGAGAGAAACTAAAAGTAGTACACATATGCATGTACTCTTGCAATTCGTTTATTCCCCAATTCGTAATTTTAATCGTGAAGTTAGCTGCAAGTATATTTTGACACTTGTTTTATTTTCTTATTCATGAGTGCTCACGTTCAAGTGGCTTTATTTTCAATTGAATTAAATATAAAATTAAAAATATTTGTAAATTGTAATTTGTAATTGGAATTTATCAATATCCATTTCGAAAAACAATTTCGTTTACACGAAAAATACTTGTTTGAGCACAAATGTTTTGTTTTTTTTTTACCACACGAATATACTTAAAAAAGAAAATGTCAAAAATTATGTACCTATGCATACGTCAATAAAAAATATCGGCGACAAAAATCGTACAATTTAAACGCAAATGCAATTTTAAAGAAAGAACGACAAAAATCGCAGCGATAAAGATTGTACAATGTAAACTGGGACTAAGTAAGATGAGAACTATTGTAGATGAATGAATACATGGAAAACAAAGTTGTCGAATTTGTAACGATATCAATCCACATGAGTTCTAAAAGATAGAAACACGTTTTTCTATATAATGAGTATTTTTTGTAATTATATAATGAGTATTTTTTGTAATATAATGAGTATTTTTTTGTAATTATGCGTCTAGTAAAAACGAAATATACTATATCGATCAAATCAAAATCTTTTAGCTATATCCGTCCGTTTGTCTATCAGAGATATTAAATCTGTATCTTCTAAACTGTAAGTCTGACCCAAGCTTTCTGAATTTTAATTTAATGATTATGCTGTGTGAATTCTTCTTCTTCCTTGACTCCCAGTAGAGTACAGGGCCTGTGTAAATTATTAGGCGTCAACATAGATCACCTCAAAATCTAAATAGGTCTTTTAATCATGATTTTTTACTTTTTGGAATGAGTTTGGAGAAACGAAAAAAACATATTTATATCACTAAAATAACTGTTATTTCGTTCCAAAAATAAAAGAAAATATTAATATCTTCGACTTTTTTTTAGTTTTTGTCCGACTGTGCATTCGATATTAACAATTCTCTTAAACATACTAATGTAATCAGACTTACAGTTTAGAAGATACAGATTGATTACCAAGTTTTTTTTAGCCACTGTACGCCCTACAGCATTAACACGCCATCGATGTAAAAGAAATAAAATTGGTTGTAGAACAAAAAAAACTTAAAACTAACTACAGATGATGCAACTGCAATAACAGTGTTAATATAAATTAATTTTAGATTATCCTTATAGAAACTGCAATCAGTATACTAAATGTTGTTTAGATCGTCCCATATTAGATCATACTTCCTATACAATACCAACTTTTGGAAGTCACGGACTAGTCATCTGTAAACAATCGGACTTATTACTTATATTACACCCACTCTCAAAAATGACATAAATGTACATAAATTTCGTGGACCTGATGCTGTGATAAGAAAATTATGCTCAGATATGTCCCTAAGATTTAAAAAAACGTAGGTATATATTTGTTGACAATATTTGCACCTCACGTAACCTCAGTGATGAATGGTATCAAATAGTCGGGCTTGACCAACAACAGCCACTTTATTACTTGTTTTGTTACTTTGTTTTTTTACCATGAAAATATTTATAAATAAATTTATTTGAATTTCCGTTATAACAAATGTGATCTCTTTTAAATAAAGTTAAATTTAACCAATTTGAATTTTTATATATAACATATGAATGAGCTCAGTTAAAAGTCAATAAAAGAACAAAAAAGGTTTTATTTACAAAAAGTCTGTCTGTAAGACAGTCATTTTTACATTTACCAGCAAATGTATTTCTCGCAATAAATTTATGTCAATAATCAATAAAAAAATATTTTAAAATGCAATTTTATTTAAAAAACTGCAAACAAAAAAAATTCTTAACAAATAAAATATTCAATTAAACCGTGAAGTGAGTAATTCGATTATACTATAGGGTTAATCGTTTAAACTTTTGATTAATTAATAATATTTTTCAAATACAAAATATCTTTAATGATATTTTTCCCCAAAACGAATTATTTTTTCACATTTTTAACAGCCTAATCATGATCTCGGCTTAGACTATAGCATGTGACATCTAATAAATAGTCTAGTGTTTTTAGTCACGCTAAATTATAGCAGTTAATTTAGTTATTTAATAATTTTAAAATATTTCGAATAATTTTTCAATTTAATCATCACACCTTAACTTCCGCCCAGGTAGTAAAGTTTAAAACGATACCTGCCTGATAACTTTATAGAAAGAAATTATTTTATAAACAAAATTATAGGCGGTCAAAATCTCTGCTAAGTATTTATTTTAAATTTCCTATTGCATTGGGTTCTTCAAAACGAGACTTAAATCCTTGTTCCCAAACGGACCTATATATTACTTAAAACAAACTAGAACATAAAGTGACTTTCTTAACCATGTCGCTATATTGTATCCATATGGATACACTCAACTTATTTTATTGTTTTTCAAAAAAGAAAACCCAACTGACCTTTTTCTATTTTTGAAATCTAAAGAGAATATATGGAATTATATAACTGCATTTCAGAAAGTTGCAAAATCGGCTTGACTTTTTTGTTATATGTTTGAAAACACAAAAATTGTCTTAAAAATTAGACAAATTTCGTTCAATGCTGTAAAGGTAAATATTGCACTGACTTAAATTTTGGTTTAAAATCAACCTAGAACCCCATTCTCTGCCAATGGGTAAAAAATTTATACCGTCTTTTTGAGAAAAAAATGCACATTTTTCGATTAGCGAAAATTATTTGACTTTCTCAACATTCAATATATTTCAAAACGGTTTTTGGCTGTATGTCAGTATTTATACCCTTCACCACCATAAGTGAAAAAGGGTATTATAAGTTTGTGCTGATGTATGTAACGCATAGAAATATTTGTATTAGACCCACCTTTTGGTATACCAATAGGCTTAGAATCGCTTTCTGAGTCGATTTAGCGATGTCAGTTCGTCCGTCCGTCTGGCTGGCTGGACCCCATGTAAACGATGTAATCAAAGTACAGGTCGCAATTCAAAAGATAATTTGATGAAATCAATCACTTTTTTGATAGTGGTACCATGGCTTTTGAAATTCGTCAAAATAGGTCCATTATTTATGGTACCTTCCATAGGTCCCACTTCCTGGAATTGATATATTGGTCACAAATGTCCGTCCGTCTGGCTGAACGGCTGGCTGGGCCCCCATGTAAACCATGTAATCAAAGTACAGATCGCAATTCTAAAGATAATTTGATGAAATTTGGCACTGATCATTTTTTGTTAGTGGGAATATTGAAATTCGTCAAAATAGGTCCATTATTTATGGTACCTCCCATAGGTCCCACTTCCCGGAATTGATATATTGGTCACAAATATCAATATTTTTTCATAAAATTTAAAATTAATTAATACTGCTTATGTAAACTCAAAACACTGCAACAAATTTTGTTGAAATCGGTCCACATTTGACCATAGATCCCATACAAAGTCTTCTATCAAAACGCACTAAATGAGACAAATATCACTAAAACGCTCATAAATAAAGTAATGACAATTTTAAGTTGACTTCAATTTGCTAAATTTTTGAGATAATTGGTCCACATTTGACCCTTGCTCTCATAAAGGGTGTCCCAATTAGAACGCAATTTTTAAATTTGGCGCGATTCGAAGTAGCTAGTAGAAGGTACGAGGTTAGTAAAAATGGAGCGCTACACGAACGAACAACGCATTCTCATTGTGAAATTGTTTTATAAAAAAGGTAAAAGTTTTGCGGTTACAGTTCGCAAATTGCGATCAATTTGGAATAACAATAATGCTCCAAAAGAGTCAACTGTAAAGAGATTAATGGATAAATTTGCCGAAACTGGGTCTGTTAGTGACAACAACGCGCCTTCGACCAGGTCGATCGACCGAAAATGTCGCAGCTATACGTGATGATGTCGCTCAAACTCCATCCACCTTAATTCGACACCGAGCTCAGCAAATTGGTGTCTCCAAATCCGCTATGCAGCGAATTTTGACAAAAGATTTGCATCAATATGCATACAAAGTTCAATTGACTCAGGAACTGAAGCCAGATGACGATGGACAGCTAAGGGAGTTCGTTAATTTGGTATTGGAGAGACAACATTAAAATGCTGATTTTGCCGATAAAATCATCTTCAGTGACGAGGCACATTTCCATCTTGATAGCTTTGTCAATAGGCAGAATTGTCGCATTTGGGATGAGGAAAATCCTCGAGTGATTCACGAGAAGCAAATGCATCCTCAACGTGTCTTTGTGTGGTGTGGTTTTTTGGCTGGAGGTCAAGCGCAAACAGTCAATGGTGTTCGGTATCGTGAAATGATAACCAGTTTTTTCTCACCTATAATTGAAGAAATTAATGTGGAGGGCATGTGGTTTCAACAAGACGGCGCCACATGTCATACAGCCAGAGAAACAATTCAATTTCTACATCATCAGACCAGAATTGGCCGCCTTTAGATTTTTTTCTTTGGGGTTTTTTGAAGTCGATGGCTTACGCGAATAAGCCGACGACGACTCAAGCCTTAAAAGAGAAAATTGGACGCTGCATTAATGAAATACCGCAGCATTTATGCAAAAAGGTCATTGAAAATGTCATTTAAAGATCATGTGTGTGTGCCAGCAAATCCGCAGCAGCCATGTGCACGATATCTTGTTCCATACATAACCTCATTCTGTCTACTATACGATATAATAAAGTTTCATGATTTTTTTTTTTTTCATATCTGTGTTTTATTTAAAATTTAAAAATTGCATTTTAGTTGGGACACCCTTTATAAGTCCAAATGACGGAAACAGCTTAAATATGTAAGTTTTGAGAAAATGTTTGTATGATGGCAAAATTTAGCAAATATTTATCTTTATACAGGAAAAAAACACATTTGACCTTAGTGGTGAAGAGTATCATAAGGTCGGGCTTGACCGACTATAGCA
This sequence comes from Stomorhina lunata, assembly GCA_933228675.1. NCBI lineage: Eukaryota > Metazoa > Arthropoda > Insecta > Diptera > Rhiniidae > Stomorhina > Stomorhina lunata. Next base: position 85,687,336 of record OW121743.1, read on the forward strand.
CTTTCTTACTTGTTTTTTGTTGTTTTTAAATCTAGGGAAACTTGGTAGGATGTTATGTTAATTTTTCAGTTCCGTTATTTTTGCACAAAAACGAGACCAAACATCAAAGTTGCTTAAAAGCAACAATGGGGGCGAAAGGGTTAAGGGTATAAAATCCCACAAAAACACTTATTTGCTTTTTCTTCTTTCGAAAGATTGTTGTTTTTCTTCATGTGTAACAAGTTGCTCCTAATGAAACCATATATTATCTAAATTTAAAATAAAAATTTTAGGCCTCAAAAAGCTTCGGATTATCTCCCTATAAATGGTTATGATATGTCAATTAGTTTCAAAAATTTGACAATTAGTTTCAAAAATTTGTGGTGAAGGGAAAAAGAAGTTTTGTGTCGCGGTGTAATCCATTTGTAACCTAAAGTAAATGACATTTAAAATAATATATAAAATATTTACTTCAATTGAAATCATGGTTGTAACTCTTCCATTCGTGGCATTTGTTTTAACCTCCATTTTTTATATTGGAAATGTTTTAATAACTTATTTTAATTTTATTATTTAACAATTTAATGCTTGGTTGCAATTAGCAAAAGAAAAAAACAAAATATTAATATTTAAACTTTAATTTGTTTCTGTGTCTAATTAACATTTCTATTGTTAATTAACTTTAATTCATTATTCAAAAAAAAAACACTTTTAACAATTTAATAAAATTAAAAAAATTCTCATTTTGGTTTTAAAACAAAATTATTATTTTAAAATTATTTAATATTAATAATATAAATTTTTCAACACTTATTTAAACAACACGAAAACACGCATTTGAATTTTAAATTTCATTAAAAAAAAAACGATCGTAACGATCTTTGCAAATAAAAATTTATAATGTGAATTGGTAAAAGGTTTAAACCGCACTACCGATTGTTTTAACTTAACATTAACAATTAAAGTAACAAATACAATTTATTTATTATAACTCAAAATATTAAAATGTTGAACTCAGTTTTGAAACAAAACTCAAATATTGCAGCAGCAATAAAAAAATTGTACTACAAAACAATGACAAAAAGTACTCAAATTGATCTGATCTGAGCAGAACAAAGAATTTTTCATATTTCACTGTCAATGTTAAAGTAAAAGTCCCCGTCTCTTAGCAATCGATCGTTTGGAGTCAATTCTTAATTATTATATTCTTAATGATATGTAATTCCATTATTTAATATGAGTATTTACTTAGTGGGAACATTTACTTTAAGTTCTCAACGGTTTTGCACCTGCTCGAACATTTTGCCTTTGTATGGGTATTATAAATTTGTGCTGATGTATGTAACGCATAGAAATATTTGTCTTCACCTTTTAGTGTACCAATAGGCTTAGAATCACTTTCTAAGTCGATTTAGCGATGTCAGTCCGTCCGTCCGTCAGTCTGGCTGGTCGCTGGCTGGCTGGACCCCCATGTAAACTTTGGAATCAAACTACAGGTCCCAATTCTAAAGATAATTTGATGAAATTTGTCACAAATAATTTTGGCTATTAAAATTCGTCAAAATCGGTCCATTATTTATTTCCGGGAATTGGGACCTATGGGAGCCCAATTCCCGGAATTGATATATTTTTTCATGAAATTTAAAATAAATACTGCTTATGTAAACTAAAATGACTGTCCACATTTGCTCTCATATAAGTCCAAATACTTAAATATATAAATTTTAAGAAGATGTTTGTATGATGGCAAAATTTAGCAAATATTTGTCTTTATACAGAAAAAAGAACACCTTTGACCTTAGTGGTAAAGGGTATCGTATGGTCGGGCTTGACCGACTGTAGCACTTTCTTACTTGTTTAAGGTAACCTCTAGTTTTCGAGATACAGCGTTATTTAAAAAATGGAGGAGGTTGCGCAATTAATATTCGTGTAAATCGAAAACTGTTTATTTTCATGAACTAAATTAAAAAATCGAAAATAATTTTTTTTGTTTGCAAAAAAACAAGTAAGAAAAGCTATAGTCTATCAAGCCCAACTATATCATACCCTTCACTACTAAGGTCAAATATGGACCAACAATTAAACAAGTTTTCTTTAAGTCTTAGAGACATACATACATATACTATAAGCTATTTTTACAAAATTTCGAGATTTATATCATTTCCGGCAAAGGGCCTGATATGGAAGCTAGGGTTTAATTGTGGACTGATTGTTATCAAATTTTGGTTATATATATATAATTCCCCGACAACATTCCAATTGGAACAAGGGGTACTTCTCTCAGACAATGAGCTGCTTCCGATTCTATTTTTAGACTCATTGAAAGGGACCTACGTTTTGACGGCGACTCCGAACGGCAAATGCATTAGTTAGAGAAGTTTTACATAGCCTAATACTCAATAACCAGTGGCTAGCTAAGTTATGAGCCGCCGCTTTTTTGAAAATTAATTTTTTTCAAGTGGGTCTTGACGGGGATCGAGAGACCTCTGGTATGCTAGGCGGATGACTCACCTGCTATACCACGGCTAACACTTTAGTGTGATTTTTTTTAGCAATTGCAAAATTTCTTGAATATGGATTTACAACATTTATGTTACGATGAAAGGACTTATTGATCCGCCCTCATATTTTTGACTTTTGCTATTAAAACAAATGTCTTGCTTTTTAGTTAAAATCAATTTTGTTCTAAAGTTCATTAACTCCATTTTTTGGTTAAAAGACATACTTTTGATCTTTATTGCCAATAAATAAAAATCACACACTTTCGTATTCAAAGACTTCCAAATTGTGATAAGAGTTTTTGTCCAATATCATAAATAAAATTAATTAAAAAAATTGCATTTCAAAAGGTTAAAATTTTTAATTAAAAGATAAATAGGGCGTAATTAGAAAGAAAAATTAAAATAATTTGGTTAAGTAAATTTTGAAAAAAAAAGTGTTAAAAAGTTTTTTTTTAGTCATTACCGATAAAAAGTGATTTCTATAATTTAATTTTTCTATAATTTCATCTTTCCGATTCGGACTAGTTTGAAAAAGTTGCTCAAATCAATTCTAATATAATTCCGCAATATTTTCTAGGATATTGTCTTCTCCTATTAGTCAGTATCCTATTATCAGTAGTAGGCAGGCCATACCACCAGCGGCCGATGAATTTTTATAGTTTTCGTAAATACCACGATCATTAAAAAAACTTGTGAAAATGAGTATTAAAATCATTCAGTTGGAATTTGTATGTTAATAGAGTTGGTTGGTGCCGCGTTGTTAAAGAAAAGAAAAAAAAAATAGTCAAGAAACAAGTAAGAAAGTGCTATAGTCGGTCAAGCCCGACCATACGATACCCTTCACCACTAAGGTCAACGGTGTAATTTTTCATGTACATATAAAAACAAATATTTGCTTAATTTTGCAATCATATAAACATTTTCTCAAAACTTATATATTTAAGCTGTTTCTGTCATTTGGACTTATATGAGAGCCAGGGTCAAATGTGGACCGATTATCTCGAAATTTGGCAAATTGATTACAAAATTTATGTATGCAAAAAATAAACTTAAAATTCTCATTATCTTCAGATTTACGAGCGTTTTAGTGATTTTTGTCTCATTTAGTGCGTTTTTAAAGAAGAGTTTGTATGGAAGCTATGGTCAAATGTGAACCGATTTCAACAAAATTTGGTACAGTGATTTAACTTTACATAAAAAGTATTGGTTTTAAATTTCATGAAAAAATATTGATATTTATTTCCAATATATAAATTTCGGGAAGTGGGACCTATGGGAGGTACCACAAATAATGGACCGATTTTGACGAATTTCAATAGCCATGGTCCCATTATCAAAAAAATTATCTGTGTTAAATTTCATCAAATTATCTTTAGAATTGCGACCTGTAGTTTGATTACAAGGTTTACATGGGGGTCCAGCCAGACGGACGGACTGACTGACATCGCTAATTCGACTCAGAAAATGCCTATTGGTATACTAAAAGGTGGATCTAAGACAAATATTTGAATGAGTTACATACATCAGCACAAACTTATAATACCCTTTCCATCTATGCACAGTAGGAAATTACGGCCAAAACCCCCAAATTGTTTTTAATTTTTTTTGAGAAATTTAGTGCCAGATTAGAGCTGACATTTCAAAACATGTAATCGTAATTTTTTATCATACTGCATTGCCTACTAAGGCTGTAATAATTCCTTAAAGTTTGAATATTTGTTTATATGTTCGTAATAAAATTATTTGTATATTTGAACGCATATATAAAATTCGCTTAATTTTGGAATACGTGTACAATTTTGACTTTTTCTTTTTTGAATTAAAAAGAAGATAGCTTTTACTAATCAAAAGCGCTAATTTCAATATCTTTTGACCTATGCTTCATCTAGAATTCTAGCGGTTAAAACAACCATAAAAAATTAAAAAAAAAAATTATTACAAAGTTTGATAGACCGCGAATTTTTTTTAGAGATTTTTAGAGGTTGAAGCACAACACTCTCTAATAGCTGAATTCAATAATTAATAAGCCCTATGAATTTCATATCCATTTGTATCCCATTTCAAGAATTATAACGTTTTTAGTTACACCCCTTTTTCACAATTTTTTGCAATTTATCGCTAAAAAATCACTACTTGAAGTGAAATATAGGCGTCATGTAATTTTTTTATGAAATTTTCTTTAGTTTCCTTTCTAATTCTATGCAAAATTTATATATAAAGATAAAAAACAACAAAATTTTTAATTTTTAATGACTTTTGTATAATTTATTTAAGTATATAGGTGGTGGTCACATAATTGTGGACGCAATAAAAATTTTTAAATCTGCAAATTTAATATTATTCAAGAACTCGTATTTTTTTTATAAAAATATTCAATGTTTAGAGTTTTTCTGTAGGTTTGTTAGAAGCATACAAAATCTGGTTTTAAGCTCATAGTATGAACCCAATATCTCTGAAAGGAGATATCCGATTTTGTCAAGTCATGTATCGTAGGATAGGTATTCTTTTCATATATTATCCTATTTAAGTAAATAATTTTTATAATCGCCAGCAAAGATTTTTTAGCATGTTTAGTAGTCCAGTTTCATGTGACCACAGACTTTATATTTTCTTAAAAAAAATATTTCAGTTTAACTAAGGGTATATTATTTATATATATATATTATTTATATGTGAACCGCCGTGGTATAGCAGGTTAGTCATCCGCCTAGCATACCAGAGGCCCAAGTTCGATCCCTGGCCAGACTCACTTGAAAAAATAAATTTTCAAAAAAGCGGCGGTTCACCTCATAACTCAGCTAGCCACTGGTTATTGAGTATTAGGCTATGTAAAACTTCTCTAACTAATGCATTTGCCGTTCGGAGCCGGCGTTAAAACGTAGGTCCCTTTCAATGAGTATAAAAATAGAATCGGATGCAGCCCATTGTCTGAGAGAAGTACCCCTTGTTCCAATTGGAATGTTGTCGGGGAATTATATATATATATATATATATTATTTATATACACTAAAAATTTCAAATACAAAAGTCAATATATGACCAAGTTATTGAGTTTTGGCCGTATTCTCCCACTGTGCTATGGTGGTGAAGGGTATAACAAATCAAAATCCAATTTATAGCAACAAAATACATGGTTCGAGAGAACAAAGAAATATAATCTCGAACATTGTTGCCACGACACTATTATTTTTGTAAACATAAATAAATTCTAATATTAAACAATTTTAGATTTTTATATTTTGTATATATTTTCGATCCAAAAAAAGTTTTTGATAAAAAACTTTCATAGAAAAATTTTAAATAAAAAAATTTTCTATAGAAAAATTTTCTATAGAATATTTTTTGACAAAAAATTTTTCTATAGAAAAATTTTTAATAAAAAAATTCTCTATAGAAAAATTTTTGATACAAAATTTTTCATAGAACAATTTTTAATAAAAAAATTTTTGATAAAAAAAAAATTCCTATAGAAAAATTTTTGTAAGAAAATTTTCTATAGAAAAATTTTTGATAAAAAAAATTTCTTTACAAAAATTTTTGTAAGAAAATTTTCTATAAAAATTTTTTAATAAAAAAATTTTCTATAGAAAAATTAAAAAAAAATATATAGAAAAATTTTTTAATAAAAAAATGTTCTATAGAAAAATTTTTGATACAAAAATTTTCTATAGATAAAAAAAATTCTATAGAAAAATTTTTGATAAAAATATTTAAAAAAAATGGAATAGAAAACTTTTTCTTTTAAAAACGTTAGAACTACACACTGAAAAAAACTGTTTTAGGTAAAAGTATAAAAAAAAACTGCAACTCTCCCGACTATTTCTTTTTTTTTTTTTTTGTTCTGTTCTCTTACCGCTGACCCTTGTCTATAATGATCTTGATAGCGAGAGTAATATGTTAGTCCCAAATCTTGAGAATTTTTGTATAGTATGTAGTTATAAATCTAGCTGTCAAAACCTGGTTCCACAACTAAGCAACAACATAAATAGAGCATGGGTTCGATTCCCAGTCACTGCATTATTCTGAAATTATTAATTTGTAATCAAAATAATTTATTACCTAGCGCCATCTATTGGCAATAAACACTGCAGCATTAATAAACCTTTATATATAGGAAATATAATTAATCTCAATTCTTGACATTCCAACATTTGACAGCAAATTACCTTCCTAACCTTAAATTTGCCCAAACTAAATTAATAAAAACATATAGAAACTTAAATTTTTTTAACGAATTTTAATATTTTATTTGAATTTTTGTTGTTTGTTGCCATTGTTTTTGTTTATTATTTATTTATTTGTTTAATTTTTTAAATCTCTATCTCTGCACATTTTATGAATAATATGAATTTAATTTGCAATTTTTCTTTGTTTTTAATTAGTTCTTATATATTTGTGTGTTATTTTTAATTCATTTGTATTTAAACTATTGCTTTTTAATTTAATTTTTATACATTTTCACTTTTTATTATAAAAAATAAAATAATAAAAAATAAAAGTTTGTTGATTTATTTAAAAAAATAATGGATATTCTTCGTTTAACATTTCATTTTAAAAATTATATTCCTGCATTATTATTTATTTAAGTGGTTTTAAATTATTCTTATTTGTTATTATCAGAGACCGTAAGTGTTATTTTTAAAATATCTATAATTAACTTCTAATAATTATTTCTGATTTTTATAACCTTAGTTTGATAACGAAACTACCCAAATCAGTACGAAATTACCCAAAACTTACCCAATTAAGTTCCCGTACTCTGTTTTGGTTTAAGTCTTTACTTAATTGTGAGTGTAATTTTATTTCCCCTCTTATTAAAAATTTTATTACAAAAAATTGTATATTGAAAATTTTTCTTTACAAAAAATTTTATATTGAAAATTTTTCTATACTAAAAATTTTATATTGAAAATTTTTCCATAAAAAAAAAATTAGGGAGGAAAGGTTTCCCCACCAACATTTTTTTGGTTTTATCAAAAAACTATTTATTACAATAATAAATAATTGTAATAAATTGGGATCTTAGTGCAATACACCACAGTGAAACATTTTTAATAAATGTTTGATGTCCCAAAATGTTGATAAACCTTTTTAAAAAAATTTTATATTGAAAATTTTTCTATACAAAAAAATATGGAAAAATTCTTCGTTACAAAAAATTTATACAGGGAAATTTTCGATGGAAAAAAATTTTAAATGGAAAATTTTTCTATAGAAAAAAATATATATTTAAATTGTTTCATTAGAAAAAATTTTGTATAGCGCAATGTTTTATTAAAATGTTTTATTTCGTTCCCAAATTTTGACTCTGTAAATTCCAATGTATCGGAATTATTGAAAACATATATGTTAAAAAACTGTTAAAACTTAAAAATTTTTAAGATTGTATCGAATATCTTAAAAATTTTCCAACAAAAATCTTCATATCGGCACTTTAATATTTTTCAGGTCAAAAATCGCCAAAATTCCGATAAATCGGCAAGTCTGGCAGGCCTGCTTATTTGTCCAAACTCACACAGAAAGGAAAGAAACAGAGCTAATATTTTGTTACCAAAACTCACTCAAATAAAAAGTCTGTGTAGTTTTGAGTAAGAGGGTATATAAAATTACTCTCACAACTTAGCAAAGACTCGAACCAGTATTGAGTACGGGTACACAATTGAGAAGGTTTTGGGTAACTTCGGACCGGTTTGGGTAGTTTCGTTATCGTACATGTTCCCGCACTTATTTGTATTAAGGGAAATCAGAAATAAGAATAATTTTGAGAAATATAATAAAAAACAATAATAATTAAAAATTGATTATACAGTTCGTTAGGTAGTCTTATTTTAAAGACTTTGATGTTCTTAATAAATTTCTGGATGTAATCTTTCAAATTGATATTTTTGGTTAAATTTTTATGAATAACAATTTTTTTTCGGTCTCTGGTTGTTATTATTATTATTTTATTTTAATTAAATAATAGAGTCAAAACAAAATTTTTCAATCATGTACTGAATCTTAAAATCTCCGATTTCATTAAAATTTTCTTTATACATTCTTCAAAACCATACAATTTTCAGAGTTTTTCAAAAATTTTTAAATTAGCTTTTGTTTAGATTTTTCGGCGGTCCAAAGTTCGTTACTTTTTTCAAGATATTTTTTTAAAAATACAGTCTGTAGTTTTATGTTTTTCTTATTTAAAACATTATATAATTTATTAAAGGGCAATTGATGACAATTATGGACATGACTATTATTCAAATGAGGATCAAAATATCAAAAACAGAATATAAAAATCAAAAAAGTGGGACCATGAGGAGATCGCGAAATAATAGACTTTTTGTAAACAAACTCATATTATATCACTAATGTCACATATATTTTTAAATTTGAAAATTTTCATATATTTTTCTAAATTCGAAAGTAAAAAATTATACACAAATTTCTAAAGTTTTATATAAAATATTCAAATATTCAAAATTTGTACGAAACATCAGTTATTTCGCAATCAAATATGGGCCCACTTTTTGTATTTTTATATTCTTTTTTTTAATACTTATGAACCTAGACTCGTAATCAAGCGTATGTCCCATAGTTTTATGATATTTTAATTGAAAAATTTAGTTATGTAAATATTAGGGAACAAGAGAGTCAAGGGCATAATTGATATGCCCTTGACTCAAAGATATCTCAAAAATTATATCTTACATTTTCTTTATTCTTCTCTCAATTAAAGATAATAGTGTTGATAACAAAATATAACAACCAAAAAAGTGGGTCCATCAAGGGGCCGCGAAATAATAGATTTCTTGTAAAATAACTTACATTATTACAGTACAAATTTTTTTAAATTAAAACAAATTTTCATGTGTCGTTTGAAAATTTTTAAATGTTAAGAAAACGATTCATGAATCAAAAAATGTAATTTTAAATTTTGTAGCGAAATAATGAGTTTATTTTACTAAAGGTCTATTATTTCGCGATCCCCGGATATTCCCACTTTGTTAATTGTTATAGTTTGTTGTCAGATGTTGAGAAGATTTAAGAAAATCGAAGATATGGTTTTTGAGATATCTATTATTTTGCGATATGAAATGCTTTTTAAGATGTCCTTAAGTCAAGTGCATAATTGACATACCCTAGATAACTAAATTTATAAAACTCGTTTAACTGTGTCGAAAGTTATAGGCTTCTTCTTCTGTTATCCTTGACTACCAGTGGAGCATAGGGCCTCAAATGGCTTATGAAATGGTTATATTCTTAAAAAAAAAAAACCTTCAAAAATCAACTTTAAATCCCCATAAAATCTGTACTAAAGCGATTTTTAAATTTTTGAAGAACATTGAAAATTATATTAGCACTAGCTTTATAACCCGCTACTTCATTAGCGGCACCATTTGAATTGACAAAGTTACAAAATTTACCAAAATAACTTTTTCACTTATTTATCAATTCCGATATAAATTAAATTAAATACTTATTGGTTCTTAAGATACATATAGGACAAAATAAGTACCTACCCTCTACATTTTCAAAAAAGTACTACACACGCCTCCCTTATTTTTGTAGCTGACCCAATTTTGATTGCTAACCCAATTTAAATCTTGTTCTTGTCGCTTTTGATTTTGAATATTTTACAAAAGTTTCCTTTTTTTACCCGTTGGTTACCCCTGATCAGCCAAATTAAAAAAAAAAAATCCGGGTACATGTCCTAATATTTTTATTGCTGATCTTAACTCCATTTTTGTTAATTGAAAAAAATACCAAACACCTGTCACATATTTCTTCAATGTCAATAGAACAGTCCATAAATCATTGATTTATTTATTATTTTATTGATTTAAACAACATGCACAGTTTAAAAGGAAAAAACCTATCTTTAAATTTTTGACCCGTTTTTGTTATTTTCGATTGCGGTATAAATTTTGTTTCTATAATAATTGATTCAAAAATTATATATGGGTCAAAAAAGTACCAAAATTTAGTTTTTATCCTTTTTATTCCCTATTTTTAGCTCATTTACGAAAAGTACCTACTAAAAACATGACTTTTTATTTTTCTATTCGATCTAAATCCAATTTAAATTTTTTTTCTGTCGATATTAGTATCAGAGATATAACTTTACTAATGTTTTTATTTTCTACCCTATTTTAACCCCAAAACTGTTTAATTTGCAAAAAGTACTGAAAAGTCCCTTAATTTTTAGGGCTGATCTTAGACCATTTTAGTGTTTGTTTCCATCCATTAGGTTTAGAAGATATAATGTCATCGATTTTTCCCTTTTTTACCCCTTTGATTGACACATCTCTAATTTATACTTTTGACTTCATTAGCTTAAATGAATATTTTCCCGTTTTCACCTTTTGGAACCCCATTTATCGTAAAAGTACCAAGCACATGTTTAATATTTTGTTAATACTTATTGATTGTGGCATAAAGTGAGTCTTTATGTTTATAAGTTCAAAAGATACGCATGGATACGCAAGTACAAAAATATAGTTTTTACCCTTTTTGCCCTTATTAGTGCCATTTCCAAAAAAAGTACAGAACACATGTCCCTTTCATTTTCTAGCCGATTATATGATTTATTCATTTTCTAGCCTGTTTTAACCATAAGCGGCCAAATTAAAAAAAATACCGAACCCGTGTCCTTTAATTTTTAATGCTGATCATAGACCAATTTAATCTTTGTTTCTATCACTTTTGATTTATGAGATATTACGTTACCTATTTTCCCCCTTTTTACTCCAAACATTAAAAAAAGGAATCAATCGCGTGTCTTATACTTCTGCAATGTGAATAGACCTGTCTGTAAATTATACTTCTGGCTTTATTTGTTTAAATGATATTCATAGTTTTTACTCTTTTGTGCCTCATTTATCGTAAAAGCGCCAAGCACCTTCTTAATTTTTGTTAGTCCTTATCAATTGTGATGTAAATAGAGTATTTATGTTTATTAGTTCAAGAGATACTTATAGGGTTAATAAAGTACCAAAATATAGTTTTTTCCCTTTTTCTCCCTTATTAGTTCCATTTCCAAAAAAGTACCAAACTCGTGTCTCCTTTTTTTGCAAGATGATCCAAATCCAATTTCAACTTTGTTTCTAACGATGTAAATTTCGGAGATATGATGTTACTAATTTATCCATTTTCTTTTTCAATTTTTTTCAATTTACTTTTTCAATATGAATCCACCCGTCTGTAAATTATAGTTCTGGCTTCATTAGTTAAAAACCTACCCTTGAATATTTTTTTATCTTTTTTACCTCAATTATCGTAAAAGTACCAAATACGTGTCTAATAATTCTTTGTTACTTATCAATTGTGACGTTTACTGTTTCTCTATGTTTGTTATTTCAAAAGATACGTATGGGTTCAAAAAAGTACCAAAATATAGTTTTTGCCCTTTTTTACCCTTATTAGTACCATATTCAAAAAAGTACCAAATACGTTTCTCGTTTTTTTTCAGCCCATCCGAAGCAAATTTCAACTCTATTCCTATCGTTTTGAATTTCGGAGATATGACGTTACTAATATTTCCCATTTTTTCCCTGTTTTAACCCCAAAACGGCCGAATTAAAGAAAAAAGTACCGAATACATGTCCCTTAATTTAAAGTGCCGATTTTAGACCGATTTAGTTGTTGTTTCTATCACTTTTGGCTAAGAAGATATATTTTTACCGATTTTTACCCCCAAAATTAAAAAAAGTACCAGACACTTATTTTACTTTTTTCAGTGTCAATTTACCAGCCAATAAATTATGCTTCTGGCTTCATTAGCCGAAAAGATATTCTTAGCTAAAAAGCAAAAAACCTACTCTTGAATATTTTCCCTTTTTTTTACCCTTTCGTCCCACATTAATCGCAAAAGTACCAAATACGTGTTTAATAGTTTTTTAATGCCTATCAGTTGCGATATAAATTATGTTTCTATGTTTATTAGTTCAAAAAATATATATGTGTTAAAAAAGTACCAAAATATAGTTTTTACCCTTTTTTATTCTTATTAGTACCATTTTTGAAATAGTACCAAATACGTGGCCATTTATTTTTTTATCCGATTCAAATCCAATTTAAACTTCTTTTGCATCGGTGTTAGTTTCGGAGATATGATGTTACTAATTTCTCCCTTTTCTACCCTGTTTTACCCTTTAAAAGGCCGAATTTCAAAAAAGTACCGAATACTTGTCCCTTAATTTTTAGTGCTGATCTCAGACTAATTTAGTTTTGGTTTCTATCACTTTTGATTTAGAAGATATATTTTTACCCCCAAAATTAAAAAAAGTACCAAAAATGTATTTTATTTTTTCTTTGTCAATCGACCAGTCAATAAATTATACTTCTGGCTTCATTAGCCTAAAAGATATTCATAGCTAAAAACAAAAAACCTACCCTTAAATATTTTCCCTTTTTTACCCTTTTGTATCCCATTAATTGCAAAAGTACCAAATACGTATTTAATTGTTTTTTAATATCTATCTGTTGCGATATAAATTATGTTTCTGTATTTATTAGTTCAAAAGATACATATTAGTTGAAAAAAGTACCAAAATATAGTTTTTACCCTTTTTTATCCTTATTAATGCCATTTCCAAAAAAGTACCAAGCACGTGCCTCCTTATTTTCCTAGCCGATTCAAATCCAATTTCAACTTTGTTTGCATCGATGTTGGTTTCGGAGATATGATGTTACTAATTTCTCCCTTTTCTACCCTGTTTTACCTTCTAAGAGGTTGAACTTCAAAACAGTACCGAACATGCGTTCCTTAATTTTAAGTGCCAATCTCAGACCAATTTAGTTTTTGTTTCTATCACTTTGGGTTTAGAAGATATACTTTACCGATTTTTACCCCCAAAATTAAAAAAAAGTACCAAACACGTAGCTTATTTCTTTTCAATGTAAATCTACCAGTCAATAAATTATACTTCTAACTTCATTAGCCTAAAAGATATCCATGGCTAAAAAGCAAAAAACCTATCCTTGAATATATTCCCTTTTTTTACCCTTTTGTACCCCATTAATCGCAAAAGTACCAAATACGTATTTAGTTCTTTTTTAATATCTGTCGGTTGCGATATAAAATATGTTTCTATGTTTATTAGTTCAAAAGATACATATGGGTTAAAAAAAGTACTAAAATATAGTTTTTACCCTTTTTTATCCTTATTAGTGCCATTTTCAAAAAAGTACCAAACACGTGTCCCCTTATTTTTGTAGGCGATTCAAATCCAATTTCAACTTTGTTTCTGTCTATGTTGGTTTCGGAGATATGATGTTACTAATTTCTCCCTTTTCTACCCTGTTTTGCCCGCTAGGCGGCCGATTTTCAAAAAAGTACCGAACACGTGTCCCTTAATTTTTAGTGCTAATCTCAAGCCAATTTAATTTTCGCTTCTATCGCTGTTGGTTAAGGAGATATAATGTTACCGATTTTTCCCTTTTTTACCCTTTTAATTGAAAAAAGTACCAAACACATATTTAATATTTTGTACTGGGCAATCGACCTCCCTATAAATTTTATTGGTAGCTTTATTGGTTCAAGTCAAATACAAAGAAAAAGAAAAATGGACCTACCCTAAATTTTTTTCCCCGCTTTTCCCCCTTTTTGAACCCTGAATCAAAATAGTACCAAACACGTGTCTAATATTTTTTTCTTGTTTACCGGCTCCGTTTTGAATTTTGTTACTCTGTTGATTGGTTTAAAAGATACACATGGGTTTAAAAAAGTACCAACATTTCATTTTTACCCTTTTTACCCCCTATTTGTCCCATCTGCTAAAAAGTACCAAACACGTGTCTACTTATTTTTGCAGCTGATCCCAACGCAATTTCAATTTTGGGCCTATGACGTTTACTTCCGGAGATACAGCATTACTAATTTTTCCCTTTTTTACCCCTTTTTACCCCCTTAGAGGCCGAATTTCCAAAAATCCCGTCTTAGTGGATCTATACTTTGAAAAAGGTACCAGCTGTCAAAATTTCAGCTCTCTAGCTTTAGCCGTTTGGGCTGTGCGATGATGAGTCAGTCAGTCAGTCAGTCAGTCAGTCAGTCACGTTAGAGTTTTATATATATAGATTAAGAAGGCATACAAAAACTTTTATCGAAATCGAAGATAGTGAGGTTTCAAAAATGTAAGTTTTCGTTACAAAAATTTTGATTTGACTCTAAAATAAAAGTTATTTTATTTTATGTATTGTATATGTAAGTATAATTTATTTTAAGTCTAAAATAACATATTTTAGCAAAAAATATATATATTTTATATAAAAAAGAATATATACTTTTGTTTGTTTTTGTTTTTTTTTTTTATAAAAATGGTAATTATTTTTATATAAAAAAATATATTTTATAGGCAAATACATATTTATTTAAATTTATAAAAGGGACAACCAATAAAAGTTTTTTTTTCTAAAAAACTAAAACTATTTGTGGTATTCATCTAGTGTTGAAAACTATTAAAACATAAGACCAATTCCAAAAAATGTCTACCCGATTATTATAAGATTTTGACGATTTAAGAATAGAAAAAGTGTAAGAAATTATTTTTTTTTTAATTTATAAAAATCGGGTTTGAAAAATACTTTAAATTATAATCTTCAGCCCAATTATGAATAACAATTCTCGGTGAATCTTTACATTTTTCTCTGTTCCCCCATTAAAAATTAATATATGTGACCCGGTCTATGAAAAGATGGCTTATGACTCAAAAACAAAATTTCGAAATATTAGCTAATTTTTCGAAATTTTGTTTTTGAGTCATAAGCGACCTTTTCATAGAATATATACTTTTTATAGACCGTGTCACATATGCATATGTAAATTTTTTCACTTTTCCCTCCCAGTAAGAAAAAACGTTTATTCTCAAATTGAGGATGATTTGAAAATAAATGTTTTTTCAAAGGTCAAACGTTTGATACTGATTTGAGAATAATAGCGTTCTCAACAAAAAGGGGACATTATTCTCAAATTGAGAAATGCCTTTATTCTCAAATCATTATCAAACCTCATTCTCAAAGGTTTTTCAAATGTGGATATCATCTACATGTGGAACATAAATAAAATGGCGTTGTATTTTTCATATTTTTGAGTTTGTTTATTTTGTTTTTGAAAACGGTGCATCATATTTGAATTCTTTTGCTTAAAATATAATTTTTTTATTGTTAGGTAAAAAATTTAAGAAACAAAGAAAATTTACTTATGCATATGAATATTATTGAATTCTTAATATTCAGGCATGTTCTAAATTCCACTTTGAAGTAAAATTTATTTAAAATCACATTAATTTGAATTTTTGGTGTTCTACATTATACATTTATCGAAAAAGAAGTATTTTGAAAGCACATTCAATTTCTAAGTTGAAATCAAACCACTTTTTTTCTTTTCAAAGTTCATTTCAAATGAAAAATAGAACAGCAAACTACTACTTTTGTAGAACATCAAAAACAAAAAGTCAACTTTTTAAAACGTCATTTTACTTTTAATCCACTACTTTTCTGGAACATGCCTGATTGACATTTTTTAAGCAAGGTTTTATGGTCAAATATGGATCAATTTAAAAAAAATCCGAAAGAAATAACGAATTTCTTTGAAATGCAATGCCATTCCATTAAAATATCTTAAACATTATTTTTTTTTAGCATAAATTATTTCTTTAATGTTTGAAAAAAATTTGAAATAAGGTTTGATATAAAATTTATATAACACCATTTTTCAAATTATTCTCAAATCATCTTAGGGTTTGATAATGATTTGAGAATAACCTTTATTCTCAATTTGAGAAACTATAATTTTTCAAACGTTTATTCTCAAATGAACCCTCATTTGAAAATGAATGTGAATCTTAAACATCTGTTCAGGTTTGAAAAAAGTTTGAAAAAAACGTTTGATATCAAATGTAAAAGTCATCATATTTCAAACGTTTGACACTGTTCTTACTGGGAAAAATGGGAAAAAATTTAAATTTTTAATTGAAATTCCCTTTTACATAAAACTGTTCTCCCGTTAGTCTATAATAGGGAAAAATGAGCTCACGGGGAATTGAACTCACAGGAAATGTTTGTAATAGGGCTGTTTAAATAAGAAGTAAGTGTTTTTTTTTATTTTTCAAATAAATTGTTTATACATATATTTAGTTTTTTTTTTTTTTTTTGTTTAATAAAGCTTAAAATTATTTTTGTTTTCTTTTTCTAAATTCCAGGCATTTAAACGTTTTACGGTTCAGTTTTACATACAGTCTATAAAATTATTTCTTAAGGTTTGTTTTATGCATTTTAACAGTTTGATTTTGTTCTGAAATTATTATGTATTCAGTTTTTGCTTTGTATAATTTAAGATTTATTTCTTTTTTTCACTTTTTGTTGAATTTGGAAAATTTTATATTTCTTATGAATAACTATAAATTTAATTTTCAATATTTTTTTTTTGTTTGTTTTTAATGTTTAGAAATTGCATTTTATTTAGAAATTATCGCCGGAGTACTACAAAAGTGGAATGAAATGATAGTGAAAGTGGTTTGAACTTCATGTCATTCTTTGTAGTGGAATGTAGAACCAGGGGGCATGTTAATATAAGATTCCACCAGGGTCATATTCATAACAAATTTTAAACTCTGAGCAACGTACAGTGCTACCATCCCATACAACCAATAGACAAAAATCGAAGCAGTTGTCTTAGATGAATGAAATTTGGTATGTGACTTGATATGGATTTAACATGATCATGTTCAAAATTTTAACAAAATATTTCTTACTATTGAAAAATAAATGGAATTCACAAAACAAAAAATATCCCCTATATGAGTTACTTTAGACAAATAAAAGTTGGTGCGTGGTTTAAAAAAATGACAAATATACCTATTGTTCGCAAAATCTTAAAAAAATCGGTCGAAGAATACGCCTACCGCCCTCATATTTAATAATATTAAAAAATAAATAGAATTCACAAAGTTAAAAATATCTCCTATGTGAATTACTTTAGACAAATAAAATTTGGTGCACGATTTAATATAGAATTGGTATAATTGTTTCCAAGCTTTTGACAAAATTGGCCTAAGGATACCACTAGAATGCAGAAATCCTTAAATCTACAAGAATCGACAAGAATCACAAAATGAAAAATATATCTGAAAGCAGTTTTCGTATAAAAATTAAATTTGGTATGTAACATGATGCCAAACATACCTATTGTGCGCAAAATCTTAAAAAAATCGGTCGAAGGACACGCCTACCGCCCACATATTAAATAATATTAAAAAATAAATAGAATTCACAAAGTTAAAAATATCTCATATGTATGTGAGTTACTTTAGGCAAATAAAATTTGGTGCACGATTTAATATAGAATTGGTAAAATTGGCCTAAGGATATAGAAATTCTTAAATCAGGAAAAATCACAAAATTAAAAATATATATGAAAGCATTTGTCGTATATATCTGACGGACAGACGGACATAAACCACCTTTTCTTTTTGTATTTTTGTGTTTCCGTAAGTTTTTTATATGGGAGCTATGGTCAAATGGTGACCTATTGTGACAAAATTTTGCACACTGGCTGGCATTCACATAAGACTTCCTTGTGCTAAATTTAGTTGCCAAAGCTATAACAGTTTATCATTTATTGGTATTTAAGTGTATTTCAGGTGGAATTTAGGCTGTTTCCGTAAGTTTTTCGTATGGGAGCTATGGTTAAACGTGAACCGATTTCGATGAAATTTGCCTAGTGCTTATGTAAAACTTCTAGATACCAAATTTTGTCATCATAGCTGTTATAATTTGTCATTTATTAGCAAATAAGCGATTAGCCTAGATGAGGTTATACGGGAGCTTTGGTCAAATGTGAACCGATTTTGCCCGATTTCAATACCAAAATTTTCCAAGAAATATTGAATATTTATGCCGAATTTGAGTGTCCTATATCTTTTTGTTATGATTTTATCGTGCCGACAACAGACAGACGGACATCGCTCAATCGTCTTAGAATTTCATAAGGATTCAGAATATACTTAAATTTTGCTTTTTGGGGCAATATTAAGGAAATTATAAACGGAATGAAAATCTCAATATACCCCCATTCTTTTTGATGGTGGGTATAAAAAAACAAAATCATCAAAATTCTATTCCACAAAACATTACTAAATTAATACTGAATTTGAAATTTAAATTTATGTAACAAAAAAATTACCTCATAACTCAGCTGGCCACTGGTTATTGAGTATTAGGCTATGAAAAACTTCTCTAACTAATGCATTTGCCGTTCGGAGCCGGCGTTAAAACGTAGGTCCCTTTCAATGAGTCTAAAAATAGAATTGGATGCAGCTCATTGTCTGAGAGAAGTATCCCTTGTTCCAATTGGAATGTTGTCGGGGAATTATATATATATACAAAAAAATCACAAATCTTTGAAATCTTCGAAAAAAATGGATTTTTGAAGACCTTTTTTGTGAAGCCACCAAAAAATGTTTTTGAACAACTACTTTTTCGTAATTTTGCAACAATAAAGAACAAAGTTTCTTTCGGATTTGTGTTAGTTGTATTTGTTATCTATCGAAATCAATTATGTTAAATAAAATTTTGCAGCAATAATTTTTTTGATTTTTGTCCACTGATGGTAGCACTGTGCAAAATACGATTTTTTGGGTTCACCATCTCCGATTTCGACAAAATTCTCTAAGCTTTTAAAGTTCTTTAAAAATTCTAAATTCGTTTTAGTTCAGATTTTATGGCGGTTCAAAGTTGACTTACTAAATTTTTTTTAAAACATTCCCATTTTATATGCCTATAACTTTCGATACAGTTGGTCTAATTTTTTTTAGTAGCTTTATGTTCTTTTAATTAAAAGATTAAATTATGTACTTAACTCAAGGATATCTGAGTCTGAAAAGCATATCTTTCATATTCTGTATTTTCATCTCAATTATGCAAAAGTATAGTAAGTGGGTCCAAAATAATACACTTTATGTAATCTAACGTTTCATGAAAAAATGTCCAAATTTCAAAATTTTTACTAAAATACTATTATTTTGCGATAGCCCCAAGATTCAAATTTTTGGGTTTTTATATTTTGTTGTCAACACTTTTATGTATATTTGAGAGTTCAGCCACAGAACTGGACAACTGGTAATAATGAATTTTCATGTCTAATTAACTTAAATTATTTCAATATTTTCACCTTCTATAGTCGTCCGGATCTTGACAAAACAGAAGTTGCACTGTTATTGAATTTCAAAATCTTTCTTTTATGAAACCCATCTATCATTGTGCCTTTATGTGACAAGGCATTTCCCATCTATCCAATCAATAAAAAATTGCATTCCTTTAAAAGTTTTTTGTCAAAAAAAAATAAAATGACCTTTGTTCTTTTTTTTTCAAAAACAGTTGAAATTTTTCACAAAAAAAAAAATAAAAAACATTATGTTTTTAAATTACAAGATTTTTTTTATGAAAAAATTAAATAAAATTTATTAAGAAAATAAAATAATAATAATAATAAAAATAATAGTAATGTATAGTAAATGTTTATGTACATTGTATGTATTTTTGTTACTTTCTTTTCAATATGTATATATATAAATAATTGTTTATTGTAGTTTTTGTTTTTTTGTTTATTATTATTATATCATCAATTACATAAAAACACACCACAATAAAAATTTGTGGTTGTTAAAATCAAAATTAAAAATAATAATATTAACTAATAATTATAATTGTGTTAAATATTGTTTAAAGATGTATTTTAAGGCAAAAAGAAAGAAAGAAAACGTATGTAAATAATGACTGTTTTAATGTTTGTCACTTAAATGTAAAAAAAAAACATATATAATAAAGTCATTCAAGTCACTTTGTCTTTTGTCTTGCAAAAATGCAAAAATATTGTATAGCAAAATGTGTTTTCTAAGAATCTGCCATACATTTTACTAGTTTTAGACTATGAGTAATTATTTACTGAAGCTGTGTCTACTACCAAGTTTTCTTGCGGAAGCTGCTTCCAAAAGTGATTTTTAAAAGATTTTTGCTGTCTTTTCTTTTGTTATCCTTGACTCCCAGTGGAGCATAGGTCCTCTTTTACTAAACATTAAACAAATATCAAACATGTATTCGGTACCTTTTCAAATAAAGGGGTAAAAAAGTGTGTAAGCGGAAAAATTATGAGATAAGGAGGAAATTTATTGTTAATCTTTCATATCTTTTTCCTACAGAAATCTATTGACATATATCACACAGAGGTCATATAGTTTAAATCAGATACGTTATATCTCCAAAACTAATATTAACAGAAACAAAACTTAAATTGCATAGAGATCAGCCTGAAAAATATAAATCCATATCTTTGATACTTTTTATAAACTGGGACGTTTAGGGGATATAAAGGGCAAAAACCTGTTTGGTACTTTTTTAACTATTAGATATTATACCGTAATAGTTTAACATTGATCAAATATCAAACAAATTTTAAGTAATTTTTCGAATTATTTGGGATATTGAAATTTTTTTAGGTAATGCCCCGTAACTTTGTCACGAAAGTAGTGGATGCATCGGTTTTTTTTTGCCAAAGAAATTTTTTCACTATCATTCGAATTAAAAGAGCAAACCTTAAATTTCTTACAACAAGTTCATCAGTTATTTTTAAAAATAATAACTGGAAGCAGACTTCTGCATATTTTGCTTTAAGTGGAGATACTTCAGAAAATACTTTCTAGTGTACGCAAGACTTACAATATTTACACCTTTGCAATTTCGCACTTTCACAAAACCCAAGATTGATGGCGTGAATACCTTTAATGTTACAATATAAAACAGTATTGAAAAGGAAAAGTGATTTTATAAGTAGGAGGATCTAATTTTTTGAGTGAAATGAATGAGTAAAGAGGAGTAAGTTGAGTCACGAACGTTTTAATTATAAGTTTAGGGATTTCTTATGTAATGATTCAATTTTTAAATATTTTTTTTTAATTTATTTTTAATTTATCTCATTTTTTGTTTTAAATCCTAGAACTAAGTTTATATATATTTACAAAAAGATGCCTACATAAAAGCTTTACTATTTATTTTTTGTTTGTTTCAATTTCTTATTTGAGTTCAAAGAGCTGACTGACTGATTTTTTAGCACATTTTTTTTTTTCATGTTTATTATAGTTTTATTTGTTAGTTTTTCTTTAACAATAAATTTGCTTTCTAAAAGCAAATTCCTTAAATCTTTGTTCTATTTAATTTTTAATTATATTTTACTTTTTTGCGCCTGTGCTCATGAATTTTAGTTGGTTTGAGTGTGAAAACATAATATTGAAAACTTACTTCATTTATGTTTCCTATTTTTAGTTTTGCCTGATCCGCTTTCTTTTGTTATATGGCTTTCACAATTCTTAAGTGCATTGTTTAAATTATTGTTGATTTTTGTTTAGGTTTATGTAAAAGAAAATTTGGTTAATAAAAGGAAAGAAGAGTTAGATTTGATAATGACAATAAGTAGAACAAAAAAGAATTTAGGGATATTTTAAGGCAGATAGGAGGTTAGGAGGACGGTTGATTGGTTTTTGGGAGTAGAGAGGCAAAAATGTAGGAAAGGAAAAGAAGGAGATGATGGTGGGATTTATGTTAAAATGTTTTGTTTGTTTGTTTGTTTTGTTTATGCTATATAAATTACTTTGAGAACTTATTTAGTTAAGGTTGCTATTTGTTTTTTCTTGACTGCTATTATGGCAATTGTAATTATTGCTGTCGGCAGCCTCAGTTTCAACTATTTGCATTTCCATAGGGAATAATCAGTCTCTTATATCTACCCATTTTGCAAGATTTCTGGCAACAAGTTCCTTATTGATAAATATAACATTCTGGAAGTAAAGAAAATATATGAGAATATATGGTTTTAATAATTTTAAATTAAGTAAAATAAATATTTAATTTTTTTATAGATCTTTAATGTTAAAAAGCTCGCTGGAAAAAGGTTCTTGCAAAAGCACATAATTTTAAACCTAGTGGACGCAAACCATTTCAGAATAGTTTCTTTGTTTGTATACAAATAAGAAAAGCAATAAATTAAGGCATGAAACCTCTATGATCTGGACTTAAGCCCGGATTACTGAAAAAATGGGTGCCAAATGGGAATATCCTTACCTATGGTAGGCACATTAACATGATAAACTATAAACTATTATAAACTATTTAATCATTTTAAAGGGCCACATTAAAAAAAAATTATATTTTACTGACACTATGATAGAGATTGAGAAAACAGAATAAAAATGTGTTTTTTTTATACAAAACGTTCTAATTTTCTTAACAAATCGAACAACTCAGTGTGTCACTTTTAAAGTCTAATAGATTGTTATTGATGCTTATAATCAGGAGTAGGCGTAGGGTTATAATCAGGAGTAGGCCCAAAATTTTCTATAGAAAAATTTTGATAAAAAATTTTCTATACAAAAATTTTTGATAAAAAAAAATTTTATAGAAAAATTTTGATAAAAAAAAATTTTCTATAGAAAAATTTTTGATAAAAAATGTTCTTAGAAAATTTTTTGATAAAAAAAAAATTCTATAGAAAAATTGTTGATAAAAAATTTTTTTATAGAAAAAATTTTGATAAAAAAATTTTCTATATAATAATTTTTGATAAAAAAAATGTTTATCAAAAATTTTTCTATACAAAAATTTTTGATAAAAAATTTTCTATACAAAAATTTTTGATAAAACATTTTCTATACAAAAATTTTTGATAAAAAATTTTCTATAAAATTATTTTTGATAAAAATATTTTCTGTAGAAGAATTTTTGATAAAAAAATTTCTATAGAAAAATTTTTGATAAAAAAATTTTCTATACAAAAATTTTTGATAAATTTTTCTATAGAAAAATTTTGTAAAGAAAAATTTTTGATAAAATTCTACCACGATCGTCGTACTACAAAAAACTCTTTAAAGGATACTAAAACGGAAACTTGATGGCTGAGTTATAATTATATTCAAATTTAGAATGTTTTCTTATTAAACTAAAAAGCTAATACGGATATCAGAACATCATACAGAAATCATCCAATTTTTGAAATCTCTCAATAATATTTATTATAATCTATAATATTTAATATAATCTATAATTTTAGCTTACCTATCCAATATAAAATTTGTTTTTTTTTTTCAAAATTAGTGCTCAAAAGCAAATTAAAGCTTTTTATTTAGTTATTTTTATAGATAATCTGCAGCCAATTTTAGTCACTTGTAATCATTATAAAATTAACAGATCAAATGACATTTTCAATACTTAAAAAAACAAATTTTTCTTGGAGATTTCCGTTTAACAAACCAATTTGATTTAATAATACAAATAAAAACAAATTTCCTACAATCTTGAAAATATGACAAAACATAATTCAAAGAAAATTTGTCTTAAAGCCAATTAGGTTTCCACCAAAATAGCCTGTGAAAATATCAACAAAATAAACTTTCTATAAAAAGCAATTTCTTTGATATAAAGGCTGAAAAAGTAAGAATTTCTATTGATAAATATTATAGTATACATTACCAGCGAAGAAAATAATAACCAGTCTTCAAGCTTAAGTTCATCGCACCACATCCACATCTAGTAAATAAATATTTTGGTATCATTCTTATACAAAAGCAAATTTAAAACATTTTCAGTTTTAAATATTAGCTATTAAAGAATTAAAATCTTTATACATTTGCAGATGTTTTGGATGGGCCCCTTAGTCTGGTTTTATATCACAAACATGAGCCTGTTTCAAAGGCTTTACGATTATACCAGTTTACAATTTTATTTATCCGTTTTTGGATAATTTTGATAATACATCATCATGCAAAATTCAAATCCTTTTTTATGGAAAAGAATTTCAAACATACGGTAGGAATTTTGCATATCAGTATTTTATTTTTCAACCCTTTATATTAAAGAGTAGAATACTCACATTGGGGCCTAAAGAAGCAAATAAATAGATTTCTGGTATATTTTGGGAATTGTAACCAGCTACTTGTGCTTGTAAAACAATGCCTTTGGTTAATTTTGATAAAATATCAGCTGAATCCGCCGACCAACTGGAGTCTGTAAATAGAAAATATGGAACAGAGTTATGAAGTTATCAATATTTTGTAAATATTTAAAGGCTTACCCATTGGCTCAACATTCGAGAGTATACATTCGGTAGCTTGGAAGGGTACACTCATGAAATCTGAACGTATTTGTCTTAATTCATTGAAATGTACATTCATATAACCGCCAAAATCTAAAAACTTAACTATACATCTATCGGTCTCTTCTGTATCTTGATCAACAATTTGCACACGATACCAAACCCCGTTGACGGGCATCACACAAACGGCATTCAACTCAATCCCGGGCAGCAAAGGAGCTTCTGTTGCGGTATATGAATCGTAGAGACATTTTTGTAAAAGAGCTAAGGAAGGATGTGTTGGATGTAAGGGATGTTGTACAAATAGGTGACCACCCGAAATAATAGCACTAACAACTACGTCATTGTTGATACCTTCAATTAAATTTAACTAGAAAATAAAAAGAGAAAATAATATGAAATAAATGTGCGAGCTTTTTTAAATATTTCTTTTCCGCACTTACCTGAAGATTAAGCAGACTTTCTGTTGATAAAGGAACTACAGTTTGTGGAAGTGCATAATGTATTCTTTCCATTGTTAATTTTGGATAACGTTTAGTGGGCAAACGCCGGCGTATCAATACCAATGCTGCCTGTATTTCACTTTCAGTACCTTCAATAGCACATACCCGCAATTTGCCCGTGTACATCTTTTGACGCAATACAACTGTGGCATTTGTTTTTGTTTTAATGAAATTAAGATATGAACGCTTGGGACCATAAAGGAGACCCACAAAACTGTTGGGAAGGAAAAATTCATAGGTGGTTTTGGCTCTGGCTGCCTCGGAACGAGGTAAACTAGAACCTTTGCCGGAATCACCTGATTGTACACTACATAAACTTAAAGCGGGACTAGCTGCATCAACATTGCGCTTTTCTGTGACATTTGTGCTTTCGATGTCGGTGTCAGTTAAATTTTTGTTGATGACATCTTTAACGTTAGTAGAATTATTGTTGTCATTTTTAACTTCTGACTTAACTGTAACTGGCGATTTTGGGGATTTTTGTTTTTCATTATAGCCATTTACCGATGCTTTAGAATCATCAAAGTTGTTATTCTGTTCACATTCTTTGGTATAGGTACTTTCCAAAAATGAATTTTCCGGTGATATTTTAGGAGTAGTGGTAGCCATTATAACAACGGGCTTATCTTTTTTAATATCAACATTACGCGAATAGAATGACATACGATTGTTAACAGAGTCGGGCAAATCAACGGGCGATGAGAGATTTTCGAAATCCTCATCAATGGATCGCAACAATTTATGTTCAGCATCTTGAATTTTCGATTTCAACACTTCAGAATCAACCTGTTGTTGCTGCTGTTGTTTTACCGGCGAAGGGCCACGTCCATTTTGTACAATTTTTATGGGTGCCGATTTGCCGAACAAACGATTTTCCTCATCACTAGATAGTGTACCATTTATATTGATTGACTTAGTTGGTGTTGCATTAGCAGCTGCCGGAGCAGCATTTGTTTTAACACTGCCATTTGCGTGGGTCTTTGTGATTATCTCTTCTTTAACTTCATGTTTGTTGTTTGCAGAAAGATGTTCTTTCTCGCCGCCCCTACCGACACTTGCCTTTTTCGTATCATTATCTAAACTATTTTTGTTTCGACGCCGAAACCAAAATACCCCAAGTATAAATGCTACACCAGGCAGTGACAAATACAAAAGTGGGCGACCAGATACCATTTTCGCTGAATGTTGAAGAATCTAAAAGAAAATGAAAAGTCGTTAAAATACATAGGAATACAATAAAATATAAAAAAAAACATGATTTCCATAAAAACAAAAATTCTAAACATTGTTCATGTCTAGCGAGGCGATGACTCATCGGTGCCCCATTAAGTAAAAACTTTGTGGTAACTTAAAACAATAATGATTTACTCCAAAGACTTTATTTTACATAAAAAGATATTTGCTAAAAATACTCTTAGTTGGGAATTAACAATTTTTTTTTTTTTTTTTATCTAAAATTTTGTTTGTTTCCAGAGACTTGATGTCCACATATAATATATCAATTTTATAATGACCTTTATATGAAAAGCAAAAAAAATCTATGAGCTAGCATGGCAGTCTAGTTATCAGTATAAAAAATATTACCAAATTTTGAATGCACATTAACAATTTGTTGTCATTTGTTTACTGATAACAAATACAAATTAATTTGAATCTAAACACACACAAAACCAAAACAAATTTAATCTTTATTGTAAAAACAAATTTTAAAAACATTCACAAACAGGTAATAAAGGTGTATTGGAAAGCGTTTTTAGGATTTGTTTCATATTAATAATAATATTTTTAATATTTTAATATGTTGAGCAAAGCCTCTGTCATAATCTAATCTTTAAACAATCACCTTTTGAGCTTCAGCAATCATTTGATTTAAAAATGTTTTACTTTTCTGTACGATTTTTGGAAACCAATAATCATTTTATATTATGAAAACTTGATGAACGTAAATTACAAGAAAATATTACAGAAATACAAAAATTTGTAGAAAAATATTACGACTGTCTGGACGATAAGCCGGTGTGATAAGTTGAAGAAGTAATACATCATTTTCATATAATAAGTTAAAAAAAATAATGAAAAACAACAACTAAATGTCTCTTACAGATAGGAAGTATGTGATGTCTTCGTTCTGATTAAATTTAAATGCCACAAAAAAAAAAGATATACAAATCTAAACCGATTGCCAGAAAAACTATAAGTTTATTTAATGCAAAGTCCAAGTCAATCATAAGAGAAAATGCTTCTTAATCTATCGGCATAATTTATGATTTTCTTAAGTTATATAAAACATAAATCATGAAATTGCAAAATTGTTTGTATCTCGAAAACAGATATCGTAAACGAGTTCCGGAGTTAAAAACTAATTTTTTATTCAAAAGTTAAGGTAACGCAGCAAAAAAAAAATAATTTTTTAAGAATTCTAAGTAGATCTGTATAATTTAAGGTGGGTAAGACCAATATAAATGACAAATAATATTGGATATGGGATGGGGGAATTTTATTTTTAATACATACTTAAAATTATATGAAATTATATTCGTATTCTCTTAAAAATATCAGTAAATAAGAAAACGACAGGCCTACATTTTGTTTGTAAAAAAAATTGAAAAAAGCTTAAAACTGACCTCAAAAACCTAGAACCGAACACGAACTGAAAGAAGATCTGAATAAAAATTGAAGCTAGAACTGAAATTGGAAATATCATGAACTTAAATTTTCAAAAAAGTTAATCAAAAATTAAATTTGTACTAAAAAAATTTTAGTGAAATTTGAAATTTTATATTTTACTAAAAATAAATTTTCACTAAAAATTTAAATTTGCACCAACAATTAAAAATTTCAAATTTTCAGTAAATTTAAACTATGAATTTAATTTTTCACTAAAACTCACGTCAGTCAAAATTAAAAAACATATTTTAATTTTCCATCAAAATTAAAATTTTTTACAAAATTAAAATGATCAATAAAAATTCAAATTTTCAGCGAATATTCAAATTTTTAAAAATTTAAATTTTCTGCAAAAATTTAAATTCTAATTTTCATTTAAAATTTTAACATTTAGTAAAAAATAAAATTTCATTAAAAATTCTAATTTTCATTTAAAATTTTAATTTTTAGTAAAAAATAAAGTTTCCATTAAAAATTCAATTTCTCATTATAAATTCAATTTCTCATTATAAATTAGATTTCTCATTATAAATTCAATTTTTCATTAAAAATTCAATTTCTCATTAAAAATTCAAATTTTCAGACAAATTTATATTTGCAGTAAAAATTTAAATTTCCAGTAAAAATTTAAATTTCCAGTAAAAATTAAAATTTTCATTTAAAAATCAAATTCTCTTTAAAAATTCAAATTTTCAGTAAAAATTCAAATTGTCATTAAAAATTTTAAATTGTCATGAAAAATTTAAATTTGCAGTAAAAAATTAAATTTGCAGTAAAAATTTAAATTTGCAGTAAAACTTGAAATTTTCAGTAAAAATTAAAATTTTCATTTAAAAATTAAATTCTCATTAAAAATTCAAAATTTCATTAAAAACTCAAATTGTTATTAAAAATTTATATTGTCATGAAAAATTTAAATTTGCAGTAAAAATTTAAATTTTCAGTAAAAATTCAAATTATTATTTGAAATTCAATTTTTTAGTAAATATTCAAATTCTGATTAAAAATTCAATTTTTCATTAAAATTACAAATTCTCTAAAAATTCAACATTTCCCTAACAAATTTAAAAATTAAAATTTTCCTTTAAAATTTAAATTTTCAGTAAAAATTCAAATTTTCATTAAAAATTCAAATTTTCCTTAAAAATTCAAATTTTCAGTAAAAAATCAAAATTTTTCTATATATTAAAATTTTGGTTATTATTAATTTTTTACTATTAATTAAAATTTTTAGTAAAAATTCAAATTTTTAGTAAAAATTTAAATTTTCCCTAAAAATTCAAATTATCACTAAAAAAATCATATTCTCGCTAAAATTCATATCTCGGCTAAAAGTCAAATTTTAACTACGAATGACAATTTTAAATAAAACTGAAGTTTTAACTAAAAATAAAATTTTGATACCACTGAAATACGGAACTTGATTGATATGAACCAAATCCATAATAAGAGTATTAAAGAAAAATATTCATAAAAAAAATTAAAAATCTTAAGATTGATCCTCGCACTATTTGAAATTCCATTAAACGGTATTAGAAAAATCTAAACATTAAAAGAATAGCTAATTCAGAAAAGGTTCAGAAAGGTCCAACAGATAAGCGTAAACGTGGACCAGCTCAACCGAAAAGGTTAAATAGCAACAATAAACTTTTTAATGGAAGCACTGCGATAAATTATAAATATGAATAATATTTCAACATTTCAACATATTTTTAAAAACATTTATATTTTATACACTCCTTATATTAAATAAAAAAAGTTTTCTATTTTAGCCTACGAACTTCAGCTCAACTGTTAAATACTTCAAAATTACTACAAGAATTATTGTGTAGCATAACAATTTCATGTTTGTCTGCGGAGTCAAATATTCAAGATCAAATATTTTCGATATTTTCTATTTATGTTTTAACTTTTTCAATTTTCGTTTTGTGAAATATAGTTCAGATTAACAGGTTTTTTAAATCTCTTTTGAACCGCATTTTTGATAACAAGTTTAACAAATGAATAAAACATTATTCACCAATTTGTTGAAACATATACATAAATTATGTGTTATTCTATTAACAAAAACTACACGTGAACTAAAATCATTTAAAAAGAAATCAAAAACATTTTTCATTGCCGAGTTAAAAATAAATTAAACTCAAACAGAAGAGAGAGGACCACAAATAATTTCCGCATACCTATTATATTTTTATTTAGAATAGACCACTTAAAAATGTGTCTTCCAAAATTTCAATTATATTCCCATTCCCTTAAATAATATTTAAATGAATCATTTAAAAAATGAAATAAAAAAAAACAACACCGCATAGTTACAAATTTCTATCACCTTAAAATCTACAATGAAAAAAAAAATAATCACGTGCTATTTTCTTTTTATTATAGAAAAAAATATATATACATATGATCATTAGCATTTATCTGATTTTCCCTTATGACCAAATGGAACACATCCAAAAATCAAAACACAACAACTCACACAGCAACAAACATTTTATGTATAATATAAATACATAAAATAGATTATCATTGCATATTATTAGATAGTAAATATTTTAATGGTAAATATATTATTTTAACCGTCCACTAAATTCAGTTTCAATTAGTAGATAATTAGTAGACGAAGTAAAAATGCAAATAAACCTTTAAGTAATTAATTTTGTACATTTTTCGGTTATATAGATACGTATGCAAAATCAATTTAACATATCTTTAAAGTATTTTTAGATATTTAAAAGAAAAATAACTTTTAAAGAAAAAAATCTTTTACGCAGTTTTTTATAAGAGAACTGAACGATAAATAAAAAAATAATTCTCACATCAAACTAATATATGAATAGTAATGAAAAATACCTACACATCTGTTGCCTAAAAATGCTGCGAACTTTTTTTGAAGAGGAAAAATTGAGAATTATTTTAAAATAATCTCTCAAAAAATTGTATTGAAAAAAATATTTTCCTGAAATTTAATAACATTTACTATTAAATGTTCTCTTGTTTCGCCATGAACTTTTGTAATCATTCATTTTGGTTAAATTTTAAATTGAGCAATACAAAAAACAAAATTTTTTGCTAAACTTTATTGCAGTACAAAAAAATTTGTGGCTGTATATTATTAAAATCTTAATTCTTGGAATACAAGACTTTGGGAGGAATCCAAAAATAATGATCCGGTTTGGTCCAAAATCTATTCATTTTATTAAATTACACCAGTATGCTTTGGGTCAATTCTACACGAATGGATACGTTAAAAAACTAAATTTTAGAATTTAAGACAATACCAATCCGCATAAAAAACAATAGTATCCAATACATCCGAAAAAGTCAATGCTTGGTGTAGATTTTGGCTGATTGCGACTGGTCACGCCGTTATTACTGTGAACGGCGAGTGGTATTAGTCGGTTTCACCAAGTTCTTTGGCCTCACAAAGTACGGCTCAATATGTGATATGCAGTATGGAACGGATCTCTTGAGTCTTCAAAGCCAATATAACCCACGTCATCTGTCAAACTCAGTCTGGTTTTGCGCGAATCACAGAAAATTTGACATTTCGGATGATTTCCATCTAGAGCAAAGATAGGCACAGATACATAAACATTTTGAACCTGTGTTCGTGAAAAAATTTTGTAAACAAACGAGCGTTCTCCTCACCCTAAAGTAATTTTTCAACAAGCCAACAACCAATCGTCTTGTTTGGATGCGCATGATCAACTAAATTGAGAACACAACCATATGTTAAGAATGCTCGCCTAAGATTAAATTGTTTTGTTTTTTGTGATTAGAGAGTAAATACAAATACGTGTGATTCTCAAGAGCGAATTTATATGCATGTGGTGCGCGCTCACCCACATTGCCTATGCCAGATCTTGATACCACATTATTGTATTGAGGGGTCCTCTTAATGAACAATTCATTTATGTATTATGGGGTTAGAATGTATTCGCGGGAACCAAACACGATCACTTTCAATTCCAAATATATAGAATAGGTTTAGCAGGAGGCTGACGACATAGCCCGTGTAACTTGGGTCCTCGAGAGTGGTCCATTTGTGTTACCTGCAGGGGGAAGAGAAGATTAAATACTTAACTACGAAAACAACAAAGTTTCAGCCAAAGCCAGATTTAACAATGAAAATGACTATTTTACGAATATTAATATTCGAGACCTCAGATAGATCGTGCAGAAACGAGTAACCCAGATGGTGACGAAGTAGGTGAGTGATAGTCTCTTCCTCATCGGCGTTACAGTAGTTGTTGCTTTGACAATTGAGTCTCCTGGCATGTAATCCTATTATGCAGTGTCCTGTGAGGATTGATATTTGAATAAGTAATCTGTGGCGCGGTAGAGATACGCTTACTGGCGCAAGTTGGTGTAGTCCAGTTGGTCTGCGGGGGCCTATATAAAAATTGCTTAGTATGAAATGTAAAGGCTGGTAGCGGTATACCTATATATTGATGTCCTCCTGAATAAGGAGAGCACCAAACTTTGCTAGATTATCAGCAATAATGATACCTGTCACATTGTTGTTACTTATTATCCTGAAGAGTTCTATATTGGAATGTCTCGCCATATCATTTAGAGATGCCCGGTATTCACGAGTGAGAACTGATGTCTTAAAGACGTTAGATAAGGAATGAATGACGTCTTGACTATCAATACAAAAACGAATAGATCTATTTTCTATACTTAACTAGAAAGTTGTTCTGCATAATTTTTTGCAAATTAATCTTAGAACTTTCACAAAGTAAATCGCCCTGCTCTGATCCTTTTTTTTAACAAAATTCGTTAATATTGATTTTTTTCTTAGACAGCTTCCCAGACCAGGTTTTGAAAAGTTACAAAGGCTATTGAACATTGTTAGAATAACACAATTCGCACAACTTAGGTGTGATTATCTCACAAACAAATATAGAATAAATGTAAAAATGAGAATGTAAAAATGGAGTGGCAATCTAAACCCACTTTTTTGGATAATATACAAAATTTTTACAGCATGTCTGGTAGTTTTAGGAGTAAGAACACACATTTTGTATGGGTTTAAAATGGCTTGTATCTTTTAAACCAATATACCACAAAAATCACGATTTCTATTTAAATAAAATTTGAAAATTATATTTTTTTATCATTATCGAACATTTAGATTAAAAATTTTAATTATACGCCTGGAGAGGACTCTCACTACAACTCTATAAACAGAGGAATACGTAATTTTGCTTTAAAAAAAATTTCAGAACTGAAAAGTTTTATTTTTGTTATTCAAACAAATAATTTCTAATGAAATTTGAATTATTATTTAATGTGTAAATAATGTAGAAAGCCAATATGATGATGAGAAAATTAATAAATTATTTAATTATATTTATTCACTTACTTAAAAAAAACTTTATTTGAAACAAATGTTTATTTTCTGTTTTCTTTTTCAGATAAATAATAGAAAGCAAACACAGCAACACACAGCGGAAAGTTTTTCAAAAACAACTAAAGTTAAAAATAAACTTTTCTTTAAAAAAAATTATCAATGTATTGAAGGTATATGTATGTTTGAAATTTTATTTTAAATAAAATAAAACACTTTTACGATGTATTATGAAATCGTTACAAAATACTTGTGGCAATTTTATTTTTATACATATATTTTATAATTTTCGTTGATTTGAAAAAAAAGGTTTTAAAAATCTTTTACATTAATTTTCAGGTATAAATATTTTTTCTGTAATTTTTTATAAACTTTATGGTAATTTTTTAATAATTTTCAAATCTTTGTTGTTTTTTTTAATTAATTATAACAAAAAGTCTCGTTTCTATTATTTAATTCGTAGGTATTTTATCGTTTAATTTTTCTTCATTTTCTTAGAGTACACGGCGACTATATTTCGTAATCGTTGTCGGCATACTAAAGGAGAAGAAGACAAAAGTATACTATCTTATAAATTATTTGCTAAATAAACTTTTTCTCTAAAGAAAATTTATTTTTTTTATTTTATTTTTTTTTGCGAACCAATACAAAATTTACATTTTTTATTTTCTTTTCAGCATTCTTTAACATAAATTTGTTTTGCTGCACTCTCGTACATCAGGCAACTAGAATGCGTTTAATGTGCAAAATTTTTGTAGATTTTTTGTTGGCTTATTTTTGGCAAAAATATGTTAAGTTTATTTTAGCGCCTTAATTTACAACGTAATTATGTGATTTTATGCGTTTTAATTAAAAGTAATAATTTATTATAAATAGATTTAATATTGTAATGTGGATATCATCTCATTTAGAATTTAATTTTTTTTTAAATAAATTGCTACAATAATTGCACAACATAGGCCGCTCAAATAATTTTAATAAATTAAACAATATCTCATGTCTTCGCCTGATGTTTTACTTTGGTTGGGCTTTTAGAGAAATACATGAGCGAATCCAAGTAGAAGATGAAGTGACTTTTTTATCCCGCTCTTAGGAAAGAAATTGTCTTTTAAGCTCCCTGAGCTACAGACCGAAATAACACAGAATATACAATAGAGATATTCACCCCAATCGCGAATATCATCTCCGATGGGAATCGTGTTCCCAAAACTTTTTTATACATGTAAAAAAAAAGTTTTGGGAACACGATTCCCATGGGAGATGATATTTGTTATTATTGTTATTATTATTTATTTTTTTTTTTTTGTATTGTAAGACAGTCATATCAGTTCTTACTCTTGAATAATGAGGTACTCTAAATAAGATGATGTTTTCCACCAACACTTCAAGGTAAACTAACATTTTCAGTCCCATCTTCTGTTTGCCAAACTATCCACATTAATACAAATAATAATTGCATATAGACTAAATTCAATAAAAAACAATCCGGTATGTGACGGAATTCGTTCGTTTTCAAATCGATCGATTTCAGATATATTTTTGAGAAAATCTGCCCCATTTCCATAAAAAATTGAAACGAAATAAAGGATAAAATATCAGTGAAAAGGATTAAATCCCATTTTTTTCTTTTTGGAAATGACCAAAAATTATCTCAAAAATATCTAGAATTTTAATTGAATAAAAAATATAACACAGCCATTAATATTCAAAAAGTTAAAATATGATTTTATCAAAAATAAACAAGAAAACCTGTAATAACTGGTAAAAACTATGACAAAAATATTATTTACTTGCAATATTCTTTTAAATAGTCCAATTACATATTCAAAACTTGAAAGCTATCACATGTTTTGAATGTTTTTTTTTTTTTTAACAATCACATTGTTTAATAAATAAGAGCCACTTTTTGAGTTCGAGATCGGAGATTAAATTAATGTTAACCTCCAAATTTTGTTTTTGAGTGGTCGATTATCTTATTTTGTTCTCTAGTTTAAGCGGCCAATGTTGGTGGTTTAATCTTCAATGAGAACTCTCAAAACACACATGCATAATAAACAGCTGTTAAAAATACGTAAACAAACAGAAATTTATAGGTATTTTTTGGAAGTGCAGATGAAGATTTTATCGACTCCGAAATTTATGAAAATTTAAATAAAACAATTATAAGAAAGTTAAGAACTATTAGAACACGGCCAAATCATTTTTATTTGTATAAAAACTATGAAATTTGCGCAATGTCTTCTTCTTCTACAAAAAAAAGTTGTAATTTTGATAACACATTTGACATTTGCAAAAAAAGTTTGCCATTTCTTGTTGATCGATATGGCAACACCATGAAGTTTAAACCACCACCCAAAAAAATCGAATGCAAATAATATGCACTTTTAGATTAGTTAATTAGAGAATAAATTTAATTTTGATCTCAAACTCAAAAAGTGGCCCTAAGAGAATTAATACAAAAGAATCATTATTTGAAAACACGTTGTAATGTTTATTATTTTTTGAGGAAATTCAAAATAACTGACTCTCTATTTTTATAGACTCGCTCTTGAAATGTCATGACATTAAGCCAATGCCACTAAAAAAGAGAAACACAACTGAAGGTTACCTTTAAGATTACCATAGTACAACAAAAAAATTATTGAAACAAATACTATGTATGTAAATACAAAGTAAAATAAAATTCAAAGCGATTTTCAAAATCAAAGAGAGAAATAAAGCATTAGACTGAAAAAATACAAATACTTCAAATATTCAAAAGACAACACATTAAGACAGACGAACAACAAACTATACAAGCAGATGTTCAGGCGAACAAATGATAGGGAAAATTTGACACTGATAATGGTACGATTTATCAATAAGGACGAAATTTTTGGCACAATTGTGTTTTTTTTTTTTTTTTTGCAGCAACAAGTTTTTTATTCAAGCAAATTTATCAAAATACCTATCAGGCCTGTTCTGAAAATCACGTGATTTGAAATCACATTCCGTTTTGAAATCACAAATGTGATTTGTACCTGTTCTGTAAATCACAATTTTTTACGTTTTTTTGTGTGATTTAAACCACTCAAAACACAAGGAAATTTTTATAAACTAGTGCAAATGCACTATTTTTAATAATTTTTAGCATCATAAATAAAATTTGATTGATTTTATTAGTATTTTTGCAAAAACTTAACACTTTTAACGTTGAAAAAGTAAATTTTTCTACTTGGTTGGCTTTAAGAAAAATCACAAAAAGTTTAGCTTAAAATGAGTGTTTCCGTTTTTCATATTTTTCAATGAACTTTTAAGTAAAATTGCAAATTTTTTTACACAAAATTATAAAAATCATATTAGGCTTTTAATCTATTCAATTAGTAATAGAAATAAAAATAAAATTACATGTAAAACAGACAAGTGATTTCAAATCGATAGTGTCTTAGCTGACCGATTTGAAATCACAAAACTTTTGTGATTTTTGTTTGCAGAACACCTTTTATGTGATTTTAAATAACTTTCACAAAATGTGATTTTCAGAACAGGCCTGTATATTTTAAAGCCTCTATGACTGTAAAATTTATCTTATTTTTATTTACATTCCTAATTATATTTCAAAAATTTTCTTTATTTAGACGAACTTCTACTGTGTTTATACGATTGATTCTCACGAACTGTTGTTTCGCGGCCACAACAGACGTTTCAGTAAAGCCGAGGCTTTAAATTATCAAGTTTGAAATGAAATGGAAACAATTAGTAGCTCAACCTATATACTTTTAGTACGGAAACTACACATGTGTGGACCTTTACATTTTTAGACTAAAAAAAATCTGAAATGAATAATGCAGAATCCAAACAACAGATTTTAATTCGTTTGGCCTTCAGGGTTTACAGTTAGTGATTGTGTAAATCCATAATTTGTTCCAATTACATAATGTGTTCCAATTACATTTTCCAAAATGCTTTTATTTTGATCCCATATAAGATCTATAAAACATAAGAAAAGCGCAATTAAAACTTTCATTTTTTTGATAAAAAAAATAATTAAGAAAAAATTAAACAGGTTTTATAAAAAAATATTTTTTTGAAAAGAAACTAAAAAATTCTTTTCAAATTATAGTTTATTTACCTCAGTACTCTGTGGAATAACCCAAATTTATAATCACTGCTAAGAAACCATTTTGGTTATAAGAGTTAAAAAGTCCCTGACATATTTCTACTGAAATATAATACCTACCACATTTCTTTCACTACCTCTCACTTTTTCCTTGGACAGCTCCTTTGACAACTTTCTATAAAACATTAATCGAAGCTTTATTTCCATTTGGCGTAAGACACCATGACGTCGTTTAGTACATTGGTTTTATAAATTGAACTAATTGTTTCTCCTATTCTAAATAGAGACCCATGACACTGGGTAGAATACATACTTCCTTGAAAATGTTTAATGGTTTTTATTCTATATATATATATTCTGTAAATAAATAATTATTTACAGAATAAAAATTATACTTCCATTATTACGGCTATAACATTTTTGCACAAAATTTCTTCATCCTACCATGCGATGAGCAATTTAGTACTAATAGTAGAATTTTTTTAGACCATTTTGGGCAAACAAATTTCCGTACCAAATGCAATTTCTAAGGCTTCTTAATAATTTTTTTTAATTTCCATAATATTGCGATTTTTTGCGCTCTTCATAGTACAAATGGAAAGATGTTGTAATATTCATGAAATTATTAGAAAAAATTTCATTTTTTTTAAATGACAAAGGAGAAAAAAACAAAACTTTATCGCGTTTTGTTCGTAAACTTTTTAAACGATCGCGAAAAGCTAATAATACGTCATTTTTTTAAATTTTCCATTGTCTATGCGGTCATGCGATAAAAATTTTATATTTGCAAAAATTGCAAAAACTTATGACCCTAATGAACATAGTAAATCGAAAATAAAATATACTCTAACTACCCATTACAGTCCGAAGTTTTCAATAAAATTTTTTTACGGGAACACTTCTGAGTAAGTTGGTTTGTTTCGATAAAGCAAAAAAAAAAACATGAAAAAATATAGGTATTTTTGGTTTCAGCAGAAAAAGTAATCTACGATTGCTTGGAATGCTAAGCACATGATAAAAAAAATTCTTCTAGAAAAAGAGAATAAACAACGATTTTTACAAAACAAAGCGTATTAACATAAGGGAGTTTACCCTTTCATAAAACCTCTAACAAGTTTTAAAACTCACGAAAAGATCATATAATAATAACCACAGCTGATTCCCCGAATCAAAAAACAACAACAATAATAACAAAGGCAAATAAACAAAAACAGGGCACATGAGACATACATACATATTTACATACATAAATATGTATTTCTGTACAATTGGAAAGAAAATTTGAAGATGTATTAAAATTGTGCAATCACAAACGTCT
Organism: Stomorhina lunata; assembly: GCA_933228675.1. Lineage (NCBI taxonomy): Eukaryota > Metazoa > Arthropoda > Insecta > Diptera > Rhiniidae > Stomorhina > Stomorhina lunata. The sequence goes on from OW121743.1 coordinate 85,725,879, forward strand.
GGCTAAAGATTGAAAAGCAAAATTATTTATTTATGACGAATGAAAATTTGTTTTAGAAAGATTTTTACAAAAAGAAAACAATAACAAATATTAAATTGGACTTTGTTTAACAAAAACTAAAACATTTAAAACTCCATAATAATATCCGTGTTAAATTTAAAGTATTTTAAACACAATATTATTGAAAATCCAGAAAAGTCATAGGTTTTTCTTGTATTCTACCGAAAGAAAGGCAAAAACGAGGTGTTGGCACTATTGATTATGCTATACACGAATCATCATCATCATACACTACCAAATATGATATGTACTATACAACTGAAAATATAAAACGCTTCCTCCTACCTCCCCCCTGTAAAGACATAATCGTCTGGTTATTCCATATCCAGACAGAACGACACTACTCGAAATCAATAAAATAAACTTAATATTAAAGTTTTACTAAATTGTGAAATTCCTGTTCCTTTTGAGCATTAGGATTTCAAGAAATTTATTTCAAAATTTTCCTTTCACTTTTTTGTTCCATAATTCCATTCGTAAAATATATGCGATGATTTTTTTCTTTTCATATTTTTTCAATGTTTAGGTTATGTTTTGATGGGTTTGGGTTTTCTTTCTTCAAACCGCAACTTACCTTGATTTAATCACGAAAAATTAAATAATTTCAATTGTTTTTGTTTTTATTAAATATTTTGTTTATTTTTTAATAGTTTCTGTTTAATATTTTGTTATTTTTCACGGGTTTTTCTTCAAAAGTTTGTGGTTTTAAACACGTGGATTGAAAAGTAGCCTTTTATTTCTTCACTACACACAATAACAATATGGCCGGCACACATATACACAGTGTTGTATTTTCTGCACAGAGTTACATAAAATATTTACTCAAGTAATCACTTAAAAATAATTGGTATTCTCAATGGTTGTTATTGAAGCAACTCTGCTTATACACTGAGAATATATATTGAAACTACAAGCAGTTTTATTTAGAGGCTATATACAAAACATAAAGCCTTTTTTAACTATATACATTGGGGTTTTCAAGTAAAAATTATTAAAATAAATATAATAAAAACAAATATTAGTCTACTTTTACATTAGTCAGGTTTGGCTTATCAAGTCTTGAATTTGTATGACAAAAACTGACAGAATTAAAATTGATAGTCTACTTTTACGTAAGTCCGGTTTGGCTTATCAAGTCTTGAATTTGTATGAGAAAAAACTGACAGAATTAAAATTGAGCAAACCTAATCGTACTATCAAGAAAATTTGTATAAAATTCAATTAAAATAAAATGAAAACTGAAGAAGAAAATGTTCGTGTGTGAACGTGAATGCAGGTTCAAAGCAAATTTAAAGAAAAACTGATCAAGTAAACCTGATTCGTGTGAAGCGAGACTTACATAAAAATGTTTTTTATGTAATATAATCATAAAAGAATTTACACCTTCTGTTTTTGAGATAATTTACACCATACTACACCATTTTCAATTGAAATTGAGAAAATCCTAATTGGAAATGAGAAACATTCAGTTGATATTGAGAAATTTTCAATTGAAATTGGGAATTTTTGAATTGAAATTGAGAAAAGTCCAATTGAAAATGAGAAATTTTCAATTGAAATTGAGAATTTTTAAATTTAAATTGAGAATTTTTCAATTGAAATTGAGAAAAGCACAATTGCAAATGAGGTTGAATTTTTTAATTGAAATTGAGAAGTTTTCAATTGAAAATTTCTCAATTCCAATTGAAAATTTCTCAATTTCAATTAAAAAAATCAACCTCATTTTCTATTGGGCTTTTCTCAATTTCAATTGAAAAATTCTCAATTTAAATTTAAAAATTCTCAATTTCTCATTTTCAATTGGGATTTTCTCAATTTTAATTACAAATTCTCATTTTCAATTGAAAAATTCTCAATTTCAATTGAAAATTTCTCAATTTCAATTGAAAATTTCTCATTTTCAACTGAAAGTTCTCAATTTCAATTGAATATTTCTCAATTTCAATTGAAAAGTCTAAATTTCAATTGAAAATTTCTCAATTTTAATTGAAAATTCTCAATTCCAATTGAATATTTCTCAATTTCAATTGAAAATTCTCCCTTTTAATTGAAAATTTCTCAATTCAATTTGAAAATTTCTCAATTACAATTGAAAATGGTGTAGTTATAAGACTTTTTTATGATTTTTTGTTTGAAGGCAAATGCAAAAAAGTCAACAAAAATCGTGTTTTCCGTTTTCATTATTTTTTTGATGTTACTTTTCAATTTGTTCTATATGTGTGATTACTATATGTAAAATTATAAAAAAAATCAAGCAAAAAAAGCACAATAAAAATGTTAACGGCTTTTTGAAAACAAATTAAAAAAACATAGAAAAAAAAAGTCATGATTCAAAAAACATAGTATAAAACCCGCTTTATCATCAGAGCTGACAAATTTTCCAAAGGATGATTTACAGTAAAAAGTGAATTTTCTTTTATGTATAGAAAAATATTTTCCTCAATAAGCAAAATAATGCTTAATACCAAAACAAGTTTGTCTAGAAATTAATGTCAAAAATATTTTTTAATAAAATCATATTTTAGTCAAAAATGTTCAATTTACAAAATATTAAGAAGATTTGTTGTTGTAAAATAATAATACATTTAATGCCAAATCGGACTTGTATCATTTTCGGAACTATAAAAATGTTGTTTACAAAATAATAAGCTATATAAATATTTATATCAGTTGTCTAATCTTGAATCAAGCAGTTTCGAATTAAAAGAATAAATTTCGAAATAACAGAACATTTAAAATTAATTGAATGATCAAATTCGAAAAGATAACATCTCCAATTTCTTAGCATATACGATTTTTAACACCAATGAGTTCCAAATGCTTCCCTACATCTACTGTATTAAGAATGGAATATTCCTAGCATTCCTTCTACTGCAAATCCCATGACATGTGTAGAAACAATTTTGAAAAGGTCACATCTCTAAGATTAAATTAAAAAGAAAACATTTTTAATTTGAAACCGTTCCATCGATCTTGCAGAAAAATAGGACTAACCTGTGAATTTCATCCAAATTGGAAGACATCGATTTCAAACTTTCAGTCACTTGACGTGAAATATTTTAGTTACTTTGTTTTCTAAAAAAGGTTTTTAATAAACATTTTAAAATTTCATTCAAAATGTGTATATTCAATGAAATCAATTTCGAAAAGGTTACATTTCCTTGACTAAAATATATCAAAAATCATATATAATAACGGTAAGTCCCGTTTCACACGAATCAAGTTTTCTTGATCAGTTTTTCTTTAAATTTCTTTTGAACCTACATTCACTTTCACACACAAACATTTTCTTTATCAGATTTTATTTTCCTTAAATTTCATACAAGTTTTCAAAATTTTCGTAAACTTGATAGTACGGTTTACTCAATTTTAGTTCTGTTAATTTTTTCTCATACAAATTTAAGACTTGATAAGCCAAACCTGACTAATGTAAAGGTAGACTAATATCAAATTATTTTTTCACCTTTCTATTTCTTACTTGCCCTAGAGCAAGTTTCTTAAGTTTATTTTTTAGATATATTACTTCATTAGAAAATAATTAGTTTATTTATTTCCTGAAAACTTTTAGTTTATGGAGATGTGAGCTTTTCGAATTTGACCATTCAATTTTATTATGGAATTCTTATAATTTCTATCAGTAACATTTTTCATGACAATTTTCAAATTTAAATGATTACGAAAACTGTACCAAAATGTTTACAATTAAATAAAAATATAATATTTTTTCGTTTTTGTTTTTTCATTAAAGGTTTTTTAAAGAATTTCGAAATTATAAAAAAAAATTTCATAATTATAAAAAACAAACGAATATAAATTTTGTTATAATTTTATATAGACGATTTTCAATTCAGAATATTTTAAATGATTTACTAAAGAAAGTTTTATATGTTTTTGGGAATTTCAAATAACGCCACACTAATCAGCAAATTCATACAACCTAATCAGCAAATCTATTCACCAGAACCGATGTCCATAAAAAAAATATATAATTTCTTTGTCTAATATTCCATCAAATCTGACCCAAAGCCTTGTATACGTATTTCAAAACCTTATTCATTCCACATTAGAAGACTAAAATTATTAGACTAGCACCGTTCCTAAGGTAGTAGGTTTTTCGTACTGGAACGACTCAGAAAACTCAGAATTCCGACGAAGGACTTCAACTTCTGCAATATTACCAATAATATCGCAATTACATCAACATAATAGTAGCACAACGATTAATTTTTCTTAGAATACTCAAATAAGAGACTTTTAATTTAGTTGATGTTGTTGGATTTGTTGAATCATCTAGAATTATTTTTATTAGAGAGTTTCTTCTATCTTAAATAGATTTTTGCAGTATTTATGAATCAAATGATTTATATCATATTGAATGCACGTTTTGTTTTCCTTTAATCTGGCAACTCTAATGAGTAATAATGTCATAATGCGGTGTAAAAACGGCCTGAAAAAATGGCTACTAAACAAAATGCCCTGTCAAAGCTCTTTCCGCCTTTTGACAATTGCTAAGGTAGGTGAACGAATATAAAAAAGTGAAGAAATTATTAAATATTTTCAACATCACTTGGAAAATAAATAAAATGATTATCCAGTAAATATTCAATACTAGATTATAATGTCAATTAAAATTTGTTTTCTTCATATAATGTACAGAAATTAATTTGTGTTTTTCTAATTTCAGCCAAAATGGCAGTACGCTACGAACTCTGTGTCGGTCTCAACAAGGGACACAAGACCACCAAAGTCAGGAATGTAAAATATACTGGAAACAAGAAAGTTAAAGGCTTGCGTGGTGCCCGTTTGAAGAACGTAAGTACTTTTTTTTCATAAAAATATTGAAAAGTGTAAAAGTTTTTGTAAACAGCAAATTGTTGTTTTCCAAAATGATGAAATATTTAAACCATTCACAGACAACCATATAATAATTATTACACAGGCAAGCGGGCTCAATATTCTTTTGGGCTTTGCGAGTTTGAAATATTTTGTTATGGCAAAATGGTTAAAAATTTGGCACTGATTCACATACAATATTTTATATGTACACAACTCTTATTTACATTTTGTTTTTTGCAAATAAAGTCTAATAACATGTTTGTTTTTGTTTAGATTCAAACCCGTCACACCAAGTTCATGCGTGATTTGGTACGTGAAGTTGTTGGTCATGCTCCCTACGAGAAGAGAACCATGGAATTGTTGAAGGTTTCCAAGGATAAGCGTGCCTTGAAATTCTTGAAGCGTCGTTTGGGCACACACATCCGTGCCAAGAGGAAGCGTGAAGAATTGTCCAACATCCTCACTCAAATGAGAAAAGCTCAAACCCACGCCAAGTAAACATCAACAAGTCATCTCGGCGTCTTTTGGAATTGAGTGAAGTTTTATTTTTAGTGTATTTTTAACACTATCCCTCGTTTTTACTTGAGATACTTTTAGTGATAAAACTAAACAAAATAAAAAAAGGTGTAAAAATTACATGAAAAAAGATAAGTGTTTAATTGTACACGGACGGTTTGGCATTATAACAATAAAATGTTTTTGAAAATATAGATTTCTCGTCCACGGGAAAATTAGATTTTGTATGACTTGTGGCTTACTTCCTTTCGTCGTAAGGTATCATAAGATGAGCTTAGGTTACTAATTTGTTAATCATAAAGTTCTTTCGATCAAAATTACTTCGTAAGAGATTTCTTAGGAAGTAAAGACCATAATCGGATTTAGCAAGAATAATGAAGCATTGCAAGACAAATTTTACTGTTTTTATAAACATCGTGACCATGAAGCTGTTTTTATGGACATCATTCATTGTAAGGTTACATTGAAAAATGCATTTATGAAGTCGGCCTTTAAAACTTACACTAACACCAGAGAGCATAACTACACATTTAGTTTTTACATAAAACATTACTATTTAACTAAAATCTATTTTTAATTCTAACTTTGAAAATAGATAAACTGTTAGAGCTCATCCCTTCGTAGTAGATTGGCCAGTAGACAGAACAACACACTACAGAGAAAATTCGTTCTTTAGCCGTACAGTTCGTATGTGGAATTTACTTCCTGCAGAAGTTTTCCCAGTCAGTTGCAATATAGGAAAGTTTAAATCAAATGTCCACAAACTCTACTCCACCTACGAGATCGGGTCAATAAGGCTGGTAATTAATCCTTAAATTAGCAAATTTAATTTACACCTACCAATAGTCAACTGTCAGTTGACTCCTGTCCTTATTTAAAACAGGGTACCTCTAGCTTTGAAAAGGCATTTTTTGCGAAAGAAGTTTCTGAATGTTGTGGACAACCATGTAAGGCCATTGGCAACTCACATGGCTCAGTAGTTTCAATTTTCAATAACTTGGGTATGAGAAAGCTTTCCGCAATATCACAATCGTAACTCTGTGACAATTTCACAGAAATGTCTAGCTCAATATGGAAGAGTATTTGCACCTTTTCATAGCCATAGACCACAACACAACGGAGACCAAACAGTGCATTTCTCGAGGTAAATCAGCGTCATAGAAGGCAAAGGGTTTGTTAGCCAATTAAATACTTCTATTTTAAAAATGGGAAAACTTTCAACACGAAGGAAAACAAATAGTTGGAGAATATAAGATTCATAAGAAATAAGTTGATAAAAAACGACAGCAGTTATCCAAAAAAAAAGTTTTTTCCACCGTGAAAGTGAAAGCCTACACAAATACGAGGTTTCCATGTAAAAAATACATCAATGAATTGCACCCTCATCCACCATAATCTTCGGAATATTTATTTCCAAACTTAAAGAAATCGCTCGTTGGAAAGATATTTAATTTTAATGGTCAAAGTATATAGACGTTTTATTCAAAAAGACACAGACATATTGACCTACCCTCGTAGCAAAGTTAAAAAAAAAACAAATTTATAAATGTTAAGTACATAGTTAAGAACATAGTACAATAAAAACTAGTTGTGCCATGGTTAAGAAAATATTAAAAGATTATTCAAATACAGTACAACATAGGTAGTCCGGACAGTCACCAGTCAACATTTCGGAAAATTTAAAATTTTTGCTTCTATTTTTTTTTTGATATTTATATTCTATAACATATTCTTTCTAGTATGTACAAGAAAATTCTTATTAATGAATATTTCGCTAAAACTAGTTTTTTCCATAAAAAACTTTGACCAAAAAAGTGTTTTGGTTAAAATTTTAGAACTAAACTTTTAAACTTTAAAATATTTTAAATTTCTATTGTCCGGATAACTTTCAAACGAATCTAAAAATATATGTGTCCGGATTGAGGAAGTTGCACTGTACATGATTTTTTTATCATTTACTCATCGCGAGTAGACACATAGGTATTTCGTGGATATAAGTTGTATTTCTGCATGTTTAATAGCTTCACATTTGGACTTTTGTAGACTAGTTTGGACAGATCGAAAAACCATTGAATATGCTTCCCACGAACATTACAACAACAACAACGTCGAGAAACCAATATAATTTGTTAATTACTATCCGAAAAAATAATTTAATATAAAGATTTTTCGAATGCAAAAACTATTTGATAAAAAAAAAAAAAAAAAATTTAATTTTCTATTCAAAGGATTTAAGATTTTAAATTTTCTTTAGAATTTTTTTGCAGATAAAATTTTTATTCATAGGAAAAATTTGTTTTTTAACAAATGAAACATCAAATTTTGTAAATTTGTTTCAAATTTATTTAGTCACAATACTTAAAAATCTAATAGAGTTTTTATACCAAAATTCACCTAAGTATTTTACTTAAAGTATTTATGTAAATAGATATTTGTCCTAGTATAAATCGGTATTTAAGGACAATAGAAAATTATTCTTTAATTCCAGTAAAACTTCTTGTAGAACTTGAAATTTAATTGATAAAATTTGTAAAAAAATGTATCTTTAACTAGAGTTTATTTTTAAGGAATTTGTTAGAAATATTACTGGAATTACATTCGTTTCCAACCTTTATTTTTCCAAATTTTTGTATGTTGGGAGATTTTGAATTTGTTTACATTTATTTTCTCATAATTTTTGCCTACACCTTTAAAATCGGACAAGTACTGGAGCAATACAATAAACTTACATTTAATATCTAATATGTATGCAATAAATGAATTGACGAATTAATTATAATTGTATTCATTAATTACATTGACATATAACACATATACATATAAAGATTTAACTATAAATATAGAAAACACTAAAATAACAACATAAAAATATACATTAGCCTATTCTTCATTACTATACATTTAATTAAAATCATTTAGATTATGGGTTTTTAGATCCGTTTTCTTTCTAAAAAATATACTTATTATATATTAACGACATTTTTCAAATCATTGGGAAGTAATTCTTTCATACAAGTGATCTGAGCCCTTATTTGATCACGGGTAGTTGTTGCTGCATTACCATTACTACTAATCCAATTGCCGCTAGTTTCATTTGCTAATTTATCATTATAGAGATTCAGTTTCTGTTTAAGTTTTAATATCATATCAATTATTTCCACCTCTTGTTTGTCACGGGCCCACTGTTCTAAATTTGCTTCGGATAAAGCTTGTAATTGTAAATCTTGCAAGGTTAGTTGTAATTCTTTGTGGCGTGAATCATACCAACCACGAAAATTTGGCGAATTATAAAAACGTCTGTAAAGACCCTTCCAATCACCTTTCAAAGTTGACGTTAAGTGTGGTCCGGATAGCTCTAAAGTGGCTAGAAAATCATCTAGTTTAAAGGCGTTGGCATTTGGAGCAGATTTAAATGGACTTATATCTTTCTGAAGTGGCATTAAGGAGGCCATATAACGTTCCAGTGGTATCATGAAACTTTGTGTTAACTCCAGCAGATGACGCCTCAGTAAAGCGGTTTGTACATGTTCCGGTCGTTTGGTTTTTAGGCCCAACATAACTTTTTTGATAAGCGTTTTGTCTTTTTTCAAAAATGGTTTGTATTTTGTATATAAACCTGGAGAGGAACCTTCACTGTTGCTGCTGCTTGTGTGTGAAGATGATGACGAAGAACTCGAATGAAGGGCATTGTTGATTTTGAGAGATCCTGCATTTGTTAGTGATGTAACAGAACTAGAATTTCTGGCATTCTTTAAAGCCAATTGTTGTTGTTTTTGTATATTAAGCTGAAAAAAAGAGTTGAAATATATTAGCAAAATTACAAATTTTCAAAATTGTCCTATTTAATATTGAGAGCCTTAATTCAAAAGGTGTATTTTTATGTTTTTAAATTTTGGGCCAATAGGCTTTTTGATTCCAAAGACGAATATTAAAACTGATTATTTTATTAATAGATATTTCTGAAGATATACGCATTTTTTAAAAGTAGTATTAAATTTTTTAGCATTCGTTGTCCAAATTTGAGGTATTCATGTGCCGTTTCATTAAATTATTTACGACAAAGGTAAGAGCAATTCGAAAATTTGTGTTCACAATTTCGTCATTGCTCTTTTGCCATTTTTACTATTGTACTAGGTTAAGTACTCTACATTGTGAATAACGTTATTATTTTATTTTAAATAAAAGGTGTTATCTTTTAAACAAAATATTTAAACACTTTTTTCACTCTTCTGTAAAATAAAAAATTTAAAATACACACCTTTTTCATTGAGGCACTTGATAGGCTTTTAAGAAATTTACCTGATTATCCACCAATCGCAGCATATGAGGCCAATCTTTTAACAGCTTAATAAAAAATGGATTTGTTACGCCCAGTATTAACGGAGGCGGTATCTTGCCACATTCGCGTGTAAATTCCTTAAATTCGCTATCATGTATGGTAAAATAAGGTCTAGCTTCTGCACAGTATTCCAAAGGGGCAATTAAAGCCACCAAAGTTTGTACCATATGCGAACAATCGGCGGGTGAGGTGCCCACTACCACAATTGGTTCTGCTGTCAAAACTAATTCCCACAATGTATACATATGATCAATTATAAAACTTAAACTATGAAACAATTCTACTTCATTAACAGATGCTATTACTTTTATCGTAATAGGCTTAAACATAAGCATTTTCTCGAGGCAGCTATTTTCTGGACTATCATTTTGTGAAGCAGTTTTGCGGCTACTAGCCCTCGGTATTAGAATTTGATAGCATTGATCAAAAAGAGGTAAGTTATAGGTGGTGCCCACTTGTAGTTGGGGCCATTCCGTATTTATTTGCCTACATGCCTGCCTTAAAACATCTTCTCCTTCACTAAAATATTTTTGGGCCAATAGACATAACATTTCGTAGTATAGATTAAAAAATGGTAGACGAGTAACAATAATAAAACTTTTTTGAAAATAGCCGCGAGGCAAATTTGGATCTCGTTTTTGGCGAAAGTAAACAAAGCCCCAGTAGTGTGATTGATCCGCTTTCAATACGGGCGGACAATCGCTATTGTAGCAACGAAATAGCTGCGAATCTATTGACCTGCTTGTGTCTGGTGACATTCTAAGGCGCATATGAAATTTTGTGTCGCCCATACAACCAGAATTAGAGTCGGGAAATGCCATGTAGCAAATATTAGTAACTTCTTGTTCTGTGGGTGTAAACTCCGTTGGATAAACAAATTCTAAAGCCTGGCCCAAATTCAAATCGAATGTAACTATACACATACATTGAATCCACTGCGATAAACGTGACCAATTCTGCAGCTCATTGCTATCTAGGGACGATTCCATATTATCCAAATTGAGCAAAGATACAGCAGGAGATTTTCTTATCACTCTTATTGTGTTTTCATCAAGGGCATCAATATTATTTGTATTATTGCAGCTGGAAACTTCAATTTTTTCATCAAAATCAATCTCTTTTGGTTTCTCCATATTGAGGAATTGATAAAATTTAAGTTTTTTTATGTTTTGATACAAAATAACTTTCCCTTTTTACAAAAATGTTAAATATTGTAGGAAAAAAACAACATTTTTGCTATCGATGAAACAATGAACAAAACAAAATAAAAAACGATTGTCAATTTTTAAGGGTTACCAGATTGTAACGAAATTTTATATGCAAAGAGCTATTCCTGAATACGCTTTACCAACTCGCAATAGGGTATTATAAAATTATCAAACAGCTTGTAATTTCTTCATTATTCATCTTAGATCAAAATTATTTATTTTAAATTACAATATAAAGTTAATTTATATTCTAATTCTTACGAATGGAGTGACAACCATTCCTTCAGTGTAGTGTACAGACTAGACAAACCAGCAAAAGCAGTCTACGAAACTACCCACTAGACCACTGGGGCACATACAGTGTCGGACAAAACTTTATGGAAACTTTTCAACACATTTGATTATATTAAAATACTTATTTGTTTATACAAAAAGAACTAAGGAAATTGTATACTTGAAGAAATATTAAACAAATTAAACTCATTCATTTTTGCACTGTTGAGAAAGCAATGGAAACTTTATTTCTGCTAGAGAATTTCCTTTAGATTTCCTTTAGGATTGAGATCTTGTGACTAACCAGGCCTTTTCAAAACACATACGTTATTAAATTGTAACCACTCGTTTACAACCTAGAGGCGTATTTTGTGTTATTGTCATGTTGAAATCTCCAATTCTTCTCAAAGCATTTCCTTTAGATTTCCTTTAGGATTGAGATCTTGTGACTAACCAGTCCTTTTCAAAACACATACGTTATTAAATTGTAACCACTCGTTTACAACCTAGAGGCGTATTTTGTGTTATTGTCATGTTGAAATCTCCAATACATATTAGTATTTAATGATGTAATGTATCACTTAAAATTGATCTGTATCATATACCAGTAACATTTCCCCTTATAATATGAATAGGTTCCATTTCCTGACCCAAAAAGTAGCCCTATATCATAATTTTAACACCATATATATAATTCTCCGACAACATTCCAACTGGAAAAAAGGGAACTTCTCTCAGACAATGAGCTGCATCTATTTTTAGACTCATTGAAAGGGACCTACGTTTTAACTCAGGCTCCGAACGAGACATATATTGAAATGGAAAAAAAATTCCACTATATGAAGTAGTTGTATAATACTACTTCATAAAAATTTAAAAAAAAATACATCCTAAGAAAATTGTGTGTGCTACACAAAACAAGAGGTAGGGACGACCTACGTTCGTTTTCAAGGTTGAGCAACACGTTCCTGACGTCATGAGATGTGTCGCTTTCAAATGAAACTAATACCAACACGCTCAGTGATGGTACACCAAAGATGCACGTATTTAAATCTTTAAAATGGCTCTCCTGAACAAAATCCTTAGGTCCCTTCCTATTTTTGCGCGGTATATATTTTTAATTTATTCATATCATTATTCATATCAAATTGTTTAAGAGACCATAAACGTTAATATAAATTTAATTTTTGTGCAATAATAATAGCAAATAATTGGAAGAAGTAAAAACTCTTTTTAGGCAATACCGTACTTTGACAGATAAATGATAAGCTTTGCCATTGTGTCTGCAATCTGGCTTTTCCCCTATGTTCTAGAATATCTTTTTCATAGTTGTAAAAAAATGTAACATTTTTTACTGTGAATACATTTTTTAGTACTAAAGGAAATCTCTAAAAATAAATTTGTTTTGAATAAAATTTATTAAAATGTAATTTTTTTTAATCAAATAAAACAGAATTTACGATATATTTTTAGATCTTAAAAAAACATATGTTTATATCAAATCGATGTTCTCAACAATACTCATAACCTATTGAAGTTTGTTTATTTCGCTGACGAGCAGTTTGCCTTTGTTTTTGTTTTGATTATCAAGTTGGTGGCAACGAAATTTTATATAATTTTAACGCGAACAAACTATGCCCCCCAGCAAATTAGATAGTTTATATCGCAGGATGTTAATAACCCGTTTCTTTGAACGAGGATGGGGTAAACCGGATAACTTGCAAAGACTATTTCAATTTCGAAAGATAATCTCAAAAAGAAGTACGTGTTTTCCACTGGTGCCAAAAGACTACCCTGTGCAGATTATCAAGGAGCAAAGGTATCCTGATTGTGTAGTGTTGGAGGGGACTTTTCTTACTCCTTTCGAATTACATTTACCTGGTATAGTACCTAAGGCTGTTCAAACTGCTCATTTCCAGGTCGTTTTACCAAATAAATGGCGGGATAAGCACAAACCAATGTGTATACATTTGGCGGGAACAGGAGATCATTTCTTTTGGAGACGTCGTAATTTAATAGCAAAACCTTTGCTCAAAGAGGGCAACATAGGTTCCATTATTTTGGAAAATCCTTTTTATGGCACCCGGAAACCTGATAATCAAGTACGTTCCAACCTTCATAATGTTTCGGATATATTTGTAATGGGAGGTTGTCTCGTATTGGAATGTCTGGTTTTGCTCCATTGGTGTGAACGTAATGGTTTAGGTCCCTTGGGTGTAACTGGTTTATCCATGGGAGGTCACATGGCTTCATTAGCAGCAACCAATTGGCCGAAACCATTGGTTTTAGTTCCCTGCTTGTCCTGGTCTACTGCAGCGGCAGTTTTTACCACGGGTGTAATGAGTCAATCCATTAACTGGGATATGCTGGAGACACAATATTATGCTGATGGAAAATACAGCGAGAGACTTTCAAAAATGGTCACAGTCATTGATGATGCCTTTAAGGCTGGTCAAAAATTTATGCGTGACTTTAACCAATCGATGGTAGAATTAAAAAAGGACATTAACAACTCCAAAGCTAATATAGAACCTCAAATTGATGCAACGCCACCGAAAACAGGCAGTGATCCCGCATTGACTAGATTAATGAATTATATACTACCCACCACAAGCAGCGACAATAAAATCAATATAACAAAGACAAACTGGTGGGAACGAGAAGCTTTACAATTTATGCGTGGCATGATGGATGAATGTACTCATCTGAAAAATTTTTCTGTTCCCAAAGATACTTCCTTAATAATAGCCGTTTGTGCCAAGGACGATGCCTATGTTCCACGAGAAGGTGTTACGGCTTTGGAGGAAATATGGCCGGGTGTAGAAGTTCGTTATTTAGATGCGGGTCATGTGAGTGCTTATGCTTTGTATCAGAAATTATTTAGATCATGCATAATTGAGGCCTTCGAAAGAGCCAAGAAAATGGACACAAGCAACACAAAAGATTCAATCGATTGTGAATTGTCGTATCATCAACTTTTGGAAAAATATGTAAACGATATGTAATGACAATAGTTTTTGATTTGTTAAAGCTAATAATTTGAAAATGCGATTTTTTAGAGGGCTAGTTTTTGTTTTAGTGTAGAGAGCAAGTAATTTTAATTAGTTAGTAAAATTTAGCATAAACCTTAGATTTTTTACATATTCAAACAAACTACTTTGTTTGATATAGTTTTAAGACATGTGATGGAATGTACCACACATTATCTTTCGTTTTAAATTGTGCCGTTTAAAGAATTGATTTCCTTTACATTGTTAAATATTTGTTTTTGTTTTCAATTAAACTTTTGGACAACGAATAATTTAATTAAATTTAACTAATTGGATAGTATAAATTTTGGGAATGAACAAAACACTTTGTTTCATTAATAATGTATTGTTTGTTAATGCAATAATATTAATCTGTGTGTGATTTTATTAGCAATGATATTTAAGTATATTAACAGTCCCGAAAATGAGACTTCAACAGACTAAAGTTTTGTTAAAATTGGTTATCAAAACTCTGGCAACAGAATAAAGATAAATTCTTGCACGACTAAAAATTTTTAAATATTAACGCTGTAGGACATCCGGATTTAAAATACTCAATAATTTTTCTGATATTTTTACTCTAAAAATCAAATTAAACATAATAGCCCAGTTAACAATCCGTGGCAAAAAGTCTAGCATCGTAGCATTTGCAAATTAAATATTATTTAAATATAGATTTTTGGCTTTACCGATTAGCACGATGCTAGAGTATTTGCAACGGATTGTTAATTGGGCTAATATATATTCAGAAAATAGTAAAAAATATTACTTGAATAAAAACCGATATTTGCAGTTTGCAAACTTTTAAAACTAAGGGATCTCAATTTGTTAGAATTTTTAAACATTATTAGAAGATTTTTAAAATTTTCTATTTTCTATTAAAAAAAATAAAATTTTTAAATAATAGAAAACTTTTCCAAAGACTTACATATTTTTATGAAAAAATATATTAGTGTTTTGCTAACTAATCAAATATTTATAGACTTAGATATTAAAAAAAACTCAACTCAACAAAGATATTAAAATAGATTTTTTAAGATAGTTTTAGAGATATAGTGTTATTAAAATTTTGTATTAATTAAATGTATTCCTATAGTTCCTTTAGATAATTAATCTTCTGCAAATTATTCTAGAACTTAGTTCCAGCAATTCGGATTGTCGTATATTTTGTTAAGAAACTCTTTCAATTTATTATAAATATAACATTGAAATTCCCCGTTAGGTTTTGTATTATGTGACTAGTTTTCTTACGGTTCACTTGGAGCCTAATTCAAAACATAATTACTCATTCCATTTGGATGTCGAATCAGTCATTGTTCGAAATTCGAAAATTTCCTATCAGTAAAAAGTCATATGAATATAAACAGTTATTAGCCCTAAAATGTTTATTTTTATTCCCAACCTTTATACTATTAACAATTCAAATTTTTCTGGAGTTAATAAAGGACGAAACTTTCAATTTATTTTTTTCTGTATCTCATGATCGAGGAAGTATAAAATCACAAAGTAAAATATTATGCATATAGAATGAAACAGGTTTAAAATAAATGTTTAATATTATGTTAAAATAACACATATGTGACCCGGTCTATTTAAAGGGAAAAGGTTTCTTATGATTCAAAAACAAAATTTAGAAAAACTAGCTAATTTTTTGAAATTTTGTTTTTGAGTCATAAGCCACCTTTTCATAGACCGGGTCACACATAATGTTGATAATATTTAAATACACTGCCGGTCATCCGTTTACGACATCTACTAAATGATACTTTTGGTACCTCGTTCTTTTTTGTATTTTATCTATTAATTATATGATGTAAAAACATCGCATTCAATATAAATAAGCGTAAATCCTGGAAATGATAATTGTAGCCGTGCTTTTTTGTCGGAAAAGATTAGAAATGAAAAGATGTGCCATATTTTCTAGACTTGGGGGTTAAAATTTGATTTCTGTGCTTAAGGTTGATAAAATTGATTTTAAAGCTGCTTCAAATTTTAATTCATAAGGTGTCGTTAACTGACGACCGACAGTGTTTGTATCTGAAACGATATATAAACTTTTGAGATATGCGAAATACATCCATACATACATACATCTTTATTATACATATTTACAGATATTTCTCTTCTCTCTCTTGTTTACATATTTAAAAGTTTTCAAACCCAAATTTAAAGAAAAAGCGGTAATAAAAGTGTATTCTAAATAAACTTCCAACTTTAACACAATAAATTATAGTTATTAAGGTCCTCAGCTTTGGTCTTGCAAAGTGGGAAGTTATTAAGTACTTTTTAAATACAATAAAAATCACACCCAGTGCCTCAAATGTTTGTAAAACTTTGTATACATTTTTGCAAAGCATCAATTTAATTTTTTTTTATCATAAAGCACAAACCAATATTATTTGCATGTTTTACCAAGTTATTATTGATAAATAAAAACTAGCCCTAAACAATTTTCTACATATAAAATATGTAATTTAGTTTTTTTTTTTTTTGTTGAAATGTTTGTAAATAAAACCAAGAAAACTTTGTAAAGTTTTATAAAATAAACTTTTTTATATTTCGGATATATTGGGTAATCGTATACTTGGAATTTAGAGTCGAAAATAATTCTTTGAAAGATATAGAACTCAAAATATGGGACTTTAAAATATATATAAGTTGGCTTTAGCAAAAGTCAGCGTCATTTAGATCCTATGAAAAGACCCATTGTAGTGACTTCAAGGCACTATAACAGTGATTTAACAAAGACCCGTTAGAGCCACCCAGATGTTACAAACGTTTATGTTTGAAAGATGTCATAGTGTGTACGATTTTTCAAATATTTCGAACATTTATTTAAACAGATGAAGAGCTTTAAGATTATCCAGAAGAGGGGGCAACTCTTTCTGCTCAGCATGTTGACAACTTTTACAGTAAGTGTAGGCAACCTCAATAGGTCAAACCGTTTTAAACTACAGCTGCGGTAAAAATAATAGCGTCAAATTAAAATTTGATGTTAGACTGTTTATATCTCTTAAACTGTTGAAATAATTTTAATGAAAAGTTCGGTAAAAATAATGGCACTTAAAATAGAAACCATCAAATAATTATAGGTTTCATAAACAAAAAATCAACAAAACTATCATATATCCGTTTTTTACATATCGAATAATTGTTAATAGGTTGTTGTTAACATCGCAGCGAATTGTTAATTGAAAGGTATTTTACAGCCGTGATAGCAACTTGGCTAAATACCTTCAACACGTGTTGCTCTCATTACATATTATTCCATCTTTATGACAATTTTAAAATTCGAAATCTGGAAACTGTGCACGGTGTTGATTAAATCATCATAATTGATATTTTCTTGCTGTGGCTGTCATCTCTCTGCATTACTATAATGTCATTAGTAAATAACAAACATAATATATTTTAAACATTATTTATCTTTTAAATTAAGTTTTTATTTCGTAATTATATTTGATTATTCAATGCTTTCTGGTTTTGCTTTAAATTCTACCAATCAGCCAGACTTAAATCATATAATAGTATTATAATATTGTCACTTAATTAACTCTAGGTATTTTGCCGAAATCAAATTAACAAAAAACAAAACTTTTATGATGTAAAATTATAATATGAGCATCACAAGAGGTAAGTTATAAAAAAAACATTCGTTATTTAAACTTATACAACAATAGTAATTTCTATAAAAATATGACTTAACTAAAAATAATTTGGTTTGAATAGAGAATAAAAATAAAATAAAGGTGGTATTACATGTTGGAAATAGGACATGTTCAAAATTTCAACTTTAAATACTTAAGTAAGTATTATAAAAATAAAAGTAATATTATGGCAAACTAAAACGTTTATTTTTTTATTTAAATTTTAAATTGTATATAATATTTTGGCTCTTCGATATGATAACATACCAATCGTATATATGTTTGTAGCTTAAAAATTGCTTATAATTTAACTAACTCTGTCTAAAATGTATATAGTGTTTTATATGTTTGTAATATGTTTAGAATAGTTTGGGATTAATTGATTCGAGTATAATAGATATATAGATTAACTTTAAAATTTAAATAAGTAACTCTATAAAATAAAGGAAAAAGGAAAAAAACAGCCTAAAAATGAATTTTTGCAAATGGCAAATTTTTCAATTGCTACTAAAGCATAAATCAATCTAAACATGGTAATGATATAACAACTTCACCCATAAGTTTATTATCATTACTATCATTCGAGACAATAATACGTTGGGCGGCATCTTGTTTATTGGTTTTCGAAACTATTTCATAACAACTGCTGTCCTGGGTAATTTCAGCTGTTTCAAAAGAATTTGGTGTCAGTATTTGTTCCGTTACCTCTAGACTTTCGATACGAGTCGTTTCAAGGCGATAAAATCCATTCTCATCAGTTCGATAGGTAAAACGTCTATGCCCAGATGGAAGTTGAAAATCATGTTTTTTGATCAAATGCGACGATAAAGTTTTGCCATTTTTAAATGGTTTATCGCAGCAATGACAAATATAAATGAACGTGGTATTCTTGTGTATCTCCAAGTAGTGCTACGTATAAAAAAAGAAAACATTAAAAAACTTATTTTTATCCGGTAATATTAATTGCATCAGGCAATTATTAATCTAAAGTTGTAGAGTCTTCCAGGCAGAAATCTTTTCCATTTTGAAAACGGGGGAGTTACTCCGTATCTCGATTCGAAAGAAAACGTTTTCGAAACCCAATGCTTTAAGCACACAAATTCGAAAAATTTTATTTTCGAGTCGAAATACGAAGTAACCCTCCGGGTCTAATATGCCAATTTAGCTAAATTTAGCTAATTTTAATATACAGAAAACTTATTCTTGTAAAGTATTTACAAAAACTCTATTTTTGATATTTTCGGAGTATTTAAGTGACTTTGAAAAGTTTGATCTATATAGGAGGAGCATAACCCGATTTCAACAATATTTTGTATAGTAAATAAGGTAAAATTCTTAGAGGAATAGAAATAAGGTAAAATTCTTAGAGGAGCCAAAATATATAGGGCTTATTCTAAAACCAATTTGAATACATTTTTAAAAGAACTTTTTAGATCACATAATATTACAGAAGAAATTGTAAATAAAGTATTAATCTTAATCATAACATTTACAAACATTTTTTTGTGCTTTAATTTAAATGGCCAGGCCATTATCTTGACAACTGGGGAATTCTAAACGACTTGTACTTTTTAGACTTGAGCTACATACTAAAGGATAGACAATTATTAAAACCCAACCCTTAACTTGGCGATAGTTGAGCTGTTATTGATTTGTTTTATTTAGCTCAAAATTGTAGCCAACGAATAAAAGTAGTAAATGGTGGAAATAAATACGAATATATTCATCCGGGAAATAGTAATTATCTTTGACTACGAAACTTTTAACAATAGAGTTGTTGAAGCACGTGACCTAATCACAAAAAAAAAACATATAAATTAAAAAATAAAGAAATGGTAATCTCTTAAAATTACATATACTAATGGAATTGTGTATTTTAATTGAAAAAAAAAAACATGACCTCACATAGTAAAAGAATAACAAAACTTAGAAGCCTTTGAGTATTAATGGAACAGTACATAGAACCATTGTCTGAAATTGTCGTTATCTTAATATTAACAAAATTTTGCATATAAAAATTGTAGTTAAATTTAATAACCGGATATTAAGAATATAGGGGCAGCTTGTTTAAGCATTTTAAAATTTAAATTTTGTTTTATCTTTGTAGTTATTATTTAACCTAGTATTTAAAAATGTAAATGTTATAAGAAGTCTAATGTTGTATTACTTTTAAATCGATTGGTGGAGATTTGTTTCTATTACGTCACGATTGAAATGTTTGAAACAACTTATAATAGATTTTTCAACTAATTCAAATTAGTTAAACCATTTAGCTCTATTTAAAATATGTCAATTAGAAAAAACTTACCCTTCTTAAAGCCTGAAAAGTTTTCACAGCATAAGTACAACCCGGCTCCTCACAACGATGTACTTCCTGGCTATGGACCAGCTGGACATGTTGATTTAAATCTGATTCTCGAACGCAACGATACTCACATTCTACACATTTAAAAGGCTTATCCTTTAGATGGCGATAACGCACATGGGTAGCTAAAGCACTGGCAGATGAACATGTCATATCACACATGCTGCATTTGAAACAATTGACATGCTTAATCATATGAGACCTTAATAACTTTTCGGTTGCAAAATACTTAAAGCATTGGGCACATTGATATTTTTGTGCTGGAAGACAAATTAAAAAAAAATTAATCAATAAAATCTTAATTCTTAAAAAAGAGGAAGAAAAAACAATAATCAAAGACGAAAAAAAACAACCCTAGATTGTTCTACTTACTATTATTATCTGGTTGACGTCTGAGATGATCAAATAGTGTAGTCTTTGTCCTAAATAATTCACCGCAATGAAAACAGGCCACTTGTTTTTTGTTCGAGTGTGTGCGTATATGCTCGATAAGGCGATATTTGTTGTCCATTTGCTTTTTGCAAAAGTTCCAATTACATTGTATTTTTGGTCTCTCGTCATCTGGGGATTTTTGTATCTCATACTCAAAAGAGGCATGCTGTACAATATGATCTTGAAATTCTACTATAGATACGAAGGTACGCTCACAGTCGGTCCATTCACAACGGAAGTTTGTATTTAACTCAGGTATTTTGTCACATTCCCGGGGAGGAGCATTGCATTTTGGTATTTGCTTATTATTTTCCAGTTCATATTTGCCCAATACTAACAGGCCATTGTAGTAACCATGATAGAAGATATGTCTATGTATCTGAGTTATACACTCAGTGATATACTCACATGCTCCCCAAACACAACTATATTTACCGGTATCATCTGGCTGCATACTCTCCAAATGTGCTTCAATGTGACCATTCAACTCCCAGTCATTATAACATTGTATATCGCAGCCAATCCAGCTACAGGGAATTCTCGGCAATTCAATTTTTCTTCTTTTACTATTGGTGCTGTAGCTCATTGTCAGTCAGCTTCAATGGATGCTGTGATTTTTCTCCCTTTGATTTTTTTTTAGCTTTTTTGCGTGCAGAATTACCCAAAATTAAGGCTTTGTAAGTGGTATGTATGGTTTGTAAAAAAATGTACAATATTTTCCGCTAGATTTTTCCATCTACACCGCGCTCATTTTGTTTACAAAGTGAACAGGGTTGTATAATAAAAAACATATGACAGCTAGAATTAGGGTTAAAAAGAAAACAGGGTTGCTGTTTAAAAGTTAGAGTGTATTTACACGTTGTCTGTATTGTAAAAACCTTTTGCAATGCTCATGCTCAGAAAACGAAATAGCTTAAAACACCGTTACCGTTATATATTAAAAAAAAATTTTTACATTTGATTATTTTTTTTACTAAGTCTACTTTCACACCAGTCAGGTTTCGCTCATCAAGTCTTGAATTTGTATGATAAAAGACTGACAGAATTGAAATTGATACAAACCTGACCTGACAAACCTGCCTTTTAAATTTTCGAAAGTTTTAAAAATTTGTAAGAAATTTTAGGAAAATAAAATGATAACTGTAAAGAAAATGTTTGTATGTGAACGTGAATGTAGGTTCAAAAGAAATTTAGAGAAAATATGATCAAGTAAACCTGATTCGTGTGAAACGGGACTAAGTCTATTTTTACACACAGTCATTTTTGGCTAATCTAGTCTTGAGTTTGTATAAGAAGAAGCAGACAGAATTGAAATTGCGAAAAATTTGTACGAAATTTACTGAAAATAACGCAGGTTTAAAAGAAATTTGAAGAAAAACTGATCGAGTAGACCTGATTTGATCGAAATAGCTATTACAGGTTAGGTTTATTCTAAAGAAATCTACTCAATAACATACTCAATGACATTTGGGCGTTACCCGAAATAATGGATCGGTTTTGCAATAGTTCCACTACCAAACTACTTTAGGTGACAAATTTCATCCAATTATTTTAATTACAAGTTTACATGGGCATCCAGCCAGCCTTCCAGACGGACATTGTTAAATCGACTCATAAAGTGATTTAAAGTCTATCGGTGAACATATTTCTATGCGGTACATACATCCGCACAAACATTTTCACCTATAGTGGTAAAGATTAAAATTAGGAAAACAATCCAGTAAACAACTAAGTGATTAAGTGTTATAACTACTGAAGTCACCTCTTGGAACCACATAATATAATGTAGTACAGCAGTAGAGCTACATTTTAAATTTAAACATCAGTTTATGCGTAGTGGAAGAATAAATATTAAACAATATCAGTTTATGCGTAGTGGAAGCATAAATAAAAACACTTATAATATGTAGAGTTCAGATTAATTAAACATCCTAACTACAAACATTCTCGATGAGTTCAAGTCCCCGTGAGTTAATTTTATACGGTGAATTAATTCCCTTTTATAAACCAATGGCGAGAATAGTTTTATGTGAAATGATTTTCAATTGTAAAACTTATTTTTTTTTTGAAGTTTATTTATAATTGAAGTTTATTTATAATAAGCGGAAAAAGGAAAGTGAACATTTTCGCGGTCCGGTTTTATTTAGTGTAAAAATTCACCGGGAAAGATTTTTTTCAAGCTATCAAATTCTAATCAATTTCTGTAAATGTTAGAGCTTTTCAAAATTCATTGTTGACAACTCTGACACAGACGTGTACAAAAAATACACAGAAAAAACCAATTTGTTGGCAAATTCTGTTTTATTTATATTTTCCTTGTAAAATAAATTAGAATAAATTGTAAGCATTATAAAAAGTGAAAATAATCAGAAGCCTTTATGGATTTTCTTAAAAGTGGCATCAAAACGGTACTGGGTGCCACAGAACCAGGTCAGCAGCCCAGCCCTGCAGAAACTGTAGAAAAACTTGTAGATAGAGCTGCATCATCGACCTTGCTGGAAGATAGGCGTGATGCCTGCCGAGCATTGAAAGCTCTATCTAGAAAATATCGCATAGAGGTGGGTGCACAGGGAATGCCTGCTTTGGTATCTGTTCTGCAAAATGACAGTCAGGATTGTGAGATAATATCGTACGCTTTAGACACATTGTGCAATGTAGTGGCCACAGAAGAATTTGATGAAGAAGCTGATAATCCGGCGGTATCGGTTAATGTGGGCGAACAGTTCACCGAAATGTTTATTAAGAATCCAGAACATGTAACATTAGTTATGGGTTATTTAGAGGAATATGATTTTCGTGTAAGACGAGCCGCCATACAACTTCTTACGACTTTGATACAAAATAAGACTAGAGATTTACAAGAACACATACTAGTAAGTCCTATGGGCGTTTCCAAGCTAATGGATTTGTTGTCAGACAGTCGTGAGGTGATACGCAATGATGCATTGCTCTTGCTTATCCAGTTGACCAAAGGTAATTCTAATATACAAAAAATAGTGGCCTTTGAAAATGCATTCGATAAAATATTTGACATCATAAGAAGTGAGGGTTGTGCTGAAGGAGATATTGTCGTGGAGGATTGCCTGATATTGTTGTTAAATTTGGTTAAGAATAATTCTAGTAATCAGCAGTTCTTCAAGGAAGGTTCTTATATACAGCGTTTAGCACCCATGTTTGAATTGACCAATAAAGAAGTAGAAGGAGATCAAGGCTGGGCACCTCAAAAAATGTCTAATGTTCACTGTATGCTGCAGGTCGTGAGGTCATTGGTCACACCCAGTAATCAGCAACAAGTTGTATCGTCATGTCAAAAAGCCATGAAACAATCAAAGCTTTTAGAAGCCCTTTGCGAAATTCTTATGGGTAGTGGTGTACCCGCTGATATACTTACTGAAACTATAAATGCAGTGGCGGAGGTGGTACGTGGGGATACTGACAATCAAGATCAGCTTAGCAAAGTTATGGCTCCTAGCACTCCTCCCAGGCCTGTCATCGTTGTATTGTTAATGTCTATGATTAACGAAAAACAAATGCTGGCATTGCGTTGTTCTGTACTCTATTCATTCCAGTGTTATTTATACCGCAATACTTCAGGACAACAGTCAGTGGTTTCTACCCTCTTGCCATCATCTGCAGCTGATGTTTCTAGTCTATCTACTGGTCAACTTCTGTGCACGGGATTATTCTCCACTGATTCCTTGGCGAACTGGTTTTCTTCGGTTGCTTTAATGCATACATTGGTGGATAATACAGCCCAAAAGGAAGAATTATTGCGTGTATTGTTGGCTACACCTGGTGGCCATAAACCTATTACACTACTAGAACAATGTACGAATCTCTTGCAACAAGAATCGTATAAACTACAAAGTAAAGTGGGTCTTTTAATGTTATTGAGTATGTGGTTGGCCCACTGCCCTAGTGCAGTGAAGACTCTTCTAGAATCCCAGGGCACAATGGCTTATTTAACAGCTCAAATAAGTGGCAATGAACACGACGAAAATGAGTACTTGGTACAAGGTTTGTGTGCTTTTCTAATGGGTCTTTGCATTCAATTCAATGACAATAGTCTCCCTGGCCAAAAGCGTGATGAAATCTGTCAGTTAATTATAAAAAGAATAGGCCAGGAGAACTTTTGCAACAAACTTAACGAGGTTTCACGTCATGAAGCATATAGTAGAGCTTGCAAGCAACCGCAAATAAGAGCCAAATCA
The DNA here is from genome assembly GCA_933228675.1 of Stomorhina lunata. Classification (NCBI taxonomy): domain Eukaryota; kingdom Metazoa; phylum Arthropoda; class Insecta; order Diptera; family Rhiniidae; genus Stomorhina; species Stomorhina lunata. Next base: position 85,750,795 of record OW121743.1, read on the forward strand.
GCTAATGAGTTACTTTTAGATTATGAATATTGTAAACTTTTTAAAGGTCTAGAGGCTCTAGTAGTCAAACTAGTAACCGGATTTGATGTCAATGGCATAGAACTAACCGAACTTACCTTGAGTTCCGAGGCTTCAGCTTTAGTGGCCCAATACAAAGGTATTATCAGAGGTTTAGATACAACAATAACATCGCTTCAAGAAACTGTGAAAAAACTAGAAGCCAAAAGTACTGACCAAGAACAGAAACTTAACGATTTGCAAACTCAAAATCACCAGTTAACGGATCAAAATACTCTACTCAAAGCCCAATTGTCGGCTCTAAAAAGCAATGATTCTTCCACTAACTCTTCTACACCTAATAATGAAAACAATACAACCTCTTCAAATCAAGCAACTTTGGATGCACTTAATGCTGCCCAATTTCAGACAAATCTTTACTATACAGAAAATCTACGTTTAAATCAAGAACTTGAATCATTGCGTAAACGTTTGCAAGAGGCCATTGATTCGGCTAATGTAGCAAATGAGAATCATCATAAACTACAAAAAGATCAAGAAGATCTATTAGAATTGCTAACGGATCAGGAAAATAAAATACAACGTTACGCGGATCAAATGAGAGCAGCTGGTCTGCCCACAGAAGATGATAATGACGACACTGCGGATCTGGAACCAAGCGACGTGAATGTGAATAACATACAAGAATCGGTAACGTCGGCTACAATGAATTCTATTGAAAATTCAAATACATACAATATGCAAAATATTTAATTATAACAAATAGAAAATTATAGTAATGCAATTTCATGTGTGCATGTTTTTTATGTTAATTGAAATGAAGCCTGGCTTTGGATAACCTTTGCAAGAGTAATTTATGTTAATGTTCAAGGTGTTTTAAATATAACGATTCAAATATATATAAACACTAATATTAAGAAAATAACTAAAATTATCTGTTTTTAATTAAATTACAAAATTCTAGGTATCGAATTTTGAGTCGAAAAGTTCAAAATATTGATACATGTCCAAATGTTTCGCTATAATAGTTTTTTCTTTAACATTTTTCAGAGCAAAGTTTTATATATTAAAACTTATTCGTATACATTTTTATACCCACCAACAAAAGAAATAGGGGTTTATTGTCATTCTGTTTTTAATTCCGACAATTTTGGCTTAAAACCCAAAAAGGATAATATATATTAGATATCCTGGATCCTTGTTAAATTCATAAGATTAAGCAATGGCCGTCTGTCTGTCCGTACGTCTGTTTAAAATACGATGTGACTTGAATTAAATTAAAATTGGGTGAAATCGGTTCATTTGACCATAGCTTCCATATAAACAACACTTTCGGAGACCACTTTAATGTTAAACTTTAAACTTAATAGCTACCAACCAAATTTAGTCCATATTTTAAATTAGCTGCCCCTCCAAAGATATGGTATGTTTAAAAATCTTACAGAATTTAATAGTGGGTATATAAGATTCGGCACAGCCTAACATAACACTTTTACATGATTTAAAAATGTTTTAAATTTAAACCGATCGACATGCGTAGATACATCATTAATGAAACATTGAAGCTTGTAGAAAAACCAAGATATCAAGGAAATATTTTAATGGAGGTCAATTGACGAATAAAAATTCCAAAATTTAATAGAGATAATCAAGGAGTTCAAAATATGTATTAAACTCAAGAAGATTGTTATATAGAAATTATTCAGTCAAAAAAATTTTAATTTTTTCGGATGAAAATTGGTAAATCTTAATCGTTTTAAAAAATACAAAGGGTCGTTTGTTGTAACTGCTATATTACTGGTAATATCGCAGAAGTGACAGTCCTTGGTCGGAATCCTAAGATTTCCGAGTCGTTCCTATATGTTGCCTACGAATTATTTAAAAGTCTAATTAATCCAATTTAATCCTCGAAATAAATGAGTGAGACCAATTGATCACTAAAGTAAAAAAAAATATTAAACAAAAATATTTTCAAATAAAAAACAATATTTTTATTCTCATGTTTACTTTCTTTGTCTTTCGTGTGTTTACTCACGAATTCATTAAAAATGATGCCTTATTTTAAAAATAAACAATATGTTTAAATGTTTTTTTTTAATTACTTCTTGTCGCTAGAGATGGAGCTCTTGGATTCGCGCATAGAAGCGGAACGACGTCTCTTGGCTTCTTCACGCTTGGCTTTGTTTTCCTTCTTGCGTTGGGCCAACAATTTAGCGTAATCGGCGGCAGCTTCCTTGGAGGCTACTTGACGTTTCTTCTTAAGGGCAACACGTCTGCGTTTACGTTGCAAGACAACGGGGGTGATGAGGCGTTGGATTTTGGGAGCCTTGGAGGTGGCCTTCTTGCCATCCTTGGCGGGGAGAGGGCGACGTACAACGAAACGACGGACATCGTCTTCCTTGGTCAAGTTGTACAATTTGCGGATTTTGCTGGCTCTCTTGGGACCCAAACGACGGGGTACAGTGGTATCGGTAAGACCCTCGATTTCACCGGTGCCCTTCTTGACAACAACCAAAGCCAAAACAGACATGTTGGCGTCGACAATGCAACCACGGACTGATTTCCTCTTACGTTCACCAGTACGACGGGGACGGTAGCAAGAGTGTCCCTTCTTCAACAACAAACGTACACGGCCTATAAACAATAAACACAAGACCAAAATTAGTAACAGGAATGCTTTAAATATGCAAATAGTTTAATTTAGAACTTACCGTGAGTCAAGACACCTTGCTTCATGGGGAAACCTTGTTTGTCGTTACCACCGGCAATGCGAAGCATATAACCCTTCCATTGGTCACCGAGGATGTCGGCATCGACAACTTGGCCCATACGCTTTTCATAGAACACACGCAATTTGTGTTCATCAACAACTTCGAAAAGTTTTTGACATCCCGTCACGGGATATGAAATGTTAAGCTGCAATTGTAAATATCATTTAGTTAATACATGGTTTTCACTACAAGCCAACAATCACTAGAACACAGTGCAGAGGTTAGTATCACAAATCTTAATCAGGCTTAATTTCATCAATCACACCAAAATTACACACAATTTTTATAAATTTTAAGAATTAAGCATACACATTAGGTTTCTGCACATGTATTTTAGTAATTTAACACGAATTTTCACATATTTATTAAAAAAAATTACACACCTTCATTTTTAATGTCTGATTTGGAGGAACACCAAACTAAAAGGAGTAGGCAAGATGTCAAAAAAGACAGATGAGAGATGGCGATAGGGCGTTTTTACAGAATTGGCCGTTTTTTTGACATTTGTGTCGTGCTTACATTACACAGGGTTGTATTTACGAATAAGCGTGAAGTAAAAGTATGCATTCCTAATTTTAGTTTTAAATGAACTATTCATACCATTAAAATCGCTATTGATATTGGCCGAAATCGGTCAATTATTTAATTAAACTCTGGACACATTCCGGGATTAAGAATTTACCCAAACATTATATATATATATTATATTTTTTTTTATCAAATTTTAAAAATATCTCTTATACCAAGAGAAATCACTGCTCTAAATTACATTGAAGGCGGCCTATATATAATAATAGCTCCCTCACAAAACCTTATGCCTAGAGTCGCTAAAAGCGACATATATAAAGTTTTGGAAATATTTTTTTAAATTAACTTTAAGCGCAACTCTTTAATTTAAGCTCTAACTTTAGTGCTTAGAGACATGTAATTGATAATTTTTGTCATCATACAAAAATTTTCTTAAGCAAATCGATTTTAGTTTATACAAAAATTTTGTGTGAAAAAAATAAATATTATATTATAAAATTTTTGTACAGCGATTTCAATCGTATAAGTAATATTTGAGATTAATTTTATCAATATATTCTAAAATTTTTGGCTGTTGGCGGCCAAAACCTCAGTAAGTAAGTCCTTTGGGAGTTACCTAAAATGAATCGATTTCGTATTCCTAAAAATAGGTCCCAACATTTCTATGCGTTACGTATATCAGCGCAAACTTATAAAATTCTTCTTACCTATGGTGATGTAGGGTGTAATAAATAACCTGCCTGTCATTTTTGGAGCTTTCTTTTGCTTGGATGCCTGTTTTATTTACGACCAAGTTAATAATAGCTGTGTTTTTTGAAGTTTATAAATATATCTATTAAAAAATTTCTAGTAAATCGATTTCTGTACTTAGCTTCCAAAGCTTTGCAGCACTTACTTACACGGCATTTACACATGCAAGTGCAAGTGAAAAAAAGCTCAATACATTTATATTTTTTTACTAACACAATCACACTTCTGCAAGTTGTAGGCTCACTTGCAAGCGATTTTGATTGCCAGTGATTTTTTTACTTGCATGTCAGAAGAATACGTATACACAACTTGTAACAAGTCACCTACGTGTGTAAACGTACTGTTAAATCAAAAAATTTGTATATCAAATCTGTGTACTATCCTAAAGCCGTTATAATCAAATATTAACAATATAAAATCTCCACATGATCTGAGTTAGTAATAGAATTTAATCATTCTTTGTTTTAATAAAACGCCAATATACACAATAATCACATAAATTGCATCTTTTTAACGTACAAACCTTTTAATAAAAACTGAAATTCCGTTTCACAATAAAAAATGTTAACTGCTTCCATAATTGCAATTAAATGTATTTTTGTAACATACACAAATGCTGCGTGATTTACAATACATGTAGTGTAGCCACCTTATAAACATCCCTTTTGCTAACAAGTGGCAACAATAAGCTAATAGTATTCTGGCAACACAAGCATGTTGTCATTTAAAATCAAAACAACAACACGTGTAGCTGGTTGAGAATTTTAAAGGCGAAGTAATTTTTAACTTAGCAAAAAATTAAATACATTTCGATAAAAAAAATGGGTAAACCTAAAAAATCCAATATAGCATCAGTAAAAAAAGTGTCCTTAGAGCAACAGTTAAACGATGGCAAAGTGGCCAAACAGAAGAACAGAGGAAAAGTTCATGTACGGGCGGAGGAATCATCGGTGGGTCTCTTTTAAAATGTGTACCTATGTATATCACAATATTTTAATACATGAAATATTTTATAGGTCTTAGATAGTAAAACAAGTAAAAAGATTTTGGAAGCAGCTAAGCAGCAACAACTGGAATTAAATGATGAAAATTTCCCAAGTTTGGCACCAAGAAAGAAAGTCAATTTCGATCTGGGTAAGTTGCTTTTAAGTTGTTTCTTTTTCTTACGTGTATTAACATTTTCTTTCTTAAATAGGTGATATTAATGTGGAGGATGAAAATGTTAATGTCAATGAACAAGATTTCATGGATGATTTGGAAATCGACGAAGAGGATGCCAAGGCTTTTGAGCGTTTTCAAAATCCCGATGGTGGCAAGCGTACATTGAAGTTGGCTGAAATGATTATGAACAAAATCCAAGAAAAACAGGCTGACATACAAACCAAACTTACAGATGAAGGTTCACTTAAAATTGAAGATTTGGATCAGCGTGTTAAGGAAATGTACGAAGGAGTACGGGATGTAATGAAACGTTATCGTAGCGGCAAAGTGCCCAAAGCCTTTAAAATTATACCCAAACTTCGTAATTGGGAACAGATTTTATTTATCACAGAGCCACATAATTGGAGTGCAGCGGCCATGTTCCAAGGAGCTAGGTATTTAATACATTTTAAAATATTTTCTTTTTTATCTCATATTTGTTATAATCTAGGATATTCTCCTCTGTGCTGTCTCAAGCCATGGCGCAACGTTTTTACAATTTAGTTTTATTGCCTCGTATACGTGATGATTTGGCTGAGTATAAAAGATTAAACATGCATTTGTATAATGCTTTAAAGAGGGCTCTCTTTAAACCTGCTGCCTTCATGAAAGGTATTATTTTACCTCTACTGGAAGCCGGTGATTGCACGTTACGTGAAGCCATTATTTTTGGCAGTGTAATTGCTCGTAATTCTATACCCGTCCTGCATTCATCAGCTTGCCTCTTAAAAATCTGTGAAATGGGTTACACTGGTGCTAATTCTATATTTATTCGTTATTTCCTTGATAAACGTTATGCTTTGCCATATCGTGTGGTAGATGCTGCCGTTTTCCACTTTTTGAGGTAGGTCAATATTTAAAGGTTTTATTGTTATTGCATTATTAATATTAATGTTTTTGTTTTCAGATTTGAAAATGATAGACGAGAAATGCCTGTTTTGTGGCATCAAAGTTTATTAACTTTCGTGCAGCGTTATAAGAATGATATTTCTTCGGAACAAAGAGAAGCTTTAGTTGCTTTACTAAGGTAATTCATATTTTCAAACATGCAGTTATTTTAAGTAATTTAAAGAGTTTGATGCAGTTTAAATGATTTTCTATATAATATAAATATTTCGATTACCATACATTTCGGTTAAATAATATTTGCAATATAACCTATTGCCACTTACTACCAGCTTTACTCTTTGTTGTAAACGTTCGAGATGCTCCAAAATATTCTAGATTGACATCAATCTGCCACTGCAGTTGTTTTTTATTTATTGAAATATTTTCTTTAAAAAATTGATATCGAAACATTTTCTTTTAAAAATTTATATTAATAAATTTACTATAAAAATGTAATACCGAGAATGTTTCTTACAAATTTTATGCCGAACATTTTTCTCCAAAAATTTTATACCGAAAATTTTTCTATAAAAATTTTATACCGAAAATTTTTCTATAAAAATTTTATACCGAAAATTTTTCTATAAAAATTTTGTTTCAAAAATTTTTCTATAAAAATTTTATACCGAAAACTTTTCTATAAAAATTTTATACCGAAAATTTTTCAATAAAAATTTTATACCGAAAAATTTTCTATAAAAATTTTATACCGAAAATTTTTCTGTAAAAATTTTATACCGAAAATGTTTCTATAAAAATTTTATACAAAAAATTTTTCTATAAAAATTTTATACCGAAAATGTTTCTATAAAAATTTTATACAGAAAATTTTTCTATAAAAATTTTATACCGAACATTTTTCTATAAAAATTTTATACCGAAAATTTTTCTACAAAAATTTTCCATAAAAATTTTATACCGAAAATTTTTCTATAAAAATTTTATACCGAAAATTTTTCTATAAAAATTTTATACCGAAAATTTTTCTATAAAAATTTTATATCAAAACTTTTTCTATAAAAATTTTATATCAAAAATTTTTCTATAAAAATTTTATACCGAAAATTTTTATACAAAAATTTTGTATCAAAACTTTTTCTATAAAAATTTTATATCAAAAATTTGTCTATAAAAATTTTATAACAAAAATGTTTCTAAAAAAAAAAATAAAATAAAAAAATTTTATATCGAAAATTTTTCTATAAAAATTTTATATCGAAAAATTTTCTATAAAAATTTTCTATCAAAAATTTTATATCAAAAATTTTTCTATTAAAGTTTTATACTGAAAATTTTTCTATAAAAATTTTTTAACGAAAATTTTTCTATAAAAAGTTTATATCGCAAATTTTTATTTAACAATTTTATATCGAAAAATTTTCCATAAAAATTTTATACCGACAATTTTTTCTTACAAATTTTATACCGAAAATTTTTCCATCAAAATTTTATACCAACAAATTTTCTATAAAAATTTTATATCGAAAATTTTTCTTTATAAAATTTTGCCACAAAAATTTTATATCAAAAGTTTTTCTATAAAAATTTTATATCGAAAAATTTTCTATAAAAATTTCATATCTATTTTTCTATAAAATTTTGATACCGAAAATTTTTCTATATTTATTTTTTGTTTATTTTTTTATAAAATTTTATATCGAAAACTTTTGAAGTTCGGTCGTGCTTGAATAAAGCACTTTCTTATTTGAACTCGTTATTTTTTACACAATGTATAGTTTGCTACATTGTAAACATTTTTACTTTTTTTTTTCTTAATTATTAGCAAACCTAAAGTGATGCTACTTCAACTTAATAATTGAATTGTTTTCCTCTTCTTACAGAAAACAATCACATCCAAAAATGACACCTGAGATCCGTAGAGAATTACTGGCGGCTACTTGTCGCGACGTTGAAATGATGGAATGTGATAATAAAACAGCGGCAGTGCCCATGGAAATGTATACAGACCAGGATGTAGGATATGAGTAAATTATAACTCCAATAAATCAATTATTTTCTATATTAAACAAACTGAATAACTAAAAAACAATCTAATATTTTAAAAGAATGATTACTATAATATATTGAAATGTAAATACAAAATAAATTTTATTTAAAAATAAAACTACATTTTCTTAAATATTCTTTTTTAATTAATCATTGGACACTTTATTAATTTATTATAGATTTCTTTCTTTCATTTTCTTCGATGATATGAGCTTTTTTTTAAATATTTTTTAATTTTCTTTTCTTTTGGATATAAAAAGCATTTTTATCACAAAAATTTTATAATAAAATAAAAAATTTAAGAAAGAGAGAAAATTTTTTGGAGGGGGATCATCATTTGTTGTTGTTGTTTTTGTTGTATACAATTGAAATTTATAAAATTATTTTGAAATACAATAAAAAACCAATTTAGTTTAACTAAATAACAATTTTTCATTTGTTGTCTTTTCCGTTTTTCTTATTTTAACAAAGTATTAATTACTAAATTTTCTTAACAAAATAAATTTTTAATTTCGATTTTTTAATAATATTTTATTTTTATCATACATATACAATATTTACTAATTTTATTAAATATATATATATATTTGTTCATGGTATTAAAAATTCAATATTGCAAATACATATTTTTTTGTTTATATTTTTTTTTTTGTTAAATTTTAAGAATTAGAATAAGAGAAAAGGATTTATTCTAAATAGTATTTTTTTTTCTTCTTAATTTTACATTATTTTGTTTTTTGTTGTTAAAAATATGGACAACATCGATTTTTGATTAAATTTAATAAAAAAGTGTTTAACTTTGGCATGAGTTTAATTTTATAGTTTTAAATTGGAAATTATATATTATTTGTATAGATGAAGTCAGATATTTTTTTCAAGTAAACTTAAGTTATGAAAAAAGGAGAGTGGCAGACACTAATTTTCACTCCGAAAATTCAATCCTCAAAACTCCCACAGCCTTAAAATCTATTCAAACTATATGATACCCTACACTAATGCTCTTCGCATCGGAACGAATCTTTAGAAAATTTTTTTGTCAACAATTATTCTATAGAAAAATGTTTGTATAGAAAAATGTTTTTATCGAAATTTTATATCAAAAATTTAATATTTTTATTAACAATTTTTCTTATCTATTTTTCCATAAAAAAAATTTTTTATAGAAAATTTTTCTATAGAGTAATTTTTTATAGAAAATTTTTCTATAGAGTAATTTTTTATAGAAAATTTTTCTATAGAAAAATTTTTTTATCGAAAATTTTCTTATCAAAAATTTTTCTATAGAAAAATTTTTTTATCGAAAATTTTTCTATAGAAAAATTTTTTTATCGAAAATTTTTCTATAGAAAAATTTTTTTATCGAAAATTTTTCTATAGAAAAATTTTTTTATCGAAAATTTTTCTGTAGAAAAATTTTTTTATCGAAAATTTTTCTATAGAAAAATTTTTTTATCGAAAATTTTTCTATAGAAAAATTTTTTTATGGAAAATTTTTCTATAGAAAAATGTTTTTATCGAAAATTTTTCTATAGAAAAATTTTTTTATCGAAAATTTTTCTATAGAAAAATTTTTTTATCGAAAATTTTTCTACAGAAAAATTTTTTTATCGAAAATTTTTCTATAGAAAAAATTTTTTATCGAAAATTTTTCTATAGAAAAATTTTTTTATCGAAAATTTTTCTATAGAAAATTTTTTTTATCGAAAATTTTTCTATAGAAAAATTTTTTTATCGAAAATTTTTCTATAGAAAAATTTTTTTATCGAAAATTTTTCTATAGAAAAATTTTTTTATCGAAAATTTTTCTATAGAAAAATTTTTTTATCGAAAATTTTTCTATAGAAAAATTTTTTTATCGAAAATTTTTCTATAGAAAAATTTTTTATCGAAAGTTTTTCTATAGAAAAATTTTTTATCGAAAATTTTTCTATAGAAAAATTTTTGAAATAAATTAATTTTAGTTGAACCAGAATTTATGTTGATGGTCGTGGGTTCGAGTCGGGCTCAGGTTCATGTCATAAATTATTTTTTTAATTTATGATTTTTAAATTAGATGAATAAATTTTTTAGGAATACTGAAAAAACTATGTGACACTTAGCAGTGTGGAATGCTGCATTTTCTGTCCCGCTACGGACTTCATCAGCACACTGTGTCACCAACTGTTAGTTAAATAGATGATCTTAACTACTGGCATCTAACAGTTGGTGACACAGTGTGCTGATGAAGTCCGTAGCGGGACAGAAAATGCAGCATTCCACACTGCTAAGTGTCACATAGTTTTTTCAGTATTCCTAAAAAATTTATTCATCTAATTTAAAAATCATAAATTAAAAAAATAATTTATGACATGAACCTGAGCCCGACTCGAACCCACGACCATCAGAAAAATTTTTTATCGAAAATTTTTCTGTAGAAAAATTTTTTATCGAAAATTTTTCTATAGAAAAATTTTTTATCGAAAATTTTTCTATAGAAAAATTTTTTATCGAAAATTTTTCTATAGAAAAATTTTTTATCGAAAATTTTTCTATAGAAAAATTTTTTATCGAAAATTTTTCTATAGAAAAATTTTTTATCGAAAATTTTTCTATAAAAAAAATTTTTTATCGAAAATTTTTCTATAGAAAAATTTTTTATCGAAAATTTTTCTATAGAAAAATTTTTTATCGAAAAGAAAAATTTTCAATAAAACATTTTTCTATAGAAAAATTTTCAATAAAAAATGTTTCTATAGAAAAATGTTCAATAAAAAATTTTTTCTATACAAAAATTTTCAATAAAAAATTTTTTCTATACAAACATTTTCAATAAAAAAATTTTTCTATAAAAAAAGTTTTCAATAAAAATTTTTTTCTTAGAAAATTAAAATTTTTTTTATAGGAAATTTTGTTATCAAACATTTTTCTATAGAAAAATTTTTTTATTGAAAATTTTTCTTTAGAATTTTTTTTTATCGAAAATTTTTCTATAGAAGAATTTTTTTATTGAAAATTTTTTATTGATAATTTTTCAAAATGAAATTTTTTCATAGAAAAATTTTTGATCAAAAAGTTTTCTGTAGAAAAATTTTCGATAAAAAAAAAATTTCTATAAAAAAATTTTCAATAAAAAAGTTTTTCTATAGAAATATTGTTGATAACAAAATTTTCTATAAAAAATGTTACCATAAAAAAAAAAATTGATAAAAAAATTTTTTTATCAAAAATTTATTAATCAAAATTTAGAAAAATTTATTTATCAAAAATTTATTAGTCGAACTTTTTTTCGATAAAAAAATTTTCCTATAAAAAAATTTTTGTTTGAAACATTTTTCTATAGAAAAATGTCCGACAAAAATTTTCCATAAAAAAATTTTCTTTAAAAAATGTATGTATAGAAATATTTTGAAAAAAATATTCGTATAGATAATTTTTCGGTAAAAAAATTGTTTTATAGAAACATTTTCAATAAAAAAATTTTTCCAATAAATAGGAACTATAGAAATTTTCAATAAACAATTTTTCTGAAGACAAATTTTCAATAAATAAATTTTTTTTAAGAAAAATTTTCAATAAAAAATTTTGTTCTATACAAAAATTTTTAATAAAAAATTTTTTCTATAAAAATATATTTCTATAGAAAATTTTGATAAAAAATATTTTTCTATAGAAAATTTTTTTTCAATAATTTTTTTATTATTTTGTTAAAAAAAATTTTCTATAGAAAAACTTTTTTATTGAAAATTTTTCTATAGAAATTTTTTTTTATCAAAAACTTTTCTATAGAAAAATTTTGCGATTAAAAATTTTTTTATTGATAATTTTTCAAAAGGAATTTTTTTAATAGAAAATTTTTTTATTAAAAAATTTTCAAAAGAAAAATTTTCGACAATTTTTTTTATCAAATATTTTTCTTTTTTATTGAAAAATTTTCTATGGAATATTTTTTTAATGAAAATATATATTTCTATAGAAAATTTTTGATAAAATTTCTTTTTCAATAATTTTTTTATAGTAACATTTTTTTATAGAATACTTTGTTATTTTTTTCTATACAAAAATTTTCGATACAAATATATTTCTATAGAAAATTTTGATAAAAAATATTTTTCTATAGAAAAATTTTTTTTTTCAATAATTTTTTTATAGAAAATTTTATTAAAAAAAATTTTCTATAGAAAAACTTTTTTATTGAAAATTTTTCTATAGAAAATTTTTTTTTATCAAAAACTTTTTTATATACTTTTTCAATAATTTTTTTATAGTAACATTTTTTTATAGAATAATGGGTGTTTTTTTTAGAGGTATAGAACTTCGAATTGAAATAAAACACAAGAAAATCGTTTTAATGTCCATCAATTTGGCTTTATTGGAAGGATAATTTTATGCCATTAAAGTTTAAATATGATTTCGGGCATGTGGCCGCCGTGGCTGGCTCGAATAAAGCCAATTCTACAGGTCCAATTTTCAACTACTTTTTCGAGCATATGGGGCCGTATGTTGGCAATAACGCCACGAATGTTGGCTTCCAAGTCCCCTAACGTTTCTGGTTTGTTGGCGTAGACGAGCGACTTCACATATCCCCAAAGAAAATAATCCAGTGGTGTCAAATCGCACGATCTTGGTGGCCAATGAACAGGTCCATTCCGCGAAATTATGCGCTCATCGAATGTTTCCTTCAATAAATCAATTGTGACGTGCGCTGTGTGGCATGTAGCGCCGTCTTGTTGGAACCACAACTCATCCACATTCATGCCATCCAATTGGGGAACAAAATAGTCGGTTATCATGGCTCTATACCGGTCTCCATTTATGGTAACTGACTCTCCAGCATTATTTCGGAAGAAGTATGGCCTAATGACTCCACCAGCCCATAGAGCACACCAAACAGTCAGTTTTTGTGTCTCATGTGGATTCTCTTCACTCCAAATGCGGCAATTTTGCTTGTTGACGTAGCCATTCAACCAAAAATGAGCCTCATCACTGAACAAAATTTTGCGATGAAAATCAGCATCGAGATCAATCTCATTTTCGGCCCATACACCAAAATCACGACGCATTGCATGGTCTCGCGGCTTTAATTCTTGCACAAGCTGGATCTTGTAAGGTCGCAAGCCAAGATCTTTGCGCAAAATCTTCCATAAAGTTGATGGACAAAGCTCCAATTGCTGTGCACGGTGGCAAATCGATTCATTCGGGTCCTCTTCAACACTTTGCTCTACAGCGGCAATTGTTTCTTCGGTGCGCACTGTTCGACGTCGCTGCGGATGCGTATTATCACATAGAGTAAACGTAGTGCGAAAATGATCCATGGTTAACCGAATTAATTGCTCTGATGGACGATTATGTCGACCATAAAATGGACGGAGCTTGCGGTAAACTTCGCGAACTGAACCATTATTTTTGAAATAAATTTGCACGATTTGCAAGCGTTGTTCTTTTGTCAACCTGTTCATGATGAAATGGCAAACCAAACTAAATATTAATCACTTGACAGCTGACAAAATGGCCGCCAGTTAAAAAAGTGATGCCAACTTAAAGTTGTATACCTCAATAAAAAACACCCGATATTTTGTTATTTTTTTCTATACAAAAATTTTCGATACAAATATATTTCTATAGAAAATTTTGATAAAAAATATTTTTCTATAGAAAATTTTTTTTTTTTCAATAATTTTTTTATAGAAAATTTTATTAAAAAAAATTTTCTATAGAAAAACTTTTTTATTGAAAATTTTTCTATAGAAAATTTTTTTTTATCAAAAACTTTTTTATAGAAAAATTTTGTGATTGAAAATTTTTTTATTGATAATTTTTCAAAAGGAAATTTTTTAATAGAAAATTTTTTTATTAAAAAATTTTCAAAAGAAAAATTTTCGACAATTTTTTTTATAGATTTTTTTTTATCAAATATTTTTCTTCTTTATTGAAAAATTTTCTATGGAATATTTTTTTAATGAAAATATATATTTCTATAGAAAATTTTTGATAAAATTTCTTTTTCAATAATTTTTTATAGCAACATTTTTTTTATAGAAAATTTTGTTATTTTTTTCTATACAAAAATTTTCGATACAAATATATTTCTATAGAAAATTTTGATAAAAAATATTTTTCTATAGAAAAAATTTTTTTAATAATTTTTTTATAGAAAATTTTGTTAAAAAAATTTTCTATAGAAAATTTTTGATATCGAAAATTTTTCTATAGAAAAATTTTTGATTGAAAATTTTTCTATAGAAAAATTTTTGATTGAAAATTTTTCTATAGAAAAATTTTTGATTGAAAATTTTTCTATAGAAAAATTTTTGATTGAAAATTTTTTTATTGATAATTTTTCGAAAGGATTTTTTTCATAGAAAAATTTTTTTAGTAAAAAATTTTCGAAAATTTTTTTAAAGAATTTTTTTTTATCAAAAATTTTTCTTTGGAAAATTTTTCTATACAAAAATATTTTTATCGAAAATGTTTCTATAGAAACTTTTCTTTATCGAATATTTTTCTATAGAAATTTTTTTTTGTCGAAAATTTTTGTGTAGAAAAATTTTTTTATTGAAAATTTTTCTATTGAATATTTTTTTTAATGAAAATTTTTCCAAAGAAAAATTTTTGATAAAAAAAATTTCAATAAAAAAATTTTCGAAAGTTTTCGTTTCTTTTCATACTCTGTTCTTATGCGTTTGAATAATATGCGTATGAGTAATATACAATATAACACGTATAGGTATAATCATCATACGCTACGTGTTTCTCATAAATGTATGGCAATGTAATGTAATGCACTTTTCTGAAAATTTAAATTGTTGTTGAAAATTTGAACATTCATACCCTAAATGTAAAGATTAAAATCAAAAAAGAAAAAAATTTCATAATTGTTTTTTTTTTAAATAAAGTTTTTTTTGTGAGTGAATATATGCAGCAAAAAAAGGTTTCATTTTCCAAATGTACCAAACAAATGTAATTTCAACAACTTTTTTTTGATATCCTTGCCACATAATACACAATAATTATTGTTTATGAGTATTTGCTGAAGCTCATAGCCAGATTTCGGATATGAAGGGGAGTAGAGTGGATTGCAAAAAATGTATACGGTTTCAGATTAAGGTTTTATAAATATAAATTTATGTATCTTAGATAATATTAATTATATTTACGAGTTTATGTTGTATCTCATTTTTTTTTGGTTTTTTTATTACAGGATTTATAATGAAATAATACACATTTTATCTATGTATGTATGCATGTATATAATTTGGTTTAATACATTTAATATGTTTGTATGAATGTTTAAATGTTTGTATGTTATTAGTTTTAGTTTTTAGTCTGAATCTGTATAATAGTTATTATTTTAGTTTATTCTATGGTTCTATGAATGTAAATTTTATGTAGTTATGGAATAATATTTGTTTCAGTTTTTTTTCAATCTCTGGTATTTATTTATTTATTTATATAAGGATGAGCTTAAAAACTATATTTTTGTTTATTTGTTTGTTTGTTTTTGTTTATTTATTTTAAATTTTGTAATATTTGTTTTTGTTTTCTATAAGTATTGTTTTGTTATCTCACTCAAACATTTTGTCAAAATATACAAATAAATTTAAACAAAAAAATGAAAATATATTTATTAAATTTTTTGTTTGTTGTTCTCAATTTAAATGCAATTTTTAAAAGTAACACTGTTCGACAGAGAAAACCTAAATTCTCCAGAAATGTTTCTTAATTTTATAATTCAAAAATCTATAATTTAAAAATAACAAGTATTAAAATGTTCAAAACTTTTCTATAAAAATACTAACATTTTTAAAAATGTCCTATATAAAATATAACAAATATTAGAAAGTTTACTATACAAAAATTAAGCTTTTTAAATTAAAAAAAACTTTTTTTGTTTAAGACAAAAATAAAAGTGGTTAAAAAACTGTATCTTTTAAAATGAAAGTCTGATTGCATCAGTATGTATGAGAGAATAGCCAAGAACCTAAGCTTTCCGAATTTTGGAGAGAATAGCCATGAATCTAAGCTTTCCGAATTTTGGATTTATGGTTAACCTGTGTTTATATCATCTCAGAAGTAAAAAAGCTTTTGGACCGTGTAGCTCTTTCACTAAAAAACTGTTATGGCTTTTTTTATTTTATTTCAGAAATGAAAAACATAATTTTTCTCTTAGACTTTTTCTAGCTTAAGACCGATTACGCATTCGATATTAAACCTATAATTTCTTTAAAAAATACTGACATATAGCCAAAAGTTTAAGAAATTAAACTATGAAAACCATTTTTAAATACCTTGAACCCTTTAATGTTATAAATTTTCAAAGTCAAATATTTTTCGCTGATCGAAAAAAGTCCATTTTTTCTCAAAAATAAAAAAATTAAAAATTTTTTCTATAGAAGCATTTTTTATCGAAAATTTGTATATAGAAAATGTTTTTTAAGAAAAATTGTTCTATAGAAAAATATTTTTATCTATAGTAAAATTTTTTTATCGAAAATTTTTCTAATGAAATATAAATCAAATAAACAATTTTTAAAAGAAAATTTTTTTATTGAAAATTTTTTTTAAAGAAAGATTTTTTTTTATCAAAAACTTTTATAAAGAAAAATGTTTTTATCGAAAATTTTTATAAAGAAAATTTTTGTAAAGATAAATTTTTTATTCGAAAATTTTTGTAAAGAAAAATTTTTTATTCGAAAATTTTTGTAAAGAAAAATTGTTTCTTTGAAAATTTTTGTAAACAAAAATTTTTATTCCAAAATTTTTCCATAGAAAAATTTTTTATGGAAAAATTTTTCTGTAGAAAAAAAATTTAAACGAAAATTTTTGTATAGAAAAATTTTTTTTATCGAAAATTTTTATGAAGAAATATTTTTTTATCAACAATTTTTTAAAGAAAATTTTTTATCGAAAATTTTTCTGAAGAAACATTTTTTTAAAATTTTTTTATCGAAAATTTTTCTAAAGAAAAATTTTAACGATCATTTTTGAAAGAAAATTTTTTTTATCAAAAATTTTTCTATAGAAAAATTTCAATATAAAAATTTTTTTTATAGAAAAATATTTTTATCGACCATTTTTTTGATCGAAAAATTATGTTATCGAACATTTTGCTATAGAAATTTTTTTTATCGAAAATTTTTGTCAAGAAAAATTTTTTATTACAAAATTTTTGTAAAGAAAAATTGTTTCTTTGAAAATTTTTGTAAATAAAAATTTTTATTCCAAAATTTTTCCATAGAAAAATTTTCACTATAAAAATTTTTCCATAGAAAAAAATTTTTATCGAAAATTTTTCTATAGAAAAATTTTTATCAAAAATTTTTCTGAAGAAATATATTTTTATCAACCATTTTTTAAAGAAAAATTTTTTATCGAAAATTTTTCTAAAGAAACATTTTTTTAAAAATGTTTTTATCGAAAATTTTACTAAAGAAAATTTTTTAACGATAATTTTTGTTAGAAAACTTTTTTTTTATCAAAAATTTTTCTATAGAAAAATTTCGATATAAAAATTTTTCTTTAGAAAAATATTTTTATCGACCATTTTTTTAATCGAAAAATTATGTTATCGAACATTTTGCTATAGAATTTTTTTTTATCAAAAATTTTGCTATAGAAAATTTTTTTTCGACAATTTTTCTATAAACATTTTTTGTCTCTACAATTTTCTATAGAATTTTTTTTTTTCAACAATTTTTGTATAGAATTTTTTTTTCTCAAAAATTTTTTTATCGAAAAATTTTTTTATAGAAAAATTTTTTTATTGAAAATTTTTCTATAGAAAAATTTTTTTATTGAAAATTTTTCTATAGAAAAATTTTTTTATTGAAAATTTTTCTATAGAAAAATTTTTTTATTGAAAATTTTTCTATAGAAAAATTTTTTTATTGAAAATTTTTTTATTGAAAATTTTTCTATAGAAAAATTTTTTTATTGAAAATTTTTCTATAGAAAAATTTTTTTATTGAAAATTTTTCTATAGAAAAATTTTTTTATTGAAAATTTTTCTATAGAAAAATTTTTTTATTGAAAATTTTTCTGTAGAAAAATTTTTTTATTGAAAATTTTTCTATAGAAAAATTTTTTTATTGAAAATTTTTCTATAGAAAAATTTTTTTATTGAAAATTTTTCTATAGAAAAATTTTTTTATTGAAAATTTTTCTATAGAAAAATTTTTTTATTGAAAATTTTTCTATAGAAAAATTTTTTTATTGAAAATTTTTCTATAGAAAAATTTTTTATCGAAAATTTTTCTGTACAAAAATTTTTCTATAGAAAAATTTTTTTATCGAAAATTTTTCTATAGAAAATTTTTTTATCGAAAATTTTTATATAGAGAAATTTTTTTTATCGAAAATTTTTCTATGGAAAAATATTTTTAGCGAAAATTTATTTTAGAAAAATTTTTTATCAAAAATTTTTCTAAAAAAAATTTGTATCGAAAACTTTTGGATAGAAAAATATTTATCGAAATTTTTTTTTAGAAAAATGTTTTTATTAAAAAGTTTGCTTTAGAAATATTTTTATCTAAAGAAAATTTTACTTAGAATTTTTTTTTTGTATTTTTTTTTTAATTTTTTTTAATACATTTCAAGAAACAATTATTTTTTGTCGCACAGTGAATTTATACAAATATGTTGTTAATTTTGTTAAGTAGTTGGTTTTCGAAAAATATTTAATTTTTAAATAAATACTATTTAATTATTATCTAAATATATTAATATTAGTTGTTGTTTTTTTTCGGGGTTTTTCCCAAGTTTTTATTACAAATTTATTTAAATAAATAAATCATATTTACACTTGACAAATAAACGAGTATTTGCAAAATTTGAAATTAAAAAAAAATTGTAATACCTATACAGTTAAACATGTACATTTACATATGAAATTTACTTAGATTTGTTATAATAAATTTAATTAGTTTTATCAAATTATAGATAAGTTTTATTTGAAGGTACACTCCCGTTCATTTGTGAACCGCCGTGGTATAGCAGGGGCCTAATGCTGAGAGTCGATAGCGAAATAATTGCGTATCGCAATTAATTTCGATAGTTCGCAATTTTCTAATTCTGTGAGTCGATAAGTAACGAATCGTTTTGTGTTTTGGTGTTGTAAAACGGAATCAGAAAAAATTTCCCCACACTGTATAAAAACATAAACAAAAATCACATGTTTATTGAAAAATAGAAATTGGTGCACGTAAAAATATAAACGACAAAAGTTTTAAGAAAAATTAATTGAAATTAAAGAGCAAAATTATGGATCCCAGTTTATTTTGTTATTCTTCTTCTTCGGATGAAGCGGAAGAATGTAATTTAACTAATATAAGAAAACAAATCCGCTTAAGAAGTGATCCCTTAACTTTGGCAGACTCAGAGTAAGTTAAAAAAAATTATATCTCAATATATTATTTGATTCTTTCCTTTTTACAGATTTGTAAAGCGATTTAGACTTTCAAAAGAAGCCTTCAGTTATGTTCTAGAACAAATAGAATTTAACGGAGTTATTTCAACAAGTATACCACCAAAAATTCAATTGGCAGCAGCTTTGTCTCTTCTGGCATCTGGAGGCTTTCAACATAATGTTGGAAACGATTTCATTATTGGTCTTAGTCAAAGTGCAATAAGTAGACTATTACAAAAAGTTATTGTGGAAGTAGAGACTAAGCTGTGCCCCAAATTTATAACATTTTGTGCTGGAGAAAATGATGACTGTAAGGAATATTTTTTGAGAAAATATAAGATTCCGGGAGGTTTGTATGTAATGAACAAAACTAAAAATAAGGTAGTGTTTACTAATTGTCATTTAATTTAGTAATTGGCTGTATTGATGGAACGCATATTGGATTGCAGAGGCCAAAAGAAAAGGAGAAAATGTTTTTTAATAGAAAAACATTTCATAGTCTTAATTCAATGATTGTAAGTACAAGTTAAATACAAAAAATGCAATTTAATAAACATTCTTTTAATTTAGATATGTGACCATGAATACAAGATTTTGGCCATTAATTCAAAAAATGGTGGTGCTGCCCATGATTCATTCGTGTGGAAAAAGTCCAATGAAAGAGCTATTCTCGTGGAAAATTATAGCAGAAATTTAAAAAATGGTTGGCTACTAGGTAATGTTTGGTAATTATTTTTAATGTTATATTGTATTAATGCTTAATATTTATTTGTTAGGTGATTCAGGTTATCCTCTTGAACCATGGTTGTTAACCCCGTACAGAAATCCTCAAGATGGTTCAATGGAATCACATTTTAATGATATTCATTCGCAAGCGAGATGTGTAGTTGAAAGAACTATTGGAATATTAAAAGCGCGTTGGAAGATTCTCTGTCATGATAAATTGAGCAGATATGCACCAGAAAAAATAGCGCGCTTTACAAACGTTTGTGCCGCTTTACATAATATATGTCTTCACTTCAAAGTAAAAAACTATGAAAACATACGAACGCCAGTTGAAGTGAATATATCGGAAATAGACAATAGCAATGAAACTAATATGACCAATATAGGCAAGAAAATTAGAGACAATATCAAAATATCGTTGTGTAATAGTTAAAGAAAAAAAAGAAAAACTATGCTTATTGTATTGTAGTTATTTAATAGATAAAATAAATTAATTCAATTTCTATTAAAAATAATATAAAAAACAAAAATAATTCCATTTACTTATTCTACTTAAATGTATTGAAAATAAATTTACTTTAAAAGTTCATACTCTTTTTTTTTAATCTCTAATTCAATTTTTTTTATTTCCATAGAAATATTAAATTCTTTCTGCTTCATTTCCAGAGATTTTTTTTTAATTTCAACTAGCATGTCAATTTTTTGAAGCATCTGTGAGTGATAGTCTTCATTGAGTTCCATATTTTTCTTCAACAGACTACATTTGCTTTCTTTTGGCTGTAAAGTTTTAACAACTGGTTTAGACTTTTTGCTAACAGGTTGATCTTCTTCAAAATCGGAACTTAAAAGATGGGACAAATCTTCATCCAATGTTCTTTTTTGGACTGAAGTTGTTTCAGCTTTTTCCGGAGAACCAGATCCAAAACTGCTTACATTCTTTAAACCATCTACTTCATCTTCAATTCCCGCAGCTTCCAAAATCAATTCGTCCGTTTGGCTCAAATGTTTCTCATCGCTTGGACCGCCGCCAGTTCGTAATCTTGATAATTTGTTGAATGTTAACTTCTTCTTTACCCTTTGTTTTTGGTCAGCATATACCTAGACAGAAGCAATTTGGTGTTAGTGACTCCAATATAAAACTTTTAATTCTACACATACTTTACGCCATGATTTGGAGTCCTTAGTTGGTGGCCCTGAAGCATTTAATTTTGTAGTTAAATTTTCCCACAATCTATTGGCAGTCGCTCTTCCTTGAGCACTACATGTTATAACTCCTTTCGCTAGCTCAGAATGCTCTGACATAAATTCACCCAAAATCTGCTTTTGGGTAAAGTTGATCTTAGTTAAATTGGACCTAAAATTAACACATTAATTATTTAAAAATTTAACCAAAAAAATTTAACTTACATTTCCTATTTTCTCTCCGTGATACTGAAATATATTAAGTGGGAAATCCCCTTTTTTTTTTTGCTCTAAACTTTTTGCGATAGCTTATTTGCTATCGAGCAAAATAACGAAAGCACACGTTCGATAGCTCGATAGTCATCGACTCATAGCATGCGTAATTCCGATACACTTTAAGCGATATCGGCTGACAGAATATCAAAAGCGCGAAATTTCGATCGTACGACTATAATTCCGAACGCTATCGACTCCCAGCATCAGGCCCCAGGTTAGTCATCCACCTAGCATACTCGATCCCTGGCCAGACTCACTTGAAAAAATAAATTTCCAAAAAAAAGCTGTGGTTCACCTCATAACTCAGCTAGCCACTGGTTATTGAGTATTAGGCTATGTAAAACTTCTCTAACTAATGCATTTGCCGTTCGGAGCCGGCGCTAAAACGTAGGTCCCTTTCAATGAGTCTAAAAATAGAATCGGATGCAGCTCATTGTCTGAGAAGGGGTACTTCTCTCAGATTGGAATGTTGTCGGGGAATTACATACGTATGTATGAATAGGTAAAACGTATATATATATATATATATATATATATATATATATATATATATATATATATATATATATATATATATATATATATATATATACATATATATATATAACATTTTATTCTAGATTGAAAAAATAAAAGTCAAAAATAACTGTTATTTTTGCTCGAAAAAATAAAAGTCAAAAACTAACTTTTATTTATGCTCGATATAATAAAAATCAAAAATAACAGTTATTTTTGCTCGAAAACATGAAAGTTAAAAATAACTGTTATTTTTGCTCAAAAAAATAAAAATCAAAAAATAACTGTTATTTTTTTCTAAAAAATAAAAATCAGAAAAAGCATTTGGTCTAAGACTATCAAAATGGTATACTTTGGTTTTTGCTCGAAAAAATAAAAGTTAAAAAATAACTTTTATTTTTGCTTGAAAAAATTAAATTCAAAAATAACTGTTATTTTTTATCGAAAAAATAAAAGTCAAAAAATAACTTTTATTTTCTGACCTTTTACGATAAAAGTTATAACAGTTACGGTCCCTGATCAAAACAACTTATGTAAACATATTTTTGTGTACATATTCATATTTTTTTCTTCATATAATGATTTCGCTTAACTTTACCTAAGTTGTTTCAGTTTCGAAAAAGAGCCTAAGTAGAAAAAACGTAAAATCTTCTGAATTTAACAATATTTTTTTTGTTAATATTCATCCTTCTTCTCTAATAAACATGTTAACAATATATTAATACATAAATTATTCGCAGAAATCAAGCAGAAGTAAAATAACATAAAATCGATGATATTTCAAAACTTCAATTATCGACTTAAGCTATTATTCCATATTGCCACAGATATATATACAAAAATCAATGCCACTTTTCGTTGTAACTCTACAACTCAAGAACGGGCTCACCTATTTAGTACAGAGTTTATGTCAAGTTTGCTCAAAATCGGTAGAACGGTTCTACATTTGTCACAATTTTTGCAACAAATTAGTGTTTTTTTGGGTTTTTAAAATCCATGGAAATTTTTTATATTTAAGTACATACATTTTGTATAAAATAGTTTTCATACATTGTATAAACTCTAGAAATTATCTCCTTCTTTGTATATAAAAATTTGAACATGTAATGATCTTTAGCAAAGTTGTTGCGCATATAGCGACGAACATTACCAAGTTGGTATGACCAAGTTCCGACAGGTGGCGCTACTGAATATTACTCAAATTGGAATTAATCGTGAACTATTAATTTGATCATGCTACGATATTTAGCAAAGTTGTTTCGCATGAGCCGGCGGGGGTTTCCATGAGTCGATAGAGGTTTCTAATACCATTCCTTCAAATTTGTTTTAGTTGGTGCACTGAAACTATTCAGATGAGCGGGAGTGTAAAGATAAGATTCTAAACAAAAAACTACCTCAATTTTAAATTTTTTATGTAATTTTTAATATTTATCATTTACAAAATAAATTATGCGTGAAAATTAACATAAATAAATAAATTTATTTCTTTAAATCTATAATTTCTATTTATTTATGCGGGCATTAAGTTTTAATTTATTTAATTTTGACAATTTTTTTTATTTCAATTTTATTTTCGTGTCAATTTGGTTATAATTCACGTTCTATGAACATTTGGTACTTGTTTTTTCTTGTTCACTTTTTTTGTCGTTAATTTATTTATTTAAATACGTTTTGGTTTTTTTGATTTATGGTTTTGGTTTTTTGTTGCTTCAATAATTTGTTTTTAATTTATTATATAAAAATTATGTATGTATAATTAATTTAAATTGTTTTGGTTTCGGTTTTGTTATCAATAATTTAATTTAATTTTATTATTATTAAGTAATAATACAAATAAGTTATTTAGGTTTTTTTTGTTTTGTATTTTGTACACTTGAGTATAATAATTAAATTTATAAAAAAAACTTTGTTCCATTTAGTTTTCGGTTAGTAGTTAGTCACATTTAATATTTAAATGTTTTAGTTTTTATTCAATAAAATTTAGACCAAACAACGTACATACGCTCTATTTAATTTTTGCTAATTTCAAAAAGAATTTTTAATGACAGAAACTGGTTAGAATGTGTAATTTAATTGCTTTAAAAGCGAATCTAATTTATCTGAAACTTTTCATATTTATTTAAATTACAGTTTAACAAACTGTAATGGCATTAATACATACATTCATGCATATGTATGTCAAAGAAAGATCAAGGAAAATACCTTTACACGAAGTTATGAATACAGTTTTGTTCAAACATAGTTACTAATGTTATTAGTACCCATACTACAACACACACACTCACAACAATAGGTATGAACAAAACACACTTTTACGCTTTATTTTTTTTAATCGAAGAATATTTCTATCCAAAATTTTTCTATAGAAAAATATTTTTAACGAAAATTTTTCTAAAGAAAAATATTTTTAACGAAAAATTTTCTAAAGCAAAATATTTCTAACGAAAATTTTTCTAAAGCAAAATATTACTAACAAAAATTTTTTTAAAGAAAAATACTTCTGACGAATAATTTTCTAAAGAAAAATATTTCTCAAAAAATAACAAATTAGTCGGGATGTAAATATTATTCAAAAATAAGTGTATTTGCATTTGATCCCAAACCTGTTACATTCTTGCTGTAGCCGTCGGCTACTATAAGAATGTGGGAAGTGAAGGTAGATGAAAACTGAAAAATGTTTGTTTTTGTTTAGTCGATAATCTACGCTTTCACTTTTGGTTTATGAACATAATTCTTAATAGTTATGTTTGTAAATTTAGTAATAATGCGAGGTTTTCGATCTGTCTAAATTGGGGATAATCCTAATGAAGAGATGGCTTAACCAACCATCGAAACGCGTCGAGGAATTTGGTTTCTCCGCAAACATTTTTTGGCTTTTTATCAATAAATTGATCTGTTACATTAATAAATAAATGTAACAGGTTATTTCTATCGAAAATTTTTCTATAGAAAAATATTTCTATCGAAAATTTTTCTATAGAAAAATATTTCTATCGAAAATTTTTCTATAGAAAAATATTTCTATAGAAAATTTTTCTATAGAAAAATATTTCTATCGAAAATTTTTCTATAGAAAAATATTTCTATCGAAAATTTTTCTATAGAAAAATATTTCTATAGAAAATTTTTCTATAGAAAAATATTTCTATCGAAAATTTTTCTATAGAAAAATATTTCTATCGAAAATTTTTCTATAGAAAAATATTTCTATCGAAAATTTTTCTATAGAAAAATATTTCTATCGAAAATTTTTCTATAGAAAAATATTTCTATCGAAAATTTTTCTATAGAAAAATATTTCTATCGAAAATTTTTCTATAGAAAAATATTTCTATCGAAAATTTTTCTATAGAAAAATATTTCTATCGAAAATTTTTTTATAGAAAAATATTTCTATCGAAAATTTTTCTATAGAAAAATATTTCTATCGAAAATTTTTCTATAGAAAAATTTTTTTATCGAAAATTTTTCTATAGAAAAATTTTTTTATCGAAAATTTTTCTATAGAAAAATTTTTTTATCGAAAATTTTTCTATAGAAAAATTTTTTATCGAAAATTTTTCTATAGAAAAAATTTTTTATCGAAAATTTTTCTATAGAAAAATTTTTTTATCGAAAATTTTTCTATAGAAAAATTTTTTTATCGAAAATTTTTCTATAGAAAAATTTTTTATCGAAAATTTTTCTATAGAAAAATTTTTTATCGAAAATTTTTCTATAGAAAAATTTTTTATCGAAAATTTTTCTATAGAAAAATTTTTTTATCGAAAACTTTTCTATAGAAAAATTTTTTTATCGAAAATTTTTCTATAGAAAAATTTTTTTATCGCAAATTTTTCTATAGAAAAATTTTTTTATCGAAAATTTTTCTATAGAAAAATTTTTTTATCGAAAATTTTTCTATAGAAAAATTTTTTTATCGAAAATTTTTCTATAGAAAAATTTTTTTATCGAAAATTTTTCTATAGAAAAATTTTTTTATCGAAAATTTTTCTATAGAAAAATTTTTTTATCGAAAATTTTTCTATAGAAAAATTTTTTTATCGAAAATTTTTCTATAGAAAAATTTTTTTATCGAAAATTTTTCTATAGAAAAATTTTTTTATCGAAAGTTTTCTAAAGAAAAATTTTTTTATCGAAAATTTTTCTATAGAAAAATTTTTTTATCGAAAATTTTTCTATAGAAAAATTTTTTTATCGAAAATTTTTCTATAGAAAAATTTTTTTATCGAAAATTTTTCCATAGAAAAATTTTTTTATCGAAAATTTTTCTATAGAAAAATTTTTTTATCGAAAATTTTTCTATAGAAAAATTTTTTTATCGAAAATTTTTCTATAGAAAAATTTTTTTATCGAAAATTTTTCTATAGAAAAATTTTTTTATCGAAAAATTTTCTATAGAAAAATTTTTTTATCGAAAATTTTTCTATAGAAACATTTTTTTATCGAAAATTTTTCTATAGAAACATTTTTTTATCGAAAATTTTTCTATAGAAAAATTTTTTTATCGAAAATTATTCTATAGAAAAATTTTTTTATTGAAAATTTTTCTATAGAAAATTTTTTTTATCGAAATTTTTTTATCGAAAATTTTTCTATAGAAAATTTTTTTATAGAAAAATTTTTTTATCGAAAATTTTTCTATAGAAAAATTTTTTTATCGAAAATTTTTCTATAGAAAAATTTTTTTATCGAAAATTTTTCTATAGAAAAATTTTTTTATCGAAAATTTTTCTATAGAAAAATTTTTTTATCGAAAATTTTTCTATAGAAAAAATTTTTTATCGAAAATTTTTCTATCGAAAAATAGAAAAATTTTCGATAGAAAATTTTTTCGATTGAAAATTTTTGCAATCGAAAATTTTTCTACAGAAAAAAATTTCTATCGAAAATTTTTCTATAGAAAAATATTTATTTTTAATCATTGGATAATCGTCTCCATTAGCTGTTTCCGAATTAGATGGCGCAATATTTTTTTTTGGCACGGAATCCATATGATAAAAAAAAAAATTGATTTAAAGACCACCCTAGCTTTTTAATTTAAAAAAGTATTTCCATTTATTAAATTTACTTCCATTGAATATATGTACATAACGTATATAATTACAATCATTATGATATGATTATATTTAAAATTGCAATTTTTCTCTTACTGCAGTTTCATATTATTAATAATATGTAATTCCTAACACGTAACGAATTGGAAACGGAAAATAAGTGCACAAATTAACCCTTTTCATGCATGTGGCTGCGTAAAGGCAGCATTACAAAGATTCTGTCATAGATGCCGCTACTAGTAAATTTTGTTTAAATAAAATTGTTTTACGAATACTTTGGATGCCAGTTGAATTTTAAGCAAAAAATTCAATTCTAAGTATTTATTTAGCTTAGACAGAAACCATCTTGAATGTCTTTTGTGAACAATATTAAAATTGAATGGAAAAATTTATATTAACTTTTTCTTTAATATTATTTCATATTTAGATTCAAAGAAACACTTTTTTCAATAGTAAGATCCCAGCTATAGCTAAAAATTCCTCATTTAAAGGGTTAAAACTAATATAAATATAAAATTTCAATTGATAATGATAAAATAAATGTCCTCTAATATAATTACATTTAAATAATATTATGTAAGTATACACATATTTATTTGCTTTTTGGCATTCGAACTACAAATACCCAATACCTCTACGATTTTCAACGATATGCCACAAACGCTGACATCTGACAACATATTTTTATTTAAATATTTATTTAATTTTGAAAAATATTTCGCACAAATAAATATTTATTTAAATATGATAAATTCATAGTTAGTTCATATTAAATTAGTTTAAAATGTAATCAAGTGAAAAGAAATGTTCATATTTATGAGCAAATAGTTTTAAAATGATTTCAGGGAAATTACAAACAGTTGAAGCTTGTGATTGCACAAAAGATGATTTAGCGGAAACGGAAGTGGTAGTTGCATGCAAGTGAGATCAATTTGAGTGAAGCGGAGCTGATGAAAAAACTGATAGTCAACTAAAACTAATTTAGTTAAACTTTCATATGAAAATCAACTACAGGAAAGTAATTTACTATAGTCTATACAAAACCCTACAAAAAAACTTTTTCGATACAGTTTTTGTTCTATAGAAAAATTGTAGTTCAAAACATACTTTTGTAAGAACATTTTCGATAAAAAAATATTTCTATAGAAAAGTTTTTGATAGAAAAAATTTTCTATAAAAAAACTTTCGATATATTTATAGAAAAATTTTCAATTAAAATAATTTTCGATAGAAATAATAATTATTATATATTATGTCCCTCATATTATATATAATGTGTGGTTTTCGCTCCGTCTAGAATCCTCCTGAGGAGATGGCCTAACCAACCATCGAAACGCAACGAGGAAAAGTTTCAAAACATTTTTTAGTTTTATCAAAAAACTATTTATTACAATAATAAATAATTGTAATAAATTGGGATCTTAGTGCAATACACTATAGTAAAAATTTTCGATAAAAAAATTTTTCTTTAGAAAAATTTTCGATAAAAAATTTTTCTATAGAAAATTTTTCGATAAAAAATTTTTCTATAGAAAAATTTTCGATCAAAAATTTTTCTATAGAAAAATTTTCGATAAAAAATTTTTCTATAGAAAAATTTTCGATAAAAAATTTTTCTATAGAAAAATTTTCGATAAAAAATTTTTCTATAGAAAAATTTTCGATAAAAAATTTTTCTATAGAAAAATTTTCGATAAAAAATTTTTCTATAGAAAAATTTTCGATAAAAAATTTTTCTATAGAAAAATTTTCGATAAAAAATTTTTCTATAGAAAAATTTTCGATAAAAAAACATTTTTCTATAGAAAAATTTTCGATAAAAAAAAATTTTTCTATAGAAAAATTTTCGATAAAAAAACATTTTTCTATAGAAAAATTTTCGATAAAAAAAAATTTTTCTACAGAAAAATTTTCGATAAAAAAATTTTTCTATAGAAAAATTTTCGATAAAAAAATTTTTCTATAGAAAAATTTTCGATAAAAAAATTTTTCTATAGAAAAATTTTCGATAAAAAAATTTTTCTATAGAAAAATTTTCGATAAAAAAATTTTTCTATAGAAAAATTTTCGATAAAAAAATTTTTCTATAGAAAAATTTTCGATAAAAAAATTTTTCTATAGAAAAATTTTCGATAAAAAAATTTTCTATAGAAAAATTTTCGATAAAAAAATTTTTCTATAGAAAAATTTTCGATAAAAAAATTTTTCTATAGAAAAATTTTCGATAAAAAAATTTTTCTATAGAAAAATTTTCGATAAAAAAATTTTTCTATAGAAAAATTTTCGATAAAAAAATTTTTCTATAGAAAAATTTTCGATAAAAAAATTTTTCTATAGAAAAATTTTCGATAAAAAAATATTTCTATAGAAAAATTTTCGATAAAAAAATTTTTCTATAGAAAAATTTTCGATAAATAAAATATCGAAAAATTTCTATAGAAAAATTTTCTATAAAAAAAATTTTCGATAAAAAATTTTTCCTATACGAAAATTTTCGTTAGAAATATTTTTTTATAGAAAAATTTTCGTTAGAAATATTTTTTTATAGAAAATTTTTCGTTAGAAATATTTTGCTATAGAAAAATTTTCGTTGGAAATATTTTGATAAAAAGTGTTTAATGGCTGTAATCTTTCTAAAAACGAAACCACCCTAATATGCAAAATTAAACTTGAACATAATTCAAATGTAATAACTACCAATGTTGACATTTAATTTATAAACGCAGAGTTACACAGTGAGATAAAAATTAATTCGACAAAATTTAAATAAAATTATTAAAAGTTTTTTAAGTTAAAAAGTAAAAAAAAATACAAATTTTTATCAAAAAATTTAAAATTTCTTTTTATGCCCTTAAAATATGCAAAAAAATGTTCCAAAAATTTCTTGACACGCTGTGCATTTCTTGCATCAACTTACCATAAATTTGTATGTCTGTATACAAACAAATATGGAAGTGTAATTACATTTTAAATTAAATTTACGAATTTAGGTAAATAAATTAATGTTTATATATATACATACAAAGATACACATATACGTATGTATGTATGTGTGTTTGTTTTAGTTTGTTCCATAGTTTATCATCTAAATAGTGTTCACATACTTTGTGTACACACTTACAGACATTAGCAATCTTTTGACACTCTCTTTACTTGTACGTTGTTTGCTCTTAAATAATATTTTGTTTATACCTAATTATTTAAAAGTAGAAGTAATACTAGAATATTAGTTTGTATGTATGTTTGTATTTATGTATTTTATATTACGTTTACTTAATTAAATATGTACGTACTAAAATATTAATATTACGAGTAATTATCTAATAGACACATTGGTTATTTTTCTCATTTAATAGTATTTTTAGTATCGTCATCGTTGACTACTGGCAACAACAACACCAACAAATACTACAAATAACACAACCGAGAGTATTGGGTTCAACATTGAACCTGATGCATGCTGCATGGCAGCTGGTTCTTCACCTGAAAAGACAAACAAATTTATGGAAATTAGGAAAATATTTCTATCGAAAATTTTTCTATAGAAAAATTTTCAATAGAAATATTTCTATAGAAAAATATTTTTATCAAAAATTTTGCTATAGAAAAATTTTTTTCTCAAAAATTTTTCTATAGAAAAATTTTTTATCGAAAATTTTTCTATAGAAAAATTTTTTATCGAAAATTTTTCTATAGAAAAATTTTTTATCGAAAATTTTTCTATAGAAAAGTTTTTTATCGAAAATTTTTCTATAGAAAAATTTTTTATCGAAAATTTTTCTATAGAAAAATTTTTTATCGAAAATTTTTCTATAGAAAAATTTTTTATCGAAAATTTTTCTATAGAAAAATTTTTTATCGAAAATTTTTCTATAGAAAAATTTTTTATCGAAAATTTTTCTATAGAAAAATTTTTTATCGAAAATTTTTCTATAGAAAAATTTTTTATCGAAAATTTTTCTATAGAAAAATTTTTTATCGAAAATTTTTCTATAGAAAAATTTTTTATCGAAAATTTTTCTATAGAAAAATTTTTTATCGAAAATTTTTCTATAGAAAAATTTTTTATCGAAAATTTTTCTATAGAAAAATTTTTTATCGAAAATTTTTCTATAGAAAAATTTTTTATCGAAAATTTTTCTATAGAAAAATTTTTTTATCGAAAATTTTTCTATAGAAAAATTTTTTATCGAAAATTTTTCTATAGAAAAATTTTTTTACCGAAAATTTTTCTATAGAAAAATATTTTTCTAAAAAAAATGTTTCTATAGAAAAATATTTTTCTAAAAAAAATGTTTCTATAGAAAAATATTTTTCCAAAAATTTTTCTATAGAAAAATATTTTTATTACAAATTTTTCCGTAGAAAAATATTTTTATTAAAAATTTTTCCATAGAAAAATATTTTTATCAGAAATTTTCCATAGAAAAATATTTTTATCAAAAATTTTTCTATAGAAAAATATTTCTATCGAAATATTTCTATTGAAAAATATTTCTATCAAAAATTTTTCCATAGAAAAATATTTTTATTAAAAATTTTTCCATAGAAAAATATTTTTATCAGAAATTTTCCATAGAAAAATATTTTTATCAAAAATTTTTCTATAGAAAAATATTTCTATCGAAATATTTCTATTGAAAAATATTTCTATCGAAAATTTTTCTATAGAAAAATATTTCTATCGAAAATTTTTCTATAGAAAAATATTTCTATCGAAAATTTTTCTATAGAAAAATATTTCTATCGAAAATTTTTCTATAGAAAAATATTTCTATCGAAAATTTTTCTATAGAAAAATATTTCTATCGAAAATTTTTCTATAGAAAAATATTTCTATCGAAAATTTTTCTATAG
Organism: Stomorhina lunata; assembly: GCA_933228675.1. Taxonomy (NCBI): domain Eukaryota; kingdom Metazoa; phylum Arthropoda; class Insecta; order Diptera; family Rhiniidae; genus Stomorhina; species Stomorhina lunata. Next base: position 85,782,951 of record OW121743.1, read on the forward strand.
AAAAATATTTCTATCGAAAATTTTTCTATAGAAAAATATTTCTATCGAAAATTTTTCTATAGAAAAAAATTTCTATCGAAAATTTTTCTATAGAAAAATATTTCTATCGGAAATTTTTCTATAGAAAAATATTTCTATCGAAAATTTTTCTATAGAAAAATATTTCTATCGAAAATTTTTCTATAGAAAAATATTTCTATCGAAAATTTTTCTATAGAAAAATATTTCTATCGAAAGTTTTTCTATAGAAAAATATTTCTATCGAAAATTTTTCTATAGAAAAATATTTCTATCGAAAATTTTTCTATAGAAAAATATTTCTATCGAAAATTTTTCTATAGAAAAATATTTCTATCGAAAATTTTTCTATAGAAAAATATTTCTATCGAAAATTTTTCTATAGAAAAATATTTCTATCGAAAATTTTTCTATAGAAAAATATTTCTATCGAAAATTTTTCTATAGAAAAATATTTCTATCGAAAATTTTTCTATAGAAAAATTTTTTTCTCAAAAATTTTTCTATAGAAAAATTTTTTTCTCAAAGTAGTAAAATTTATGATAATATTGATAGGTCTTGGACAATGTCATAGTAGTAGTATTGGTAGTAATAGTCAAAATTATTGTCATGTTTAAGTTGTAACAAATAATGTAATAAATTTTATCATTTACAATATCTAGAGAAATGTTTGGAATTGCAATATTATTAAATTTCTTGAATCAAAAAAGTATCAAAAAGTACATTTTAATTGAATTTTTTTTTGTGGCAAAAAAATGTTACCTTTTCATAATCTCAATAACCAAATCTACAAACCAATATCAGATACAAATTACAAAACCTTAATTACCTCTTGTAAGACTTTAATACCTACCAAAAATAAAGACATTTAAAGATTTTTATGATTTTGAAAATATTTATTCCTGTGGTAAGACAAAATAAACATTTTCAAATCTCTGATATTGGTTATCATAATAAATATGTACATATGTATGCACATACATATACAACTTGTTTCGTTATGGCTCAAAAATATACCAAAAGAATACACTATTTTGGGACTAGTACAGATAAAATATTTATTCGTTTAAAGTTCGATGCAGATTTGTTTAGATTATTTTTGATGCAAAAATCAAATGCAAAAAAAAAAGAAAATATAAAAAACTAGGAAACTAAAAAAATGAAAAACAAATATTGCACACTCTGATGCTACAAAGCACAAACACATGAATGTGGGTGTAAAATGAAATTTGCAGATGGGGTTTTCTTGTTAGTTTTTTGTTGAAGTATTTGAGAAAGTTTTGAGTTCTGAGCGTGTGAACGTGTGTATGTGTGTAAGTGTGAGTAGCGTTTGAATGTAAATATTCAACGATTTCAATACATACCATTCAGAACATGTACCATAACTGTTCCAGTGATATCGTTGCCAAGTATACATGAATAGTTTCCAGTATCATGACGATTCGCATTGGCTATATACAGGCGACTGAAAGCACGTCCTGGCAGCATATCGGTTTTAACACTATTAACAAGAAGAAAAGATACAAAAATTGATAAAACACAACAACAACAAGAACAACAAAAATAGAAGTTTGTATAACAGCAAAAAAAGATACAGCAACAACAAAATATAACAAAATACAAATGCAACGAATGTCCTTGTAAAAGAGCTTTGAGATTTTCGTATGCAAGAAGATTTCATCTTTTTGATGAAATTTAATAAATATCGAAAATCTAAACATGAATAAATGAAAAATGAATATATGATAGAGATAAAGTATGCACCAGCTGTTGTGGCAAAATGTTTGGTACAAGTAAAGAGTATTTAAAAAAGTTCAAATTTGAATTTATTTTTTTCATATTCAGTTTCATTTATAAATCTTTAGTTTATTCCCAAATAATTCTCTCTATCAATATAACCCTTTACCTAGATTTCCCCAATTTCTTAATAGATATTCAATAAATTGCATATTTTGTTCTTTTCTTGCTTCTAAATTATTTCAACATGAATGACCAAAATATTCAAGGAATTTGTTGTTTATATATTCATATTTATGTATTTTAATATGAAATATCTTTCAATATTTAATATATACTTAATATTTATCTAAATTTATATATGCAAAGTTAGCATGTCTGTCTTTACATTGAAAATATTTTAGTTCTGTTAGTGGTTTTGGGTTTTTGTACAAGGCTTATCGATACTTGTAAAAACATCCAATGATCGGATTTAAATTTTGTGTTTAAAAGATTAAATTACCTAATGAATAATTTGTAATAGATATTTACAATTAATTGTAATTCTGTTTATATTTAAGTGGTACTAATTAAATTTGCATAAAATTTTAAGTCCATGCATTTAAAGTCCATGCATGACAAAAAAAAACTATGACTTTCACTAGAACTTTGACAATAACTTTTACAGTGACTACGACTTTGACTTTTATATGAAATTTTTTAAAAGTTTATATTTTTATTGGAAAGTTTTTAAACTTCCTATTTTTAAAGGAAATTAAAAAAAAATCCAGTTTTTATAGGAAATTTTTCAAAAATTTCCAATTTTTAAAGGATATTTTTCAAAAATTTCCTATTTTTAAAGGAAATTTTTCAAAAATTTCTTATTTTTATAGGAAATTTTTCAAAAATTTCCTATTTTTATAGGAAATTTTTCAAAAATTTCCTATTTTTAAAGGAAATTTTTTAAAAATTTTCTATTTTTAAAAGAAATTTTTCAAAAAATTCCTATTTTATAGTATTTCCTATTTTCATAGGAAATTTTTCAAAAAATTCCTATTTTTATAGGAAATTTTTCAAAAATTTCTTATTTTTTTTAAGAAATTTTTCAAAAATTTCCTATTTTTATAGGAAATTTTTCAAAAATTTCCTATTTTTATAGGAAATTTTTCAAAAATTTCCTATTTTTATAGGAAATTTTTCAAAAATTTCCTATTTTTATAGGAAATTTTTCAAAAATTTCCTATTTTTTTAGGAAATTTTTCAAAAATTTCCTATTTTTATAGGAAATTTTTCAAAAATTTCCTATTTTTATAGGAAATTTTTCAAAAATTTCCTATTTTTATAGGAAATTTTTCAAAAATTTCCTATTTTTATAGGAAATTTTTCAAAAATTTCCTATTTTTATAGGAAATTTTTCAAAAATTTCCTATTTTTATAGGAAATTTTTCAAAAATTTCCTATTTTTATAGGAAATTTTTCAAAAATTTCCTATTTTTATAGGAAATTTTTCAAAAATTTCCTATTTTTATAGGAAATTTTTCAAAAATTTCCTATTTTTATAGGAAATTTTTCAAAAATTTCCTATTTTTATAGGAAATTTTTCAAAAATTTCCTATTTTTATAGGAAATTTTTCAAAAATTTCCTATTTTTATAGGAAATTTTTCAAAAATTTCCTATTTTTATAGGAAATTTTTCAAAAATTTCCTATTTTTAAAAAATTTCCTATTTTTATAGGAAATTTTTCAAAAATTTCCTATTTTTATAGGAAATTTTTCAAAAATTTCCTATTTTTATAGGAAATTTTTCAAAAATTTCCTATTTTTATAGGAAATTTTTCAAAAATTTCCTATTTTTATAGGAAATTTTTCAAAAATTTCCTATTTTTATAGGAAATTTTTCAAAAATTTCCTATTTTTATAGAAAATTTTTCAAAAATTTCCTATTTTTATAGGAAATTTTTCAAAAATTTCCTATTTTTATAGGAAATTTTTCAAAAATTTCCTATTTTTATAGGAAATTTTTCAAAAATTTCCTATTTTTATAGGAAATTTTTCAAAAATTTCCTATTTTTATAGGAAATTTTTCAAAAATTTCCAATTTTTAAAGAAAATTTTTCAAAAATTTCCAATTTTTAAAGAAAATTTTTCAAAAATTTCCAATTTTTAAAGAAAATTTTTCAAAAATTTCCTATTTTTAAAGGAAATTTTTCAAAAATTTCCTATTTTTATAGGAAATTTTTCAAAAATTTCCTATTTTTATAGGAAATTTTTCAAAAATTTCCTACTTTTATAGGAAATTTTTCAAAAATTTCCTATTTTTATAGGAAATTTTTCAAAAATTTCCTATTTTTATACGAAATTTTTCAAAAATTTCCTATTTTTATAGGAAATTTTTCAAAAATTTCCTATTTTTATAGGAAATTTTTCAAAAATTTCCTATTTTTATAGGAAATTTTTCAAAAATTTCCTATTTTTATAGGAAATTTTTCAAAAAATTCCTATTTTTATAGGAAATTTTTCAAAAATTTCCTATTTTTATAGGAAATTTTTCCTATAGGAAATTTTTCAAAAATTTCCAATTTTGATAGGAAATTTTTTCAAAAATTTCCTATTTTTATAGGAAATTTTTCAGAAATTTCCTATTTTTCAAAAAATTCCTATTTTTATAGGAAATTTTTCAAAAATTTCCTATTTTTATAGGAAATTTTTCAAAAATTTCCTATTTTTATAGGAAATTTTTCCTATAGGAAATTTTTCAAAAATTTCCTATTTTTATAGGAAATTTTTCAAAAATTTCCTAGTTTTATAGGAAATTTTTGAAAATTTTCCTATTTTTATAGGAAATTTTTCAAAATTTTCCTATTTTTATAGGAAATTTTTCAAAATTTTCCTATTTTTATAGGAAATTTTTCAAAATTTTCCTATTTTTTTTATAGGAAATTTTTCAAAAATTTCCTATTTTTTTATAGGAAATTTTTCAAAAATTTCCTATTTTTTTTATAGGAAATTTTTCAAAAATTTCCTATTTTTTTTATAGGAAATTTTTCAAAAATTTCCTATTTTTTTTATAGGAAATTTTTCAAAAATTTCCTATTTTTTTTATAGGAAATTTTTCAAAAATTTCCTATTTTTTTTATAGGAAATTTTTTAAAAATTTCCTATTTTTTTATAGGAAATTTTTCAAAAATTTCCTATTTTTTTTATAGGAAATTTTTCAAAAATTTCCTATTTTTTTTTATAGGAAATTTTTCAAAAATTTCCTATTTTTTTTTATAGGAAATTCTTCAAAAATTTCCTATTTTTTTTATAGGAAATTTTTCAAAAATTTCCTATTTTTTTTTATAGGAAATTTTTCAAAAATTTCCTATTTTCTTTTATAGGAAATTTTTCAAAAATTTCCTATTTTCTTTTATAGGAAATTTTTCAAAAATTTCCTATTTTTATAGGAAATTTTTCAAAAATTTCCTATTTTTATAGGAAATTTTTCAAAAATTTCCTATTTTTATAGGAAATTTTTCAAAAATTTCCTATTTTTATAGGAAATTTTTCAAAAATTTCCTATTTTTATAGGAAATTTTTCAAAAATTTCCTATTTTTATAGGAAATTTTTCAAAAATTTCCTATTTTTATAGGAAAATTTTCAAAAATTTCCTATTTTGATAGGAAATTTTTCAAAAATTTCCTATTTTTATAGGAAATTTTTCAAAAATTTCCTATTTTTATAGGAAATTTTTCAAAAATTTCCTATTTTATAGGAAATTTTTCAAAAATTTCCTATTTTATAGGAAATTTTTCAAAAATTTCCTATTTTTATAGGAAATTTTTCAAAAATTTCCTATTTTTATAGGAAATTTTTCAAAAATTTCCTATTTTTATAGGAAATTTTTCAAAAATTTCCTATTTTAATAGGAAATTTTTCAAAAATTTCCTATTTTTATTGGAAATTTTTCAAAAATTTCCTACTTTTATTGGAAATTTTTCAAAAATTTCCCACTTTTATAGGAAATTTTCAAAAATTTCCGATTTTTATAGGAAATTTTTCAAAAATTTCCTATTTTTATAGGAAATTTTTCAAAAATTTCCTATTTTTATAGGAAATTTTTCAAAAATTTCCTATTTTTATAGGAAATTTTTCAAAAATTTCCTATTTTTATAGGAAATTTTTCAAAAATTTCCTATTTTTATAGGAAATTTTTCAAAAATTTTCTATTTTTATAGGAAATTTTTCAAAAATTTCCTATTTTTATAGGAAATTTTTCAAAAATTTCCTATTTTTATAGGAAATTTTTCAAAAATTTCCTATTTTTATAGGAAATTTTTCAAAAATTTCCTATTTTTATAGGAAATTTTTCAAAAATTTCCTATTTTTATAGGAAATTTTTCAAAAATTTCCTATTTTTATAGGAAATTTTTCAAAAATTTCCTATTTTTATAGGAAATTTTTCAAAAATTTCCTATTTTTATAGGAAATTTTTCAAAAATTTCCTATTTTTATAGGAAATTTTTCAAAAAATTCCTATTTTTATAGGAAATTTTTCAAAAATTTCCTATTTTTATAGGAAATTTTTCAAAAATTTCCTATTTTTATAGGAAATTTTTCAAAAATTTCCTATTTTTATAGGAAATTTTTCAAAAATATCCTATTTTTATAGGAAATTTTTCAAAAATTTCCTATTTTTATGGGAAATTTTTCAAAAATTTCCTATTTTGATAGGAAATTTTTCAAAAATTTCCTATTTTGATAGGAAATTTTTCAAAAATTTCCTATTTTGATAGGAAATTTTTCAAAAATTTCCTATTTTGATAGGAAATTTTTCAAAAATTTCCTATTTTGATAGGAAATTTTTCAAAAATTTCCTATTTTGATAGGAAATTTTTCAAAAATTTCCTATTTTGATAGGAAATTTTTCAAAAATTTCCTATTTTGACAGGAAATTTTTCAAAAATTTCCTATTTTGATAGGAAATTTTTCAAAAATTTCCTATTTTTATAGGAAATTTTTCAAAAATATCCTATTTTTATAGGAAATTTTTCAAAAATATGCTATTTTTATAGGAAATTTTTCAAAAATATGCTATTTTTATAGGAAATTTTTCAAAAATTTGCTATTTTTATAGGAAATTTTTCAAAAATTTGCTATTTTTATAGGAAATTTTTCAAAAATTTCCTATTTTTATAGGAAATTTTTCAAAAATTTCCTATTTTTATAGGAAATTTTTCAAAAATTTCCTATTTTTATAGGAAATTTTTCAAAAATTTCCTATTTTTATAGGAAATTTTTCAAAAATTTCCTATTTTTATAGGAAATTTTTCAAAAATTTCCTATTTTTATAGGAAAAAAAAAAATTATATTTTAAAGAAAATTTTTCAAAAATTTTATATTTTATAAAAAATTTTTTAAAAATTTTATATTTTTATAGAAAATTTTTCAAAAATTTCCTATTTTTATAAAAATTTTTTTTATATAAAATTTATCAAAGATTTTCTGTTTTTATAGAAATTTTTATAAAAAATGTTCACAAAAGAAAACCCTCCTGAACTCAGATCTTAAATAAATCTCTAGCTTTTGTAGGTAGTATGCAAGTCCTCGTCTACCACGTGTTTTACTTCATCTAGTATTATTAAGTTATTATTTTGTTGTATTTAAATAAAAATTTTTGTTTTGTTAGAATAATTTAACAGTTATTGTGTAATTTTATATGATTTTATTACTATCATAAATATTTTGGTTGCAAATATTTTTACTTTTTTTTACACACAATTTGTTGGCTTGTTGTTGCAATACATACATACATGTCGTATGAGTGATGTGGTCCATTGATTTGTAGTTCGTACTTATACATCATGTATGGAAATTTTCTTTTTATTTTGCTTATTTGAAATATGAAAGTATTTCTAAACTGTATATCAACAGCTACAATCATATATACATAAGTATGTATGTATGTGCAGACATATCTGCAAAATTTTCTCATATCATCATAAATTTTACATTTACAATCATTTGTTCAATGTTTTATGCATTAAATTGATTGGTTTTTGCAAAAATTGTTTTAGTGTCTAAATTTTAGAAAATCTCTTAAATGATTTATTGACGCCTTCCTACAATAAGAAATAGTATGGGAAAATTGTTTTGAAATTTTTTAATATATTTTTACTTAAAAACACTTTTAAGAATATACTAAAAAAATGTTGTATTTAATTTATAAATATTTGAGTGACAGAAAGTTTATAAAAGGTTTAAGTAAATATTTTTGTATTGTCAAATTTTAAACCTTAATACTTATTTTTTGAATAGGGTCAAACTATTAAGGTCAGTTAAAGAAAGAAATTTGAAAAAGGTGTTGACCTTATATATAAGCAAATTGGGGTTATATTGTATAAGAAATGGTACTTAAGATGAGATGAGCATTGTTTAAAATTTTAAAAGTAATTTCTTTCTGGTTTAAGTTTATTGGACAACTTTTTGAAGAATTAAGAGAGAGTAAATAAAAGTATGTCTAAGTAAGCTTAAGACAATTTTGATATTTAGAATTTTATGATGTATATATTTTAAATATAGATAAATGCTGGAAAATTGTTTTTTTAATTTTTTAGGACATCTTGAATTAAACTTATTTTATAAAATTTATATACATAGAGGGTGAAAGACATAACATATAGAATTTTTTTAAGCAGGACATTAAAGGCACTGAGCCGCTGTTATTAAATAAAACATATTTTTTATATGAAGAACCGTTTAAAAATTGTGCGACAAGCACACATGAACTAATTATCATTTACCATCTCTGCGTATAATTAATATTGCGTTAAAAGAAAATAAACAAAAAAATACTCATACGCTACCACTCACTGTTTTCTTTACATAATCATTATTAATTGACTTTATTTTTTGCATATTTTCATTTAGTTATTTTACAATTTCTTCTGTGGAAAATAACAAACAAATTGCTCACTTAAACAAAAATTAATCTTTATTTTCTAAACATGAGACAACATGTTACACTTTGCCCTGTCATTGCTTTTTTTATTTTTTTCTTTATCAAATTGATATAAATTATAGAATAAAAACAAGAAAATTGTGTATAATTATAAAATATAAAATTTAGATTTATTCCTTTTAACTGTATTCTAATTTGACAAGTAACACAAATGTCATGTAATCCTGTACTTGTTTGTGTTAAACATAAAGTTTACAGGGAATATTTTATAACAATTTGTCAGGCAACAGTTTTTTTATGGACTATCTTGTGTATGTATAGAATATTAAAAATTTATACACAAATGTCTGTGGGTGTGTGTTTGAATATAGATTTTTTTTTATATGTAAATCCATAATTTTAAAGAGACCAAACACTTTACAATTTTTAATATGAACACTTTATATATAAAAAAATGAGTAGTTACTAATCCACTCTTGACAAGACTAGTCTGAGCTAATCTACTTTTATCTATAATAGTTTTACTTTACTTTTACTTTCTAGTTTCGTGCTAATACAAAATTTTCAATGGCTTTTTTTCTGAGGGGATTTTCTTGTTTTTATAGAAACTTTTTCAAAAATTTTCTATTTTTATAGAAAATTATTCAAAAATTTTCTATTTTTATAGAAAATTTTTTTTTAAAATTTTCTATTTTTATAGAAAAATTTTCAAAAATTTTCTATTTTTATAGTAAATTTTTCAAAAATATTCTATTTTCATAGAAAATTTTTCAAAATTTTTCTATTTTTAGAAATTTTTTTCAAAAATTTTTTATAGAAAATTTTTTCTATTTTTATAGAAAATGTTTCAAAAATTTTCTATTTTTACAGAAAATTTTTCAAAAATTTTCTATTTTTACAGAAAATTTTTCAAAAATTTTCTATTTTTATAGAAAATTTTTCAAAAATTTTCTATTTTGATAGATAATTTTTCAAAAATTTTCTATTTTTATAGAAAATTTTTTCTATTTTTATAGAAAATGTTTCAAAAATTTTCTATTTTTATAGAAAATTTTTCAAAAAATTTCTATTTTTATAGAAAATTTTTCAAAAATTTTCTATTTTTATAGAAAATTTCTCTATTTTTATAGAAAAATTTTCAAAAATTTTCTATTTTTATAGAAAATTTTTTCTATTTTTATAGAAAATGTTTCAAAAATTTTCTATTTTTACAGAAAATTTTTCAAAAATTTTCTATTTTTACAGAAAATTTTTCAAAAATTTTCTATTTTGATAGATAATTTTTCAAAAATTTTCTATTTTTACAGAAAATTTTTCAAAAATTTTCTATTTTTTAGAAAATTTTTCAAAAATTTTCTATTTTTATAGAAAATTTTTCAAAAATTTTCTATTTTTATAGAAATTTTTTCAAAAATTTTCTATTTTTATAGAAAATTTTTCAAAAATTTTCTATTTTTATAGAAAATTTTTCAAAAATTTTCTATTTTTATAGAAAATTTTTCAAAAATTTTCTATTTTTATAGAAAATTTTTCAAAAATCTTCTATTTTTATAGAAAATGTTTCAAAAATTTTCTATTTTTACAGAAAATTTTTCAAAAATTTTCTATTTTACAGAAAATTTTTCAAAAATTTTCTATTTTTATAGAAAATTTTTCAAAAATTTTCTATTTTTACAGAAAATTTTTCAAAAATTGTCTTTTTTGGTAGAAAATTTTTCAAAAATTTTCTATTTTTATAGATAATTTTTCAAAATTTTTCTATTTTTTATAGATAATTTTTGAAAAATTTTCTATTTTTATAGAAAATTTTTCAAAAATTTTCTATTTTAATTGAAAATTTTTCAAAAATTTTCTATTTTTATAGAAAAATTTTCAAAAATTTTCTATTTTTATAGAAAATTTTTCAAAAATTTTCTATTTTTATAGAAAATTTTTCAAAAATTTTCTATTTTTATAGAAAATTTTTCAAAAATTTTCTATTTTTATAGAAAATTTTTCAAAAATTTTCTATTTTTATAGAAAATTTTTCAAAAATTTTCTATTTTTATAGAAAATTTTTCAAAAATTTTCTATTTTTATAGAAAATTTTTCAAAAATTTTCTATTTTTATAGAAAATTTTTCAAAAATTTTCTATTTTTATAGAAAATTTTTCAAAAATTTTCTATTTTTATAGAAAATTTTTCAAAAATTTTCTATTTTTATAGAAAATTTTTCAAAAATTTTCTATTTTTATAGAAAATTTTTCAAAAATTTTCTATTTTTATAGAAAATTTTTCAAAAATTTTCTATTTTTATAGAAAATTTTTCAAAAATTTTCTATTTTTATAGAAAATTTTTCAAAAATTTTCTATTTTTATAGAAAATTTTTCAAAAATTTTCTATTTTTATAGAAAATTTTTCAAAAATTTTCTATTTTTATAGAAAATTTTTCAAAAATTTTCTATTTTTATAGAAAATTTTTCAAAAATTTTCTATTTTTATAGAAAATTTTTCAAAAATTTTCTATTTTTATAGAAAATTTTTCAAAAATTTTCTATTTTTATAGAAAATTTTTCAAAAATTTTCTATTTTTATAGAAAATTTTTCAAAAGTTTTCTATTTTTATAAAAAATTTTTCAAAAATTTTCTATTTTTATAGAAAATTTTTCTATTTTTACAGAAAATTTTTCAAAATTTTTTTTTTTTTTATAGATAATTTTTCAAAAATTTTTTATTTTTATAGAAAAGTTTTCAAAAATTATCTAATTTTATAGAAAATTTTTCAAAAGTTATTTATTTTTACAGTCGATATAAACAGTTTTGCCATATAATATTGTGATGACCTAAACGTATGCAACACTTTTTGCTTAAAATCTGTATAACAATTTATGTTACTTTTTTCAGAAAATTTTTTTTGTTAGGTAAAATTCGGTGGATTATTTTCGCTAGTTCCAAAAGAGAGACTTTCGCCTTTTATATGTTTATGGCAAGAACAAGAAGCTAAACCGCATCAACTTTGATTTTGTATAAAGAAAAACGAAAACACTAAATTTGGTAAAGTTTTTTTTTGACTTCCTTATAACTTCTAAACTATATACGCAATTAACTAATCTTCTTTTGTAGGTTAATACCAAGGTTCTGTATTTTAATTAAATTTGTATCAAGATTCAAGGTGTGAAACTAATGACAAATTTCATCACTTTTCAGAAGTTGTCATAACGACTAGGAGAAAGAAACGGGCATTTAACTTCTCTGGTATTGCCTAGCCCTTACTGATCTTTGGACTTATCATCTTTATATATACAAATATTCATATTAATACTATTCAAGTTCTCTTTTAGTCATGTTTCAGTAGGTACTTTTTTTATTTAATTATGTAGGCTGGGTTTAGACATTTAAAATTAATTCTAGTATAAACTAATCTCGTATTCCCAACCTTTGTTGCCTTAAAAGCTTTTTATTATATCCCCTTCCGGTTTGAAAATGAAAAACTCCTACATGTGTGACAAAAGACTTCGAAAACCATTGTTTGCCGAAGGACTCCCAAACGAGAGGAAAAATGAAAGGCGTGACAGTATGTAACATGATAATATCAATTTTGAATAAATTTATGCCAACATGTGTGTTGGATTATTAAAAAAAATATATAAAAAAAACAGAGGAAATACATAACGCCTCAACTGAATTGAAACATTTTGTATACAATTTTTTTTGATTTGTTGTTATAAATATTTTTTATAATCATTCCACATAAAAATATTCATGTCATTCATAATAGGGGGTAACAATAAAAAAAAATAAAATAAAAATAATAATGTAGCCCGTTAACCAAACAGTTCAAGGTTGCAAATACATAAACTGAAACCAAATCATTTAACAATTTTTACTTAGTCCTTTTGTTGTCAAAACTTTTTGCTTAATTTTATAAATATGTCACTTTTCTCAAATACTTAGAAAGATATTGTGTATTTATGAGTTTTAGATTACAGAGTTTTTTCAAATGTTTGGAAGAATTTTATAAAATTGTATTGTAATCTTATTGTAAGTCATGTAATATTAATGATTCTTTAATTTAGATTAAGATAATCATTCATCTTAATGTAAGAGTATTTTTGGGGAGATAAGTGAGTAAACATACGAATATAACAATGGAATACAAAAAAGTTTAAACAACTCATGGAAAAGGTGTCATCTTCAATTACTTCCATTATTGTCATACATTTTTTATGGAATGACTGAATTTTACTTGAAAAAAAGTTAAAAGCGTAAATAATGGTAATCAATTTTTTGTTGTTAAATTTTATAAAAACCCTTAACAATAGATGAAATTTAACCTTATGGTTAAACGAATGACATTTTAAACAAATACATAAAAACTAGATTCAATGGAGCATTTTTTGGTATAAGGTAAGCTCACAAAGTTATATAATCGGAATTTTGGAAGAATTGAAAAAATAAAAATAAACAATACTACACTCAGGAAATTATTACAGTAACTGATTTTATGCTGTTTTGGAAGTTTTCGGTTATGCTGTTTTCAAATGAATATTCATTTAAATTTACATGAAAATTGATTTTTAACATATTTACACATTTGTTTAAAAAACAACCTACAAAAAAATATTGAAAATCCGTAACATTTGAAAATATCAGTTGTTTAGTTTTTATATATTTTTTCAATTATTGTATCGAATATAATTCATATTTGTTGAATTATTGGTTTTCCTTAAGTATCTTAGGTTTGCTTACTGAAGAAGCTTTTTTATAATACTGGCCGCCTATCACGGGGCCTAAGCAAACAGCAAATTTTGTTTTGGCTGTTTGGTTTTTTGATGCCTTAAAGGATATAACCTTTTTATGGTTTCGTCTTTTTTGTTACGTTAATTACAAAAACAAATGAAAATTGTCCGTTTTACGGAAATCTTTCGTAGTTTTTTACCATTCAATTTTTTAAAAATAAATGAAAATTTCCGTTTTTTATACTAAAAATGTAGTTTAAATTTTTGTCAGTAATTTTTTTGATAACAACTGAATATTCCGTTTTTAAAACTGAAAATATAGTTTAAATATTTGTCAGTTAAATTTAAATTAAATATTTATTGAATTTGAATGAAAAATCAGTTAACCGGTTTTTAAATGAATATTCATTCATTTCAAATCACATTTTAAGTTAATTTTACTCACATATTATTCTGAGTGTAATACTAACACGAATACTAATACTAATATTAATACTAATACTTATACTAATACTAATACAAATGCTGATAGCATTACTGATGCTAATATTGGTACTTGTAATAATTCTGATACTAATAAATTTATTTTTACTAATAATAAATACTAAAACTGATAATTTTACTTTCAATTTATTTTGTTTTTTTTTTTTTCGTTTTAAAAAACTATTTCTAATAGAGCCCTTTTAATAAACTCTTGATACTAACTTACACACTTTCATCAGTTTTAATACAATAAGCCACTTACTTACTTACTTTTTTTGTATGTATAAAGTTCGTTATAAAATGTTTTTTATTCTATTTTCATTTTGAGTTTTGTGGTGAATTTTTCCCTTCAGGAAAAAAATATTTTCAATACTTGTCAGTGTAACGAGGCCATTAGATTTGAGTTTTATTTTTATTTCTAATATTTTTTTACCACCTCTGTGACGTGTAATTGTAAAGAGTTACAGATTTAATAACACTGTGCTACATAGATAATATGCAGGCAATATTTATACTAATATTTATACTAATAGTTATCAATACAAAAATCATTGCTAAAACCAGTATTTATACTCATTAATATTCATAGATAAATTTTTTAATATTCTTACTTAAACACATACTAATACTTATAGTTAACTAAACGCTCATACTTATACTGATTGATAAACAGTTTTAGAATTTCTATAAAAGATGCCCTCTAAAATTTTCTTGTAGCCCAGTGTAAATTGGAAAGTCGTAATCGTGTATGTGCAAAATTTACATTTACATATTTTTTTTTTATTTAAAATTCGTGTGAAATGTTAAGTGTTAAAGATTGTGTTTTTATTGTGGTTTTTTATACAGTTTAAAGCAATTTAATTCATTTTTATTGCATTTCTGAATATTGTTTTACTTAAAGGTGACCTAAATCGTTTCCAATGAAATACCAAATATTAAACAATTTATTTTGCATTCATTGGTAATGAAACTGTATCTTAAATCTATATTAACTTTTCACAGGTGAAACATTATTGAGTGAACTTGTAGATAAACTAGTGGAAACAGCGCGAAATGGTTAAGGTCTTGTCAAGAAGCAGTGAATTTTTACGAGAATATTTATATGTTAAATATTAACGTTTATATCTTTGTAGGAAGGCCTTTTTGTTTCGTTTAATGACATTTTAAGCCATTGAAATTATATTAATTTTTAAACTTTTTTAAAAAGTAACGAATATTATTAATACTCATTAAAAACGTTAAAATCTGCTCTTAAATTAAATTATTCATTTAATCGCTTTATCAACAGAACATTATACTTATGGAGCATATAAGTAGAATGGACATATAAAAGATTTTTGGCTTTCGATATTGCAATTAAATTATCCAATTCACCAGTTTTTTTTAATTAAAATTCGTTTACTGAAACGGTGAGTTAAGAAATTAGTGTTTAATCTTTGGAAGATAATAACAATGTGAAATTTAAATTTTATATTAAGTCATACAATAATTAACCCTTTATGAAACATAATTATTTGCAAAGTCAGAGAAGAAGTGATCCGAAAGAAATCTTATCTTCTATGTAAGTCTTTGTTAAACTTGTAAAGTAGAGCGTCTCTACTTTTATGGAAGAAAAAAAAAAAATCGCTGTATATAAAGTATTGTTGTAAGACAGTTTCGAATTTTTTTTTTAAATTTTTTTCGCCGCACATTGATTTCGCCAAAATACATTTTTCGTTATATCTTCGGCATTTACAGTTGGATCTTAAAGGGTGATATATCGATGTTTTTGTCTCGAGGAGCCCAATATTTTGCTTTAATACTTATTGCTCCCAAATATCCAGTTGTTGTATTAGTTCATCAGACCTCTGTTCCTGCAAGCTTTTAAAAAAATCGTTATACTTTTATTATATAGATGTAACGAAAAAAGGATTTTGGCGACCCCAATGTGCGGCAAAAACAAAAATTCCTTTTTTTTCAATGGAATTATCGAAAAACTTTCTCTGCAAAAGTTTAACGATTTTTTACGAGCTTTTATTTTCTGATATTAGGGAGGTACATTAGGATGGTTGGAACTGAGGTCTGATGGATAAATGCTAGAATTGGCCTCCTCGAGACAAAAACATGTATATATCACACTTTAAGATCCAACTGTAAATGATGAAGATATAACGAAAAAGGTATTTTGGCGACCCCAATGTGCTTCGAAAATAAATAAAAAAATTTTTTTCGAAACTGGGGCCAAATTATGGCATTCGATATCGACCGAAATCTTAGATATTTTCAAAATATTAGTATAGCATACTTTAGGGATAATCAAAATTATTTAAAAGGTGCACAGTTTACTATACTTTTTTTAAGTTTTTTGCCAAAAGATGAACAATAGTGAAAGAGTTTTAATTAAACAACATATATTTTTAAAAACGAATCAAAATTGATACCAAATTTCAATAAACTTTTTGCCTCGAAGTAACTTTGAACATCCCTAAAGTATACTTCACAATATTCGCTTAAAAGTCTGAGTTTTCGATCGATATCGAATGCCGTAATTTGGCCCCTGTCTGAAAGCAATATTCGATACTCCTACTGCAAATTTTTCTTTCGAATTGAAGAAAAAAGTGATGTGTACTTTTAGGATGTTCGATGGAAATTGTGATAGAAAACGATCTTTTTTAAAGCGATCGATTTTTGATATATTTTTGGTTATTTCCTTAAAAAAATTAAATTGTTGGCCTTTATTCTTTTGAATCATTTGGTTTGAATTTTTTGTGGAAATGGGGAAAATTATCTCAAACATTTATATAAAATTGATCGATTTGAAAACGATCGATTTCATTGTGCTTTATTTTGAAAACTTTTTTTTTACCGAAAAAAGGGAGACTTAGTGGGTAAAAATAAATAAAATATGATTTTTCCGTTAGCTTTGGTTTTTGAGATATAGCGTTATAAAAAATGAAGGATATTGCGCAATAAATATTCTCGTAACTCAAAAACTGTTTATTTTCTTGAACTAAGTAAAAAAACCGAAAATCGGTAACAAATCTATCAGTAACACTAATTATTTTTTTAGTACGAGTCCTTTAAGAAATTAAATTTTTTGTTTGCAAAAAAAAAAAAATTTTGCGATTTAAAAAAAAAAAAAAAAGATTTTTTTTGCAAACAAAAAACAAAAAAAAGTTATTTCCAAATCGACTTTAGTGTTTCTGAAAGTTAATTTTGTTGCCGAATTTAGGTTTTTTTACTTAGGTCAAGAAAATTTACAGTTTTGGAGTTAGCTAATATTTATTGCTCAACCTCCTTAATTTTTTCGAAAGCTGGAGCTAACCTTAAAAATGGTTAGCAATATTGAATTCAGCATACTCGAGTTATCTTTACCCATTAGGTCTCCCTTAAGTTGGTTTTCTTTGATTTTCACAATGTTTCCATCATATACCGGTATATTAAACTTTGTATTTCACAACTCCTAAAACTACACTACATAATTTTGTACTTAACATTTTAAATATAAAACTAAGTATGGAATTAGTCTTAGGTTTCTTGAATCACCTGTTGCCCCCCGTTACTCAAAAGGTTAACCTAAATTTTCAGTTTTATCCTTAGACAAATTGTATTCTCCATAAAATAAAATAATCTTTTCACAAATATTCTCCCTTTTAATTATTCGTCTCTAACTTGTCAACAACAATTTTAATTCATCTTTCAAAGTAAAACCAACCTCTGACCTTTTTTCCTGCCCTTTTTTGCCAACATCTTGTAAATATAAGATTAAATTCCTTAGCCATTGTTATATAACATTCTTAACTAATTTGTATGTGTATATCCCTACAGGGATATTTTTGTACATATCCTGGCATTTTGATTAATAAAAGACCAGAACAAATCTAAAAAAAAACCAAAACGTAACAAAAACTAAAACTTTGCAATTCAAAACTTTTAAGAGTAAAATCCCTAAGAAAACTTTTGGGATTATTTAACAGGATTTAAAATACAAACAAAAAAACAAAAAACAAAACTATGTTTGGTCATGTGTGAGACTCCTATATTTTTAGTTTTGTAGTTGTTATCGCTGAAGGTGTTAGGAAAGTGTTGCAAGTGTTTACGTGTGGTAAAACTGTATAAAGTGAATAATTAAATTAGTTATAGCATTGAGAAAGTGTTACGCATACCAAAAAATACAATTAAATTAACAGCGACACTTCAACTGAAAAAGGGGGTAAACAGGAAATGTGTGAAAGTGTTATCAAACAAATACTCGCATTTATATATGAACGTGTGTGGATGGATACAAATAACCACAAGGATACATGTATTTACTTTTAAAGAGGATGGGTATGCAAAAGTTAAAACTTATTTGTAAATTGTGTAAAGATATATATTAAATTAAAAAAGATCACAGTGGGATATTTTACAAAATATATGGCAAAAAGTGACTGATTTACAAACTGCTGCTATAAAATCTATTTATGACTAGAACCTTTCAAATAGCTTTTTGTTCTGGGAATAAAACACCGCATTCGATATTAGTCGAAATGTAAGATATTTTAGAAATATTTATGTAGCATACTTTAAGGATAATCAATATAATATATAACATACATATCTGTGGCTTGGTGCTAAAAGGGCCAATGCCAGTTTTCGGATGTTTTGACTTAGTCATTGCATTAGGTTCCTCTTTTTACTCTCTTTTATTTTGCTCCAACAGCCAATCTTTAGATCATCCCAGAACAGCTTCATAAGAAATTTAAGGGCCAATGTCAACAATTTATTTTACATTTTTTTTTAGCAATTTTATAACATATCTTATTAGGTATATATGTTATTAGTTATTAGACATATACGTATATCCTCTAAATTCAATAATATTTGTAGTAATATAACAAAGAATTGCTAAATAATATTGTTTTTTTTGTCAATATTGCTTGTCATATTTTTTCAAAGAATTGATTCTACCATGCCCTCTATACATGCACATATAACCCAAATTTTATGAGCAAAACTTGGAAATTAGCTAAGCTATAAGGAAAACAAAACCTTGTAAAAATTTCATTTCTAATTTTCTCAAAACAAGTTTTTATGACATTGGCCCTTTTAGCACCGAGCCACAGAATTACAACAACAACTTTTGTATAAGGAAAACATATTAAGTGGCTGGCTTATAATATAATAATAAATACATCATCGAACTATATAACCGAAAAACTTTGACTCTGAAACTCTAAAATGGGCGCGAGGCATTTTATACCAATAAAGTTTCTTATCTACTTCTAAGGAGACTAACAAAAACATAAAGCTGATGACCAATGAAGTATGTCAAAGAAAGTCTCGTAATGGCGATCGTTAACAGGGGAGATCAAATGGCAACGTAACTAGGAAAAAGTATAGTATTATCGAAAACACTATATCTTCCTACAAAATAATCAAACTTCTCATAAGTACTAATTAAAATTTCTATTAAAAATTGCATACTTTTAGGATGTTGAATTAAAAGTTGTCCACTCTTACGTATAATTGATATTGAATTATTTGTGTTTCATTTATTAAGTATACGTAATGTAGGTCACTGGCTAATGGATATCCTAACGAAAACAACTTAAAATTGCAACTTAATTCTAAGTAATTATTTTGTAGATAATTCACTAAAGACTAGCTCCCCTATTCATAAAGGCAAATGAGCTTTTAACAAACTTATAAATCAAATTTTTTTATGTTGATCTATGGAAATTTTTATATATATCCGAGCTTTATATATCCGAGTTCCTATTGGGTTTCGTCATATCTAAGAGTTTGTTACTGTATGGAAATATAAATAACCAGACCTTTATTTATAGCTAGATAACACTAATACAATATCTGTAGATGATACTTACAAGTATTATTGACTTCTCTTATCATTTTCTAGAATTTTTTTTATCGCAAGACCAAGCAAAAATCCTTGTCTGGAAAAGCTATTGCAAAATATTCATTAGGATGTAGATGTTGCGATAATGGATAAACTGATGCCATTTCACAATTTTAGATAAATCAACACTAACCAAATGCAAAGCTCTGTAAGCAAGAGCTTCTGGTATCTGTAGCCTATCTGGAAGTGACTAGTGCCTCATTGTGATAAAATTGGGCGCTGGGAATGATTTCATCGGAAAACCAAGCAAACATCTTTGTTCGGAAAAGCTCGCCCTAGACATTGAATAGAGAGCAGATGGCAAAAGGGTGGAAAAACCTGATAACTCTTAAACTGTATACTTATACTCCAGATACAAGCGGGAGCAGCTAAAATCCTTATCCTAAATCTTGTAATATTGAAAAATGGTTTTCCAGTAGCAAAGGCATTACAGCAGCCTTACTCAGCCGAGTACTAAACGGCTTTTTAACATATATTCACAGACACAACACGAACTGTAATCAAATTCCAATAAGTGAAAAAGGAAAACAATAATATTTTACTTGGTCTCTTTGCTGCTTTCAACGAAGGAGGTTGATGTCGCTCAGATTTATTAAATACAACAACAAACACACATGAAATTTCTGTGTATTCATATCATTGTTTCACCTTTAACGCATGTTTTGTTCGATTTACATTTCATCGGTAAAGCTGCATAAGGTTATTTTTACACTAACACATGTAAAACCACAAACACATTATTATTTTATGATGTTCTCCCGTTGAGTACCCCTGCATTACAGTATCTAGCCTTAAATTCTGACTATAGCTAAGTAGATGACTACGAAATGCCCTCAATGCTCCAGCGGTACTAGCAAATACTTCGGAATGTCCTATGCATGGCCTTAAATCGGGCAGTAAAGTCTATAATATTAAATTAGTGAAAGCTTGAACATCTTCGAAACATTTGAGAAGTATAGACGATTTTGAACTGTCGGTAGAACTGGTCATACATGAACTAAATTATTTAAGACAATGAAGGATGTTCATTGACACTACTATGCCCAATAATGCAAGAGTACAATGATGAAGTCCAATGTTCATCTCTGAAACTGCAAGGATAAGCCAGCAAAAGGATACTGTAATTTCTTTTAGATACTCGCATCCCTAAAAACAATAGTCAAACTTTGGTTATTGTCAGAAAAATTGTTTCAGAACAAAAATACTAATGTTTTATTAGACCTTATAAATAGGTCCTCATACTAGCTTAATAGCTGAACTGATAGCCCATGACTTTTGCTATTACATTATTGAAGGTGTTTTTGCATTTAAAGAGTAGTATTAGGATATTTAAATGTAACATTCAAATAAAATGAAGTTCAAGGACTATAAAAGGGTTGTCTGACTATTAAAGGGTTGTCTGACTATTAAAGAGTTGTCTGACGTGACAATAAAGGCTACCTCTTAACTTTCCTATAGGAGTTGGTATAGACAAAAGTGCTTACCCAGATGATGTTTCATTATCTCTAATTGAAAGCTTTCCGAATTCAAACATCTTTACAGGGCCTCTACTTACTAAAACACTTAAGCAAGGTCTTTGATTATGATTACATAAGACAGAACAAATAGAGGCTATCTCTTTGGACCCAATTACATTACATATGTATAATAAGGGGACTGGGAGATAATGAGAATTAAAAATAACATTGACATCCAATAACAGGATGCAAAGACACTACTAAAGGACCAGTAAATAGTTAGTCTTTGCATCGTTTTGAATATACCCATTTTTACACCCTTCACCACCATAGGTGAAAGGGTATTATAAGTTTGTGCTGATGTATGTAACGCAAAGAAATATTAGTCTTAGACTTATCTTTAAGTATAGAATCACTTTCTGAGTCGATTCAGCGATGTCAGTCCGTCCGTCTTGCTGGCTGGACCACCATGTAAACGATATTATCAAAGTACAGGTCACAATTCTAGAGATAATTTATTGAAATTTGGTACAGATAATTTTTTGATAGTGGCTATTGAAATTCGTCAAAAGTACTTATGGTACCTCCTATAGGTCCCACTTCCCGGAATTGATATATTGGCCACAAATATCAATATTTTTCATGAAATTTAAGATAAATACTGCCTATATAAACATAAATCATTGTACCAAATTTCGTTGAAATCGGTCCACATTTGATCATAGCTCCCATACAAACTCTTTTGTCAAAACGCACTAAAAGAGACAAAAAAAAAACACTAAAACGCTCGTAAATCTGAAGATAAAGAGAATTTTGAGTTTATTTTTTGCATACATAATTTTTGTAAAAACCTAAATCAATTTGTCAAATTTCAAGATAATCGGTCCACGTTTGACGCTGGCTCTCATATACATACGTTCAAATGACGGATACAGCTTAAATATACAAATTTTGAGAAAATGTTTGTATGATGGCAAAATTTAGCAAATATTTGTCTTTATATAGGAAAAGAACACTTTTGACCTTAGTGGTGAAGGGTATCGTATGGTCGGGCTAGACCGACTATAGCACTTTCTTACTTGTTTTCTCAAGTATGATAGGCGGATGACTTACCTGCTATACCTTAGTATTATATTATATTTTGAAAGCACCCCTCTATATCCAGGAATGCAGCTAATATGATTTCCGTGAATTCTAGGTCTTCTTCTATAAGACCGACCACATTATGCAGTTCACTCTTTACAAATTTAGCCTTAAAATAAGGATGATAAGCGTCACTTATGATGTGCGTGTGAAAAAAATTCCTCAGATATAGGTCAATTAGTCACTCGAGTGTCCTTTAGACATGCGAGTTTACTGTCAACAAAAAGAATAAATGTATCCTTACATATGTCCGTCATAACAGAAGACTATCTTGGAAGGCTTAAAGTAAGGCTAAAAGTAACGTCGAAGGTCTTTTGCAGATGCTGTGGAGTGGAAATAGCACATCTTCTCTACACTTGTTCTGCCTCTTGGCAAAAAAGAGGACTAGCTCAGGGCACTTCTCTTTACAGATTTTCTTTACAACTAATATGATATTAGTTACTTGATACTGCAACTTAAAAGAGTTTTTATAATCTAGTAGATTTATTTACCTATTAAACGGGGTCCATTGTGCAGTATCGTAGTAAAGTTTTACAATACTTTAAGTTTTCATTTATTTTCTTTATTTTTATCTTACTTAAGTTCGTTATAGACGTAACTATATTTTAGTTTATGTACGAGTATGTATGTAATTACGGTTAAAAGTTCACATACACGTATATATTCATAGTAAATTGTCTAAATTGTGTTGACAATTTTTCAAGGGATGAAGCCATTTTCAATTTTAAACTTAATTTGATATTTTGAAAGGCATGTAACGAGAACAAGCAATTTGTATCTTTACAAACATGTTATTTTCATTTAAATTTTTCACTTTGCCTTCTCTAGCTCAACCTCTAATATCCCCATTTTAGCCAAAGATTAGTTTTTATTTTTCAAGGAATGCCGATGTGAAAAAGTGCCTTGATACCCTGTTCAGTTCGCTTGAGTGGAGAATGTTTTCCGTAATTATATCCGCAGCTAAGTGCGGGTTTTTTGAATGTTTCAAATGAAAGCGGGCTTAGGGTGCTAGAGAGATATGTCATGTATTGGTATATACATACTTACACATGTATTGATAGTAATTTATACTTGTACTTACCTAATGCCACCGCGACTTGTGTCATAGTTTAGCAAACGTGTATTGTGTCGCCATGTTATATATGACGTTGGTTGAGGAATTTTCGATATGACACATTGTAGTTCAATGGTACTGCCAGCCTTATAATATTTCTCCGGTGTAGTTGAACCACGTTCGTCAAGTATTTCCACATGAGGAACTGTAAATACAAGTAATACAGAAACTTTGTAAAAAAGAGAATTTGCTTAAAGTTGGCTGGTATAAGAGTAAAAGGTGGAAGATGTGTTTGTATGGGTTTTTGAGTAATGAGCTTGTTCTTGCAATGTCAACGTGTAAATATGAGGTTGCAAGCGTAAAAAAGTATACAAATAAAAACCAGTCAAACATTATGTCAAATAATTGCTAACGGTGCAAAAAATGTGCATGTAGTAAAACACATTTGTCATTAAAATAGATACATATGTATGTACTTATTAACTTATGTAGGTATTAGTAAGAGTAAATTTTAATATTTTACCCTAATTTTATTAACATATATACATATGTACAATATAAATACATTTACTATTACAAACTATTGACATTTACTTACATTTTCTGAAACAAATATTATATCCTGTGGTATTTTAATTATATCATTAAGTCTTTTGAAACTAAATATTTTCTTAATATTAAGTTTAAACAATTTAAATGATTTTTCTAATGAAATTTTTTCTATAGAAAAATTTCTATAATGAAAATTTTCCTACACAAAAATTTTATTATTAACTTTTTGTATAGACAAAATTTTATAATGAAAACTTTTCTAAAGAAAAAATTGTATATTGAAATTTTTTCTTTAGAAAACATTTTTTAATGAAACTTTTTCTACAGAAAAAACTTTATAATAAAAATGTTTCTATGGAAAAAATCTTATAATGAAAATTTTATAATAAAAATTTTTCCATAATAACAATTTTATAATAATAATTATAATATAGAAAAAATTCCATGATGAAATATTTTCTATAGAAAAATTATTATAAAAAAATTTTATTAAATAAAATTTTTCTATAGAAAATATTTATGATTAACTTTTTGTATAAAAAAATTGTATAATAAAAACTTTTGTAAAGAAAAAAGTTTTTCTATAGAAAAAAATTTTATAATAAAAATTTTTCTACAGAAACAATTTTATAATGAAAAAATTGAGAAAAAAATTTTATTAAATAAAATTTTTCTATAGAAAAAATTTATGATTAACTTTTTGTATAAAAAAATTGTATAATAAAAACATTTCTAAACAAAAAAAAAGTTTTTCTATAGAAAAAAATTTTATAATAAAAATTTTTCTATAGAAACAATTTTATAATGAAACTTTTGCTATAGAAAAAACTTTATAATGAAAATTTTTCTATGGAAAAAATCTTATAATGAAAAAAATATTATAATAAACATTTTTCTGTAGAAAAAATTTTATAATAAAAGTTTTTCTATAGAAAATATTTCAGAATGAAAATTTTTCTATAGAAAAAATTTTGGAATAATAATTTTTTTATAGAACTAATTTTAGAATGAAAATTTATGAAATTATAAAATTATTTCTATAGAAAAATTTTTGAAATTTTTTCTAAAGAAAAATTTTCATTATGAAATTATTTCTATAGAAAAATTTGCATTATGAAATTTTTTCTATAGAAAAATTTGCATTATGAAATTTTTTCTATAGAAAAATATGCATTATGAAATTTTTTCTATAGAAAAATATGCATTATGAAATTTTTTCTATAGAAAAATTTTCATTATGAAATTTTTTCTATAGAAAAATTTTCATTATGAAATTTTTTCTATAGAAAAATTTTCATTATGAAATTTTTTCTATAGAAAAATTTTCATTATGAAATTTTTTCTATAGAAAAATTTTCATTATGAAATTTTTTCTATAGAAAAATTTTCATTATGAAATTTTTTCTATAGAAAAATTTTCATTATGAAATTTTTTCTATAGAAAAATTTTCATTATGAAATTTTTTCTATAGAAAAATTTTCATTATGAAATTTTTTCTATAGAAAAATTTTCATTATGAAATTTTTTCTATAGAAAAATTTTCATTATGAAGTTTTTTCTATAGAAAAATTTTCATTATGAAATTTTTTCTATAGAAAAATTTTCATTATGAAATTTTTTCTATAGAAAAATTTTCATTATGAAATTTTTTCTATAGAAAAATTTTCATTATGAAATTTTTTCTATAGAAAAATTTTCATTATGAAATTTTTTCTATAGAAAAATTTTCATTATGAAATTTTTTCTATAGAAAAATTTTCATTATGAAATTTTTTCTATAGAAAAATTTTCATTATGAAATTTTTTCTATAGAAAAATTTTCATTATGAAATTTTTTCTATAGAAAAATTTTCATTATGAAATTTTTTCTATAGAAAAATTTTCATTATGAAATTTTTTCTATAGAAAAATTTTAATTTTGAAATTTTTTCTTTTCATTATGGTGAAAATTTTTCTATGGAAAAATTTTCATTATGAAATTTTTTCTATAGAAAAATTTTCATTATGAAATTTCTTCTATAGAAAAATGTTCATTATGAAATTTCTTCTATAGAAAAATTTTCATTGTGAAATTTCTTCTATGGAAAAATTTTCATTGTGAAATTTTGTCTATTGAAAAATTTTCATTATGAAATTTTTTTCTAAAAAAATTAATATTAAATTTATTTGCGATTTTGCAAATCGAAATATACGAAATATTGACTACAAACCATAAATTTCTAAAGGCATTTGAAATATTAAAACAAAAATATCCTTAAACATTGTGTTAAACGTGAAATTGACATTAACATTTTAAAGTTAATTTGACTATATTTTCCTGTTGCTGATAGTACAAAGAATTAACAAGGTTTTATTAACTTATCATTTTTTTCTGTTAATATGTAGTGTTACTTTTTTTCCATTTCTTGTAAATCAATGAATCGGAAACATGAAATTCTGCATAATAATTAATGAAAGCAAACAATACAAAGAACAAAAAGAAAACTGATGTTTGGCATTGCATTTCCAAAAAAGTTTTGATGAGCATTAAAAAAAAAAAAAAAAAAAAAATGGATAAAATTTGATGATAAAAGTGAAAAAGGAAACTGTGGATGTGTGTTATAAGGAATAGAATAAAATTAACCAAATTAGATTTTTTGTTTAGTTTTTGCAAAATTTAAGAAAAAATTTAAATATTATTTTTATTTGTGATGACTTAGTTTGCATTAATAATCTTCGAAAAATATTTTTCTTTACCCTCTAATTCCTCTAAGTATGCCTCAGCATATACTATATATGTATGAATATATAAATACTACCAGCAACATTTAATACAAACTCCTCTGAATTGATTTTCTTTTTAACAAAAGTTTAGCATATCCAAAGGGGGTTATAAACTTATCCACTTTATTTTGCCCCTGAACAACCCTAAACTGTTCTTTTGTAACTCTGTTCCCATAAAATAATGCCTTGATGCATTGTTATTCTTTGATAAAACAAATTTAAAAAAAAAAATAAAAAATATTTGAATTTCAGTTTTTTTTTTTCGAAATATTCTTTTTAATTCTCAAATTCCCCTTTGGCTGTTTAAATCTAAACTAATAAAATTCACATTGAAAAGTTTTCTTCAAACAAAAAAGCTAAAAGTCTCTAGAATTTTTCCTCTAGTAAAACACATACATTTTATTATAATTGTTTATGGTTATTTTTTGTAATTTTCCAGCTTTCCACTTACTTTACAACCAGATGAAAATGATTAAGACCCAGAGAGGAGATGAGTCCATATGATACTGGAGATGATGCTGATGTTTATGGTGATTGTATGGCCTAAATTCTGGAATTTGGTCATCAAAAATTAGACAAACTCCATCTAGTTAAACATGATGATTTTCTTTTGCAAATTCTGTTTTTTTTCCTTTAACATTTTATTTAAGTTTTAGTTTAAGTGCCTATTGCTGCTGGAATATGTATGTATGAAACATTTATGTTCAGAAATAAATTTAAGTTGTGGCACAAAAAGATGAAAAAATGAAAGGAAAGAAATAAAATGAAATGAAAGAATGCTTAATTCTTAACTACTCATAGTTCACATGCTTAACAATTTCAATTTATCTGTTGGTTAGATAGAAAATTTTTTCTATCTCTGACAAAGAAAAGGCATTCATTTCAAATTGTTTTTGCTACGAATTTTTATAGTCTACACTTATACATTCATGTATGTGAATGTATTCGTATGGTTACACATAAAAACATATACATTGCCATAAACGTAATTCTAAAATGTATATACACTTAAAGTAATTTCCAAGTTAATCCAAAAAGCTTTTGAAATTAACCTACATTTTCATTTGAAAAAGCTTTTAACAAATATTAAAATAGGTATTTCGAAAAAGCTTTTCAAATAATTTTAGAGTTTCAGTAAAAGGTAATCCTGAGGATCTTTGGAAAAGCTTTTAGTTTAAAAGTTCATTTTGATTTTTATAGTCATAGCCTTATAGTTCACATGCTATAAATTTTTATGAACAAAATTTTCTAAAAAAAAATTTCTAATAAAACAATTTTCTATATAGAAAAAATTTTTTACCGAAAAATTTTCTATAGAAAATTTCTATAGAAAAATTTCTTTTATCGAAAATTTTTCTATAGAAAAATATTTCTATCGAAAATTTTTCTATAGAAAAATATTTTCATCTTTTCTATAGAAAAATTTTTTTATCGAAAATTTTTCTATAGAAAAATTTTTCTATAGAAAATTTTTTTTATCGAAAATTTTTCTATAGAAAAATTTCTTTTATGGAAATATTTTTCTATAGAAAAATTTTTTATCGAAAATTTTTTATAGAAAAATTTTTTTCTATAGAAAATTTCTATAGAAAAATTTCTTTTATCGAAAATTTTTCTATAGAAAAATATTTCTATCGAAAATTTTTCTATAGAAAAATATTTTCATCTTTTCTATAGAAAATTTTTTTTATCGAAAATTTTTCTATAGAAAAATTTTTTTATCGAAAATTTTTCTGTAGAAAAATTTCTTTTATCGAAATATTTTTCTATAGAAAAATTTTTTATCGAAAATTTTTTATAGAAAAATTTTTTTATCGAAAATTTTTCTATAGAAAAATTTTTTTATCGAAAATTTTTCTATAGAAAAATTTTTTTATCGAAAATTTTTCTATAGAAAAATTTTTTTATCGAAAATTTTTCTATAGAAAAATTTTTTTATCGAAAATTTTTCTATACAAAAATTTTTTATCGAAAATTTTTCTATACAAAAATTTTTTATCGAAAATTTTTCTATAGAAAAATGTTTCTATGGAAAAAAATTTTTCTACAGAAAAATGTTTTTATCAAAAATTTTTCTATAGAAGAATGTTTTTATCAAAAATTTTTCTATAGAAAAATGTTTTTATCAAAAATTTTTCTATAGAAAAATATTTTTATCAAAAATTTTTCTATAGAAAAATGTTTTTATCAAAAATTTTTCTATAGAAAAATGTTTTTATCAAAAATTTTTCTATAGAAAAATGTTTTTAATCCAAAATTTTTCTATAGAAAAATGTTTTTAATCCAAAATTTTTCTATAGAAAAATGTTTTTAATCCAAAATTTTTCTATAGAAAATTGTTTTTATCAAAAACTTTTCTATAGAAAAATGTTTTTATCAAAAATTTTTCTATAGAAAAATGTTTTTATCAAAAACTTTTTTATCGAAAAATGTTTTTTATCAAAAATTTTTCTATTGAAAAAGGTTTTCATCAAAAAGTTTTCTATAGAAAAATGTTTTTATCAAAAATTTTTCCGTAGAAAAATATATTTATCGAAAATTTTTTATGGAAAATTTTTCTATGGAAAAACATTTTTATCGTAAAGATTTTTATAGAAAAATAATTTTATCGAAAATTTTGCTATAGATAAATATTTCTATCGATAATTTTTATAAGAAATTTTTTATAGAAAAATATTTTTATTAAAAAAAAAATATAGAAAACGACAACTCTTCTTTCATTTTTTTGGCCCTACCACTGGTTATATATTATTAAGATTATCCTAAAATTATGTCACACATCTTACATTTTTCTTACATTTCAATAGATACCGAATGCGAACTGAAAGATATTAATTTTTCAAAGTTATAGAGTTTCAGTTTCAATTCAATTTCATTAGCAATTTTTTTTAAGTGCATGAATTTTTATTAAATACAAGTAGCATTTATTTAGATAGTGAGTGAACATTTTTATATTCCAGCTCATCGTCATCGTATCACATAAAATGAGCATACTGATGGAAAATAAAGAAAACTTTTTACAGTCATGAACACATTTTCTTCTGTTTCAGTTTAATTTGGCATTTGTCGCCTTCGGGCAACAAAAATTTATTCAAACATGAAAGCACACATTCATATTCACATCTAAAATAACAATGACGAACATTCACTCATTCGTTCATTCATTCTTTCATTCATATACATAAACCTTTAACATACATATAACAATTCAGTTGAATGTTGCTTTAGAAAAAGCTAGACAACTAACTAAGAGCAGGTCTAACAAATACAATAATATTAAATAGAATATATTTATTTATATAGTTGCAAAACACACATACACATTCGTACATATTTGTACACAATCACATACAAAGTCAAAGGAAGAAGAAAGGCATCCTGTCAGCCAAACAGTCAACCATCCAGCCAGTCATTCATTCATTCAGTTAAACATTTATTCTTGGTATATTTTTTTCATTCTAGATACAAAACGTTTATTACAAAAGATATAAAGATTTGAATATAAATACAAGTACAAGTGGATATTTATATGTATATGCTTCTCTAGATTTCTTGCCATAACAATAAAGAAAATGTATCCTGAGGTGAAAATTTTGGATTTTTATTTAAAAACTGCCTGACGAAATAATAACAATAATACTAAAGATATATTGGGATTTTTCTTACGGAACCACTATCACAGATTGTGTCTTCTAATCCGGAAATTATCATTTTTTACTTTATTTTGTTGATTTAAACAGAAGAACTGAATAAATACGACTTATTTTGTAGACAAGAGTTTCTAGGAATATTAATCTCGACTGTTTGGGGAATAAATGAAATATTTTTTAAAAAAATGTTATATTTATTAAATAAATTTAATATACTTTTATATAAGTTAAGAGATGTTAAATTTAATGTAATGATTTTATTATTTGGAATGTAATGTAAACTCAAATGGAGATGAAAGTTGAGAATAGTAATTGTGATTTATTTTGGAAATTTTCAACAAACAATTTGAATGATTCTGCAGTTGATTTTGTAAATCTTGAATGGTCTTATTAAAGTCAAATATTTAGATTATTATTACTAAGAATTTTGCTATTATACTGAGACTTAATTGTGATCTGAATATTTGAGGCTTACCTCACAACATTTTTCACTAGTAGGTCAACCCTTTACCAGATGGTTGTTACGAAAATTTGATATAACAATTATTGTAAAACATATTTTGTTTGGTCAAGCCATCCTTGCAGATTATTTCCAAAATCTACAAATCCATAAACAGTCCTCGAAAAATATTATATCCCTAAAAATTGACCGTATGGTACGGTATGTTCACATTCCAATTGGCCAATGTTGACATCAGTAACCTTTGGTTTCAGCAAGACGACGCACAGTGGTATTTCTTCAAACATTGAAGTGCAAAAAATAGAAGGAGTGATCCTACAATGATGCAATTTGTACACTTATTTAATTGTATATACTCCTTTATTTACCTGCCTTGGACCCCCATTTTTCACTAATTTAACAAAATTTAATAAAATTCGGCACAAGTCTATTAGTTGAAATCCGTCCACTCCTTGGGATACTTACCATGGACTAACACTTAATTGCAATTTGATTAAATAGTTACGCCTAAACGACTGCAACACTTTCTGTTTAAATTATGCATAACAATTTACGTGACTTTTTAAAAAAAATTTAATTTTGTTCTACGATCGGTAAATTTTTTTCTTATCTCAAATTTGCCTGTTCTTTTTTTTATAAAAAAGCTTTTTTAAAAAAAGTAACTTTTTATAAATTTGTATATTGTTTTGAAAATATCCATTTTTATAGGAAATATTGAAAATTTGCAATTTTTATAGGATATATTAAAAATTGTCCATTTTTATAAGATATATTGAAAATTTCTGATTTTTATAGGAAGTATTGAAAATTTTTAATTTTTTAAGAAAATATTAAATTTTTCCCATTTTTATAGGAAATTTTCAAATTTTAAAAATTTCATATTTTTACAGGGAAATTTTCAAAATTTCCCAATTTAGAAAAAAAAAATTTAAAAATTATCATTTAATATGAAATTTTTAAAATTATTGAAAATTTCTCATATTTGTAGGAAATAGTGAAAATTTACAACTTTCATGGGAAATCTTCAACATTAACAATTTTTAAAAGTTACCACTTTTATAGAAAATATTGAAAACTTCCCATTTTGTTTAAAAAATTTCACATTTTTTATAGGAAATATTGAAAATTTCCTATTTTTTTTTTTAATTAATAGAATTTCCTACAAAACAGGAGAAATGTTAAAAATTCTTATTTTTATAGGAAGTATTGAAAATTTACAATTTTTTTAAGAAAATATTGAAACTATGCCATATTTATAGGGAACTTTCAAAATTTGAAAATTTCCAATTTTTAAGGAAATTTTCAAAATTTCCCATTTTAATAAAAAAATTTCAAAATTTTCCATTTAATAGGAAATTTTTAAAATTCTTGAAAATTTCTCATTTTTATTGGAAATATTGAAAATTAACCACTTTGATGGCAAATCTCCAATATTAACCATTTTTATAGGAAATTTTTAAAACTTACCATTTTTTGTTGGAAACATTGAAAATTTTCCATTTTTTTTTTAATGTTCATTTTTTATAGCAAATATTGAAAATTTCCCATTTTAAAAAATTTCTTATAAAAATGAAAGAAAACGAAAGGAAATATTGAAAATATTTTATAGGAGATTTTCAAAATTTACCATTTTAATAAAAATTTTTCAAAATTTAATGTTTTTATAGGTAATTTTAAAAATTGTTAAAAATTTCCCAATTTATAAAAATATTGAAAATTTCAGGAAATATTGAAAATTTTCCCACTTTTATAGGAAACTTTCAAAATATGTAAATTTCCTATTTTTATAGGCAAATTTTAAAAATTTCCTATTTTAGTAAAAAATTTTCAAAATTTTCCATTTAATCGGAAATTTTTAAAATTGTTGAAAATTTCCCATTTTAATAGGATATTGAAAATTTCCCATAAAATATATATTTTAGAAAATTTACAAAATTTCCTACAAAACAAGTAAAATTTTAAAAATTTTCTTATAAAACAGATAAAGGAATGGAAGTATTGAAAATTTTACGTTTTTTATAGGAGATTTTCAAAATTTCTCATTTTAATAAAAAATTTTCAAAAATCTAAGGTTTTTATAGGTAATTTTTAAAATTGTTAAAAATTTTCCAATTATAAAAATATTGAAAATTTCAGGAAATATTGAAAATTTTCCCACTTTTATAGGAAGTTTTCAAAATTTCCTCCTTTTATAGGCAAATTTTAAAAATTTTCCATTTTAGTAAAAAATATTTGAAATTTTCCATTTAACACAAAATTTTTAATATGGTTGAAAATTTCCCATTTTTATAGAATATTAAAAATTTCACATTTTTTTTAGAAAATTTATAAAATTGCTTAAAAACAAGGGAAATTTTCAAAATTTTCGTATAAAAAATAAAAAAAAAAGAAAGGAAATATTAAAAATTTCTCATTTTCATAGGAGATTTTCAAAATTTTATTTTTTAATAAAAATTTTTGAAAATTTTAGGTTTTTATAATTAATTTTTAAAATTGTGAAATATTCTCTAATTTATAAAAATATTGAAAGTTTCAGGAATTATTGAAAATTTTCAAAGTCTTGATAGAAAATTTTCAAATTTTCAACACTTTAATTGGAACAAGGGTTATTCTCAGACAATGAGTTGCATCCAACTCTGTTTTTAGACTCATTGAAAGGGATCTACGTTTTAACTCCGAACTGTAAATGCAATAGCTAGAGAAGTTTTACAAAGCCTTAGAATCAATAACCAGTAGCGAGCTGAGTTATAAGGTGAACCGCCGGTTTTTGGAAAATTTATTTTTTATAACTGGGTCCGGCCGGGGATCGAACTTGGGACCTCTGGTTTGATGGGCGGATGACTGACCTACTATACTACGGTGGTTCACTTGAACAGTTAAATTAATTTTTGGATCCTGTCATTTGGCCCTCGATCGTGCAATTTCAAACCTCATGACTCCTTTTTATGTGAGCATGGTAAAGCTTGCTTCTATAAAAACAAGATCGCAACGATTTTAAGGAATTTATTCGTCAAATACAGGTCAATAATGTAGAAACGTATGTTAGTGTGACTATGTACCCTGATGAGTTTGATAGTGGAATAATTGGTCATCTTTTCGAATGATGTCCGCCATTCACGAGTAAGAACAGATATATTGGAAACATTAGATAAGGATTTTGTGGCGGATTGACTTTCAATACAAAAGCGAATGAGTTTTACGTATGTTTCGCCCTGTAAAATACTGCCGAGGTCAAGAAACTTTAAACAAGTTCCTCATTTATAGAAAAATTTCACAGAAAAATATTAGTGGGTAAGTAGTTGTCAACGTTGTTATATATATTGTTAAATTTATCGAAAATATTGGATTGGCCTATGGATGGAGAAGACCATACTTCAAAAGTCTACATCATTTAAAAATTAAGATTAGGCACACCTTCTGATAATAATTCTCGTCAATAACAAATTTTCTCCCTAATATTTATTGGTTCTTCAAAAAAAGTGTTTATTACAATATTTAATAATTGTTATAAATTGAAATTCTAGTATAATACGCTTATGTAACCTTTTTGAAAAATTTCAAAACATTAAATTTTATTTCGGTTATCTCTAAATTTAGTTTTTAGTACTTAAGTACTTAAGTAAAAAGTAAATAATTACATAGAATTTAATTGCTATTTTAGGTTGTTTTCTTAAAAGTATCTTCTTTTGCCAGTGACCTACATTACGTATACGCAATAAATGTCACACAAATAATTTAATATTAATTATACGAAAGGGTGAACAACATATTATTCGACATCCTAAAAGTATGCTATTTTTAAAGTAAATTTACAGCTACTGTAAATAAATGATAGAAAACTAAGTAAGAAAAGAAAAGTAAGTAAGAAAATATAAAATAAAGAAATTAAAGTTAAAGTTAAAATTTTAAAAGAAATAACACAATTATTTATAAATTAACATATAAATAATTTATTAATATTAATGAACTAGTTTTAGTTTTTCGTTCAAAATAAATTTGCTAAATTTAACTTGTTTTTATTTAAAATTGATTGCTCTACTATGTGTATGAATCAGAAACTAAACAATGTCATGTTTAACAATAATCCTCTTTGTATAACAAAATCATTTTTCATTAATTTTGTCACTTTCTTCACTCCCACCTCTATCTCTTATATCTTAAGAAAAAAACTTTATTACTTTTTTAATTTAAATCATACAGCTTACATAAATGATCTAATAAGTGTGACAAAAAGAAACGCAAAAAAATCAAAGTCAGCACAATATAGTTAATTTACAAATGTCATCGTACAAAATACTCAAATTCAGTCATTTTTAGGCAACATCATTTAATTTTTCTTCACACAATCACTATCGCTCATACACTGACTTTCCTTGCGTGTTTTATTCTTTTGTTAATATGTCAAGTCAAAAATCTGCAACACTTCATTATCGTCTCCACACTTAACAACAAACACATACAGTGTGAGTCACTTAAGCAGTGGCTGAGTTGGTTCCCTGAATTAACCCCATGATACATCAGCTATTTTATATATATTTTTCCAGAGTAAAATTTCGGGGAGAAATTTATTTATAATTCGTAGGGGAGCGTAACGAAAGGAGCAGAAAGGGGGTAACAAATTGAAATGTAATGAAGGCTCTACTCTTTTTTTTTGTATTGTAGTCTTCACTTCACTACTTTACGTGCTTATGTATGCGTTACGGACTTACTGATTTCATGTATCCTTTCCCGGCATAATGTACTATTAAAACAGTAGTTATTTATTCAGCCATCATTTGAGTGTAAAATGTGGGGAAGCTGGATTTATAGGGCAGGAAAATATAACTGTCGAATGGAAAGTTGTTCTTTGATACTAAAAAGAGTAAAATAAGTGGGCAAAAACTTAACAAAATAAAGAAATTTTAAATTTATTCAAGTAAGAAAAAAATTTTGTTTGTTTTTTATTAGTCTTTCAACATTGCTAAGGACCTACATTACTAAAAATGTAACAAATAATATAATATTAACATACGAGTACATGGGTTTTAATTTTCTTAAATCATCCTAAAAGTATGCAATATTTTTTCGAGGAAAAACTTGAGAGTCTTCTTTCGATAAGTAGGACTTAAGAAAAACATTTATATAAAATTCCTATTGTCAAAACCATTTTTTTGTATCATCATAATAAGGCCTATTTATTCAATATAACTATTACCAAAACCATTTTTTCAAATTTTTTTATTATTTTTCTTTTCAAAATAACTTTTACGCTGGCCCTCCTATAGCTAAATTTACTTCTCACTCTAGTCCATAAGTAAAATACACGTACCGTATAATCTTGACGAGAAATCACAACATTGGACTGATTTTATTTTCTTTTTTCCCTGCTTGAAACACTTAGAAAAGAGCACAATGTTTACTATGAAGATGATGAGTATGTGACGATGATGTACGGAATGAAAAGTATGTAGATGTGATAAGCTCAAAATATATATATAGCCTTCTTGGAAAAGGGAGTTTACATAGAAATGTATGTGTGTGCATGGCTGTTTGTGTGTGCGAAGGAACCATATCAACATGATTGATAGTGCACAATAACACATAAATATTAACACACAGTCACTTTATTTATGTTTGATAGACCGACAATGATAAATATGTTGGTCCACTATAAATATATAAGACTTAAGAAAATGTTTGTATAATGAAGAAAATTAGCAAATATTTGTCTTTATATATGAAAAAGAACAGACCTTGGTGGTGAATATTTCTATTGAAAATTTTTCTATAGAAAAATATTGTTATTGAAAATTTTTCTATAGAAAAATATTTTTTATCGAAAATTTTTCCTTATAAAAGTATTTTTATTGAAAATTTTAAATAGAATTATATCAATATTTATATCAAAAATTTTTGTATAGAATAATATTTTTATTAAAACTTTTCAATAAAAAAATTTTTCTAAAAAAATTTTTTTTATTGAAAATTTTTCTATAGAAAAATTATTTTATTGAAAATTTTTCCATAAAAAAAAAATTTTTTATTGAAAATTTTTCTATTTTTTTTATTGAAAATTTTTCTATAGAAAATTTTTTTTATTGAAAATTTTTCTATAGAAAAATTTTTTTATTGAAAATTTTTCTATAGAAAAATTTTTTTATTGAAAATTTTTCTATAGAAAAATTTTTTTATTGAAAATTTTTCTATAGAAAAATTTTTTTATTGAAAATTTTTCTATAGAAAAATTTTTTTATTGATAATTTTTCTATAGGAAAATTTTTTTATTGAAAATTTTTCTATAGAAAAATTTTTTTAGTGAAAATTTTTCTATAGAAAAATTTTTTTATTGAAAATTTTTCTATAGAAAAATTTTTTTATTGAAAATTTTTCTATAGAAAAATTTTTTTATTGAAAATTTTTCTATAGAAAAATTTTTTTATTGAAAATTTTTCTATAGAAAAATGTTTTTATTGAAAAATTTTTTAATAGAAAATTTTTCTATAGAAAAATTTTTTATCTACAATTTTTCTATAGAAAAATTTTTTACCTAAAATGTTTCTATAGAAAAATTTTTTATCTAAAATTT
This sequence comes from Stomorhina lunata, assembly GCA_933228675.1. NCBI lineage: Eukaryota > Metazoa > Arthropoda > Insecta > Diptera > Rhiniidae > Stomorhina > Stomorhina lunata. The sequence goes on from OW121743.1 coordinate 85,820,351, forward strand.
TTCTATAGAAAATTTTTTTTATCAAAAAGTTTTCTATAGAAAAATAGTTTTATCAAAAATTTTTTTATAGAAAAATATTATTATCAAAAATTTTTTTGTAGAAAAATATTTTTATATAGAAAAATATTTTTATTGAAAATTTTTATATAGAAAAATATTTTCATTGAAAATTTCTATATAGAAAAATTTTTTTATTGAAAATTTTTCTATAGAAAAATATTTTGATTGAAAATTTTTCTATAGAAAAATTTTTTTATTGAAAATTTTTCCATAGAAAAATTTTTTGATTAAAATTTTTCTATAGAAAAATATTTTTATCGAAAATTTTTCTTTACAAAAATATTTTTATTGAAAATTTTCAATAGAAAAATATTATATCAAAAATTTTTCCATAAAAAAATATTTTCATTAAAAATTTTTCTATAGAAAATTTTTTTATTGAAAATTATTCTATAGAAAAATTTTTTTATTGAAAATATTCTACAAAAAAATATTTTTATTGAACATTTTTCTATAGAAAAATATTTTTCTCAAAAGTTTTTCCATAGAAAAATATTCTTGCTGAAAGGTTTTCTATAAAATATATTTTTATTGAAAATTTTTCTATAGAAAATATTTTTAATAAAAATTTTCTATAGAAAAATATTTTTGTTAAAAATTTTGCTATAGAAAAATATATTTATTGAAAATTTTTCTATAGAAAAATAATTTTATTGAAAATTTTTCTATAGAAAAATAATTTTATTGAAAATTTTTCTAAAGAAAATATTTTTGTCGAAAATCTTTGTACAGAAAAATATTTTTATTGAAAGTTTTTCTGTAGAAATTTGTTTTAATGAAAATTTATTTTATCGAAAGATAAGAATAATAATATAATCCCTTAATACCCTAAAGTTTAAAATTAACGGTAGAGCCACAATATTCCAGTAATTTTAGTATATTATATATATTATATATGTGCTTGCGATTGGAAGGAGAAAATAGAGCTGTCTCTTGAATGTATCAAATAGGACTTATTGCCCTATTAGTATCAAGAATTTATTAAAATCTGTAATTTCTTCACTAGTACTAGAGACAGTTCTTTTATTTAGTACCTACTACTTGGCATCTAATGAAAGATATGTTGTTAAAACCAAAAAAAAAATTGTTTCAATAGTCCTAGTTAATCTGAAGAAGTTCCTGGCATAAATATTCCATTAGGTGAAACAAAATGCATTTTAATTTCTATAGAACCCGAGCCGGTCTAGTGATAACGTAGAAGGACGAGAACTATAAATATTTTGGTTTGTTACAGTAAAATATGTATGAATGTTAGTATGGCTTATGCTTCTTTAAACACTTGCCATCAGAAGCAAGAATAATTTAATGTGGGAGCCAAAATATTTATATCATTGTGTGTGATTACGTGTGATTGAATGTGAAGCAAAGTATTAGTATAGGTCAGAATGTGTGTGTGTATGCGTGTGTGTGTGTATATTTAAAGAAAACTTACCAATTACAGTTAAGTAGACTAACAACACTAAAGGCGGATGTGATGAAACTTGACACTCATAAGGACCCTCGTCACGTTCGTTGGCGTATTGGATTAAAAGTTTCCAATCGTTTGGTTCTTCAAACTCTAACGAGTATCTCGAATCACCGCTATATGTATGACGACCAAATGTAATAAGTGCCAGTTCGTCGCCTTTTCGACGCATCCATGATACCTTTTTTTAGATATTTCGATTTTTTTATTAATATTATTGTTGTTATTTCATTCATCGACGATGAATGAAGTTGTTGTAGTTGTTGGTTTTTTGATGGTTTTGTTGATTTTACGTTTGAGGAAACACCCAGCCAAGTTAAGAAGAGCCATGAGAAAAGAAGAAGACAAAAATATCCAGAATAAATATAATAAATAAATATGTAAGTAAGTAAATCAACGAATGTTTGATTCAGGGAATGAATGAATGAATAAATTGAGCAAAACTGACAGAACATGATGAAATAATAAGAAAATACTGTTAAATTACTTAATATAAAATATTTCTCGTTTAAATACGTGCCTGAGTCAAGGAACTTGACAAAATGCCAACAAAATTACAAAACAGACACCAGCAGAGCAGAACGTTACCGAGTTAAGCAGGAGCATAAGGCGGATTCCTGAATCTTAATTTACTTACCCTGTAAGTAGTTGCTTGATTTTGGTTATATTTCGGTTTGATGAATTACCTAATAATTTATCTCTTTTGTTTTTTTCTGCTACCGCTTACCGCCAATCTTAAATACGACTTGCTGTTGTATAATCTTATCTTATTACTCAAATTTGATAAAATTCTAAAAATACCTTAAGGTTAACTTAAAATAAATAGAATCAAGTTATTTATGGCAAAAAGATTGCCGCATTATGTATACGATATTTTAATTTTTCGTCTTTCTTATAGAGTTGTTAGGTGTTACAGAGTTGTTTAGGAAGACAGACTAGCACTGATTGCTGACAATCACAAATTTTCTTCCGGGATATGAAACAAGGGATTAGTTATTGTGTAGGAAAATTTTAATATTTAAATTTATACCTTAGAATTTACGGAAGAAATGATTTGTATTAAAATAATGTTTGCAAAATTTTAAGATTTAAAATGAGTAGGTAGGGGCCGGTTTGATTTGTATATAATAAAAATAAAATTTTATTGCATACTTTTTGGAGGTTTTAAAAAATTTTAATTGTTTGTAAAAGTAGATGAGTGACAACAAAGTCAGAATCAATTAGGTCCTATTGATTGTCCTTTTACATGATTCTGTTTTTAGAACATTTGTGCTAGTAGAGAAGATGAATTTAGATTCACTAGGGCAGGACAATGACAGACTGGACTGATCCTTCTGCCCATTATAATAGTTCCTGAAGTATTCATTACTTTGGAGATTTAAACTTTTATTGTATTTATCTAAAAATACAATGCCCTAAAGAATTGAAATTAATTTGATAATTTATATGGAATAGATTCCAAGACTGTATAACGCCTACATCTTGATTGCAACATGTTTCTTTAAAAAGTTATGACATGTTTTTTATGGTACAGATGGTTTTAGCATACCTTTAAAGAAATTACTTTATTTACAGTTTGCATACGGGTAAAGCAAAACATATGTTTACAAAGGTCAACACTCTATTGATTTGGTAAAATGGTTGTGACTGGATATCTACAAAAGTTCGATATTGAAAAGTTTCGCTATTTTGTTGAGAAATACCCAGCATTCATAAGTTAAAATATTTCGTGACGATGTTATATAAGAATTTCATGGCATTCTGACTATCAATAAAAAAAATATTGCTTTCGAATACTTCATGCCATCCGTTATTTATATTGTATATACGAATTGGGTTACCTTCATTGAAAAGGGGAAAGTAGAGAGGTGAAAAGGAGATAAAGCTGTTATATTTTTCAAAACGCACGTCATATTTTTTTAGAACATTAAAAATGAACCATTTTTTGTTATTTAGACGTATATTAAAGCTTTTTACTCTATAGTCAATTTTATTTCTTTTACATCGACGGCATGTTATTAATGTAGGCTTACGGCCAATGGAGAATGCTGTGGTATTAAATAACTTTAACAGAAATTAATTACACTGTGCTTGAGTTTGGAACCTTTATTTAGTAACAAAGGCGTGGCATATCAATTAATTTTTCCATGTAAGCTCAGGTAAGAAAGATATTTAAATTTTTTGTTTCGGAAACCCTACCCATATTATTGTGATTGAAATTGTCTTAAATTTGGATTTTTTGCTATTAAAATAATGTAAGCGAAAGTTGGTTTGTATAGGTCCACTATCTATTGTACCACCCATATAAAAGGTTTCCAGGAATCGAGTTTTTCACAGCCTGATGGTATGCTCCATTATATTCACAAAACTTAATTTATGTAAATTTTATATATGGGAAGTGTCCGAAATAATTGACCGATTTAAACCAAATTTCGTAGACATTATTCCTGCTGCAAATTTCATTGAATTATCTCCAAATTTTCCAATATTTTAATCATAATAATATGATAAGAGTTCCCAAACAAAAAAATGTAAATATCTTCTTTATCTCAGCTAATATAGAAAAATTAATACCTGCATTGAAACCACCGCGCCCGAATCAACTATAGTAGAGATATCTCGTCTCAGCTACCTTTACAGAAATTGATGTTACCGTGATCGGTGCTCGAGCCCAGGCTGAATATGATCTATTATGCTTAGTAGTCGACGAGATCACCAACTAAGCCACATACCCCACAAAGACGAAATTAAACAGCCCCTTCTCATTTTTTCTCTGAGTTAGATCTATCCGAATATACGTCTAGAAGCCGATTTTCAGAAGCTTATAGACAAATATTGTTTAGTTTATCTTGAATATACTTAAGTGCTATTAAGTACTATTGAATATACTTAAGCCCTATTAACACAATGCGTTAATAGTACTTAATCTCATTACCGAGGTAAGGATAGTAATTCAACCGGGATCAAATTTAGTATTAAACAAGTAGGAAAGTGCTATAGTCGGTCAAGCCCGAAAATACGATACCTTCACTTCACTACTAAGGTCAAAGGTGTTCTTTTTCCTGTATAAAGACAAATATTTGCTAAATTTTGCTATCATACAAACATTTTCTAAAAACTTATATATTTAAGCTATTCCAGTCAAATTGATTAAAGTTATTATGTATGCAAAAAATAAACTTAAAACTCTCATTATCTTCAGATTTACGAGCGTTTTAGTGATATTTGTCTCATTTAATGCGTTTTGACAGCAGAGTTTGTATGGGAGCTATGGTCAAATGTGGACCGATTTTAACGAAATTCGGTATACTGAGCTTAGCTTATATAAGCAGTATTTGTTTTAAATTTTATGAATATATTTTATGAAAATATTGATATTTGTGGCCAATATAGCAATTCCTAAATCGATTTAACGATGTCAGTCTATCAGTTTGGCTAGACCACCATGTAAACTTTGTAATTAAAGTACATGTGCATATACATTTCTTTTTATAGACCATTGCTATCAAAATTAGTTTATATCAGTTCATTATTTTTGCTACCTTCTATAGGTTTCGTTTCCCGAAATTGAGATTTTGGCCTAAAATTTTTGTATATTTTTACGAAATTGGTTCATATATGACCAAAGCTCCCGTATCATCTGTCAAACGTCTCTAGAATGCTTCCAAAAACCTTTAAAAACCTCGTAAATCTGAAGATAATGACAAATTTATATTTATTTGTTGCACTGATAATTTTTGCATAAGCTGTAAATTTCGAGACAACTGGACTCAAACTTAAACTCTCATATAAGGCCTAATGACAGAAATATCTTAAATATATAAGTCTTAAAAAAATGTTTGTATGATGAAGCAGATATTCAAGAAAAAGAAAAGACATTTGATCTCATTGGTGAAGGGTATCACATGGTCGTCGGGCTTGACTGACTATAGCACTAAGTTACTTGTTTGCTCTAAAGTTTTATATTTATTGATTGAACTTTCTTACATTTTTCAAAAAAAGAAATTTTATCTTTATTAGTTTAATCTAGTCAAATATACTTAGCTTAGAGTTTTATAAATATAAACCATATAATTATCTCAAAAAACTCTTTGATATCGTTTCGATTCTACTTTGAGAATCCTCCCCCTTGAACTAATTTGTCGCTTTTACATCAATTGAAAATAAAGTCATTTTAATTAAAATTTCTAACACTTTTACTTTTGGGGTGTTCAAAACGATTTTCATGCTAAAAAGGTTAATTAAGATTGATTAAATAAAACCCTTGGCATAGATAATATTTATTATTATTTTTTTTATTTTTTTTTTTTAAATTTTGACAAACAATTATAAAATTTAATTATTTTCAGGCATTATAAATTAAGTATTTATGCTTCTTTGATATTAAAGTTATCGATTTATATTAAATGAGATGTTTATTTCACTGAAAGATTACGAAATAAATACTGTTGTCTACTGTTAGGCGAAAACAAAGTATTACAATGTAATTATATTTCTCTTTAAATACAAAACTAAATGGTAAGATATTTACCTCACATAATGCTTAAATAATCAGGTAATATTTTACTTGTTAAATTCTATTGTTGGACCTTTGAAAAGTTTTTGGAAAAATTACACTGCTTACCTTAGTAGTGCTTCAGAAAACGTGTATTGCAAATTGTTAGTTGTTATTACACGATTTAAGCAAATCTTATTTCGATTCATATAAATCCTGTTATTAATTGGCAGATATTTAGTGAAATCGTGCATTCGCATCGCATTTGGATAGACGTTATAAACAAGACAGTATTGCATACTTTTGTGAGGCTTTGCAAAAGAAATAAAAAGTTGTTTAAACTAATCTCAGCAAAAAGAACATAAAATCCTTTGGATTTCGAAAGCTATCATATGCCATAATTAGCATTTTCCTTTCTTTTGTTCTAACACATTTTTTACAAAATTCTTTATTTAAATACTCCTAAAAGTATGCAGCACATTTTTACATATATGAAAACATAACTATCATAAAATATCAACTACGTGTTTTAATTTTCTCTTACTTTTTTGCTAGTACATGTCACATGGGTTAATGTACTTTTAATAAAGTTTTTACATATTTTGAGATTCATTAGAAAACATTTGAAAACAAAAAAATTTTGGGTGTGACACTAACATTCTGCTGCATGCTATCAATCTTTCAAAGGTGTGTGACTTAAGATTAATGGTTAAAGTTATTTGTAACAGGAACTGTTATGGAATGGATTGTGTTTGTTGAAAATATGTTAAATTTAAAATGGCTTTAAAGGCAATCAAATATGAGATGAGTTATATAAAGTATGAAACAAATTTTCTTAAAGTTTAAGATTCATATTTAATGATATGCTTCAGCGCCAACTGAAATTACTTTTGGAGGTAGAAATTATTCCTAACAAGTAAAAAAATTATATATTTAAATTATTTAAGATTTAAGATTGTAGTATATTTGTGTACGTCTTTTTTTTAAATTAACTGAAGAAATGCAATTTTAAGTGACATATATTTCAAAAATAATTGTGTGGTATAGTTACAGGAGGAGATAAATAGGCTTTAAACGCTTTGTTATTGTTAAAAAATGTTTAACCCCTTAAAAGTATGCAACACGTCAATGTGTGAAATCTTAAAGATTTCGATTTTCATCGCATTCAGTGGAGGTTTCTTATATATTCTCTATACATATAAGACAATGTAGTTTATTTGTATAAGAAACATTCAAAAACAATTGCTGCTATTAAGTTTTTATATATCCCTAAATGTAGGCTATTTGTATGCGAGTGTTTGTAGAGACAAGCTAACAAAGGCTCTCTCCCTGTTCAAACATTAACATACATAAATATTTAACCAGCAAACACTTAAGTACCTACAAACAAGATTTATGACTCTGTGTTTGTAGTTGTTGTTTACTCTAGACGCTGTTTTGTAAGAGTAATTCATTTAAATCCCGCCAAGGATTTATTAATTACATATAACAGTAAAAGTATTTAACGTTATGTAGTTCTTCAAGTCTGCCCGGCTGCCTGTTGAAATATCTTAATGAGTGGAATTTCATGGTTTAATTTGTTGGTTTCTTTAGGAGGTTTGGTGGTAAAAATAATGTTGGTTATTTGATAAATTGTTGTTTTTATTAAGATAATGGATAAAGATTTTTGTTTGAAAACAAGGAATGTTAAGAGTGTATTTCAATGTGTGCAAAGCAGGAAAGTGGTAAATTTATATCTTAAAGTATACCATTGCAGTCAGAAAATAATTTTGAATCACAATTTATCTTTTCGTATACTAAGATTTGGTTTGAATAAAAACTTGTGATATTAGGATGTAGGAGAAAAGTTCTCGCGATCGATTTGATTTAATAAGACTCGTTGAAAAATATGAAGTATACTTTTAGAAAGTCTAATAAAAATTTGCTATTTTTATAGAAAATTCGCGAAAATTGGTTATTTATAAGAAATTTTTCGAAAATTGACTATGACTAGGAAAATTTTCGAAAATTTACTATTTACAGGAAATTTTTCGAAAATTGACTTTTTATAGGAAATTTTTTAAAATTTACTATCTATAGGAAATTTTTTAAAAATTTAGTATTTATAGGAAATTTTTCGAAAATTTACTATTTAGGGATTTTCTTTCGAAATTTATAGGAAATTTTTCGAAAATTTACTTTTTCTAATAATTTTTTCGAAAATTGACTATTCATAGGAAATTTTTCGAAAATTGACTATTTATAGAAAATTTTTCGAAAATTGACTATTTATAGGAAATTTTTCGAAAATTTACTATTTATAGGAAATTTTTCGAAAATTGACTATTTATAGGAAATTTTTCGAAAATGTACTATTAATAGGGTATTTTTCGAAATTTTACTATTTATAGGAAATTTTTTGAAAGTTGACTAATTATTGGAATTTTTTTCGAAAATTGACTAATTATAGGAAATTTTTCGAAAATTTACTAATTATAGGAAAATTTTCGAAAATTGACTATTTATAGCAAATTTTCCGAAAATTGACTATTTATAGGAAATTTTTCGAAAATTTACTAATTATAGGAAATTTTTAGAAAATTGGATTTTTTTGAAAATTGAATAATTATTGGAATTTTTTCGAAAATTTACCGTTTTTAGGAAATTGTTCGAAAATTAACTGTTTATAGGAAATTTTTCGAAAATTCACTATTTATAAGGATTTTTTTCGAAAATTTACTAATTATAGGAAATTTTTAGAAAAATGACTATTTATAGGAAATTTTTCGAAAATAGACTATTTATAGGAAATTTTTAGAAAATTGACTATTTATAGGAAATTTTTCGAAAATTGACTATTTATAGGAAATTTTCCAAAAATTTTCTATTTATAGAAAATTTTCCAAAAATTTTCTATTTATAGAAAATTTTTCGAAAATTGACTATTTATAGGAAATTTTTCGAAAATTGACTATTTATAGGAAATTTTTCGAAAATTGACTATTTATAGGAAATTTTTCGAAAATTGACTTTTTACAGGAAATTTTTCGAAAATTGACTTTTCATAGGAAATTTTTTTAAAATTATTATCTAAAGGAAATTTTTTAAAAATTTAGTATTTATAGGAAATTTTTCGAAAATTTACTTTTTCTAATAAATTTTTCGAAAATTGACTATTCATAGGAAATTTTTCGAAAATTGACTATTTATAGGAAATTTTTCGAAAATTGACTATTTATAGGAAATTTTTCGAAAATTGACTATTTATAGGAAATTTTTCGAAAATTGACTATTTATAGGAAATTTTTCGAAAATTGACTATTTATAGGAAATTTTTCGAAAATTGACTTTTTATAGAAAATTTTTCGAAAATTGACTTTTTATAGGAAATTTTTTTAAAATTTACTATCTAAGGGAAATTTTTTAAAAATTTAGTATTTATAGGAAATTTTTCGAAAATATACTTTTTCTAATAAATTTTTCGAAAATTGACTATTCATAGGAAATTTTTCGAAAATTGACTATTTGTAGGAAATTTTTCGAAAATCGACTATTTATAGGAAATTTTTCGAAAATTGACTATTTATAAGAAAATTTTTCGAAAATTGACCATTTATAGGAAATTTTTCGAAAATTGACTTTTTATAGGAAATTTTTCGAAAATTGACTTTTTATAGGAAATTTTTTTAAAATTTACTATCTAAGCGAAATTTTTTAAAAATTTAGTATTTATAGGAAATTTTTCGAAAATTTACTTTTTCTAATAAATTTTTCGAAAATTGACTATTCATGGGAAATTTTTCGAAAATTGACTATTTATAGTAAATTTTTTGAAAATTGGCTATTTATAGGAAATTTTTCGAAAATTTACAACTTATAGGAAATTTTTTTGAAAATTGACTATTTATAGGAAATTTTTCGAAAATTGACTTTTTATGGGAAATTTTTCGAAAATCGACTTTTTATGGGAAATTCTTCGATAATTGACGATTTATAGAAAATTTTTCAAAAATTTTCGAAAATTGACTTTTTTAGGAAATTTTTCGAAATTTAAAATTTGTAGGAAATCTTTTGAAAATTTTCTATTTTTGAAAGATTTTTTTTAAACTTAATCTCGAACCTTATTTAAGTATGTTATTACATTTTCACTTAAATCTTATTAATTTCTGTTGAATTGTATGATTCTATTTCTTGTTTACGTTTTCATAGAAAATATTAATTGCATACTTTAAGGCTTATGCAAACATCAAAAGCATAAAATTGAAAAAGTCTAATATTTCTTTAAAATTATGTGTGTTCTCGGAAAAACTAAAGCCCGGCAAAGGAAAACAAAGTGAATGAAAACGACCCAATAAAATAAAATGAGCAGCAAAGAAAATCACCTTATCAAAGGGATAATATGATGAAGGCTCAAAAGTCTAACATGCGTCATACACAAAATGATTAAAGTGATTTGTGTTAAAACACAGAAGTCACACACAAAAAGTGTCTGAATATTTACAAAAAGAAGGAAAGAGTAGTTTTTTTTGTACCAACAATTCACAACATTTGTTTAATTGTCTGGCTTATCGTCGAAAAATAAAAAAGACACGAATAAGCAGGTGTTGATAACACTGTGCGACAAAAGTAGGAAATGTAATTATTTTTATATTGAGATTCGTTGGAGTTCATGAAGTATATTTAGAGTTTTAATCTCAGCTTGTTTAGCTTCTTCTTAAATGCAAATACATTGGGAAAATAAAATATAACTGCATACTTTTAGGAGGTTCGAAATTTGTTAGAACTCATAGAGTACGAAGATTCTTGTAGCTTTCCTATATCACTGTTTAGTTTATCTTTTAATATTAATGTAGTGAAAAAATAAAATATTACTGCATACTTTAAGGAGAGTCGAAAACAATATTTTTTATTTTTTATTTAAGCAAATTGTTAGATAACTGGATGAGATGTAACTAAAACTGTTAATTTTAATTAGAATTGAAGAATTCTTAAATTTCATTTCAATAAACAACATTTTTTAAGTATGTAATACAATTTTCTAAACAAAACTAAAAAGTTCAAATATGGACATAACATTTTTTTTTAACATTTTTGTTTCACAGTGTAATTAAGTGGGTCAAAAAAACAAAAAAACGAATGTTAAAGCAAAGGAAAAATATAATTATTAAAATTGTTATTCCCATGAATTCATTAAAGTTGATTGTGCTTTCTTTGCTTGGTTTAAATATTTTATCAAAAAATTAAAATTTTCTTAAATTTAATACAAAATTTTCTAGATTTATCTCAACTCATTAAATATTTATTTTTGTACCTTTTTATAATTCATATTTACTCCTTTCATTAATGTTATAAATTAAGTAAATTAAGGTAAATTTATGTATAAATAGCCAAAAGTTAATTTTCTGCCATTACCATTTAATTCACTATTTTTATCTTGGCTTTCGAAAATGAAGTTGTACAATACATTTAAGAGGAATTAATCCAGAATATTCAAGGGTAAAATGTTTGTTTGTGATTTTTGGTAGAAGTAAATATTATTGCATTTATAATACTAGGGATCAATCTATTTTGCTTTTTTATATGTAATAAGTTTCACGAATCATACCGGTTTCAGCTGGAACATAAAACATTTTTCTAGCACTTAACTTTTAAATGAAATTATTTATTCGTAACCTCAAGTCTGCGAACAACGACAATAAATTGTAGTGGCTATAAATTAAATGGAGTCTCGTTGGTCTAGAGTAAGTTCCTGCAAGTACTGGCTGCTATTTGATTTCTGATATTTATAGTTTTTTTTTTTTTTTTTTTTTTTTTGTAAAAGGTCAGCAAGGAGCATTTGAACATGTGTGTGTATCCTATTTATGAGTTCTGGAAAGATATTTAATTCTCAGAATTTATGTTGAACTTATTCTTAAATAATGAAACAGGCTTTTAGCTATTTCATTGAGGATATTCGAAGAAATATACAACAATAATTGAGGTTAATATATTTTATGCTTAAGACATATCTGTCGTTTGATTTTTTTGTGAATAAACTTCAATTTTCAATTAAATTAAAGATTGGTTATTTTGATTTATGAGTTATTTTAATATTTGTATAAATGGGAAACTTTGGTTTTTTTTTAGAAATTGATACTTGGTGTTAAAAGGGCCAATGTCACTTTTTTGAGTTAATCATTGCATTAGAATCTCTTCTTTACCCTCTTTTATTTGGCTCCAACAACTAATCTCTAACATAGCTCTGAACAGATTTATAAGGGGTTTTCTGGGCAACGTTACTATGAATTTATATGGAAAATAAAAACTTTAACTCAAATTTTCTCAAAATTAGTTTTTTTTGACATTTTGCCTTTAAACACCAAGCCACAGATATAATATCAATTCGTTTGAAAAAAATTGCCTTAGTAGCCTTTCAATGTTAAAAACGACATATTAAGAAAGGTCCAGTAAAAGTCCTTGTTTAAATTCGAAGCTATATTAAAGATAGTAAATTGGTAAATTTTTGAAAAACTTCTTACAAAAATTGTCAACTTCGAAAAATTTGTTATAAAAATAGTAAATTTTCTTAAAATTTCAATAAGAAAAAATTTAAAAAATTTAAAAAATTTCCTATAAAATTTGTCAATTTTAGAAAAATTTCCTATAAAAATATTCAATTTTCCTAAAATTTCCTATAAAAATAGTAAATTTTCTATAGAAAATTTCCTAAAAAATGGTAAATTTTCGAAAAACATCCAAAAAATTGTCAATTTTTTTAAATTTTCCTATAAAATAGTACATTTTTTTGAAACTTTATATAAATATAGTCAATTTTCTTAAATTTTTCTATCAAAATAGTCAATTTCATAAAATTTCCTAAAAAAGTAGTCAATTTTCTTAAAGTTTCCAATGAAAATGGTAAATTTTCTTAAAATATTCTATAAAGATGGTAAAATTTCAAAAAATTTTCTATAAAATACTCAATTTTCTTAAAACTTTCCTATAAAAATTTTGTTAAAACTTCCTATAAAAATAGTCAATTTTCTAAAAATTTCTTATAAAAATAGTAAATTTTCTTAAAATTTCCTATAAAAATAGTAAATTTTCGATAAATTTTTTTATAAAAATTGTCAATTTTGTTAAAACTTCCTTTAAAGATAGTCAATTTTTGAAAATTTTTTTATAAAAATAGTCAATTTTCGAAAACATTTCTATAAAAATAGTCAATTTTTCAAAATTTTCAGATAAAAATAGTCAATTTTCTAATAGTTTTCTATGTAGTCAATTTTCGAAAAATTTCCTTAAATAGTAAATTTTTGAAAAATTTCCTATAAAAATAGTGAATTTTTGAAAAATTTCCTATAAAAATATTCAATTATCGAAAAATTTCCTATAAAAATAGTCGATTTGCGAAAAATTTCCTATAAAAATATTCAATTTTCAAAGAATTTCTTATAAAAATAGCCAATTTTCGAAAAATTTCCTATAAAAATAGTAAATTTCGAAAAATTTTCTACAAAGGCAAGGCTGAAAAAAATTCTGGCTATAGTAAAGGGGATTAGATATTATCAGGATGTTCTAGAGAAAGTTTGCTATCACTTGAAACTCCTTTTGGTCCAACTCCTCAATATATGCAATACTGTACTGCTTAGATTTTCATGAATTTTAACGGTTCGGTTACATAACTTACTTTAAAAGAATATATTAAATAAATTGAAAAAAAAAAATATATATATTGGAAAAAGATAATAGTTTATAAGATATTTAGGTTTTAATGATGTCACTTCAAAATACAGTGTTTTAAGTTTTTCTTAAAAAAAAGGTTAGCTCTGTCTAGCTTTGTGCTCTGGTTACAATCAAATAAGAATAGAAGTGTATTCTTTCGATTTAATAAATAAAATGCCCATAATATTCCATACTTTTGAACAAAGTTATAAATTGAATGAAATTTCACCTTAATATTTCAAAGAAACATCATATATAAAAAGTATTGCATACTTTTAGGCTTAATTATTTTCAAATTATAAATAATAATAAGAATTTATAAATTATTTAATTGATATTTATAAAAAGTGATGAATAAGATAAATAAAATAGATCCTTATGTTACCAGCATAAGATGTCAACTCCATAAAAATATTTTGAAAGTTGAAGAAATAATGAAAGATGAATAAATGTCTATATTAAGTAGTTATAAATTTTGATAATTAATCATTTTGATGTTTTGTAAAAGATTAAGAGGAGATGGGCGTGGCAAATTTTTGAAATTTTGTATATATTTCAGTTTTATGTCACTGACTATATGTAGTAAGTTTCATGAGTTTTGGTGAATATATACAAAAATTGAAAGAAAAAATATTTTCGACTTATATGTGCGGTGGGCGTTGGGCATTTCAGATTTCGATGAAACTTTTCTTATATTTTAACTTTGTAATACTGATAATCTGTGTCGAGTTTCATCACGATCGGTTAAGAAACAAACATTTGGGGCGAAAAGATATTTTCATTCTTTAAGGGCGGGGGGCGATAGGTGTGGTCAACTTTGATGAAACATTAAAATGTTCTTAATTAAGTAGATAGAAGCATATATACCAAATTTCGATACTCTTTGAGCGCTCCTTATGTTTTTTGCCAATGTATGAAGAAAACCCACTTTGTGATATACCGAGCGGAAATAATTTTGGGTTCATATTTGTTTACTGAAGCAAAGCGATGCTTTTATATGGCTTGGAGACTTGGAATATCTCGAGCAGTGAGATGGACAGTCTGCAAGCTTTTGATAATAGGTGCTTAAGATGTATACATAAAATTTTCTGGCCCTTCTAAATCTTTACTCGAGACCTATGGTTGCTCACCGTTCAAGATACAAATAAGTACACGCACTAGAAAATATGGCTGGCTAGGACACACATTGAGAAAAGCGGTCATTGATATAAATCGCCAAGGTATTGAATATAACCCTCAAGGCTCTCGAGGTATGGTAGATCCGCAAACACGCTGAGGCGCCAAACTGAGGGAGTTCGATGTATCATGGAACCAGATAAAAGTGATGACTACTGATAAACTTAAATGGAAAACATTTGTTGAGGCCCTATGTTCCACCAGGAATTAAAGGACTTAATATAATATATATAAAGCAAAGCGGATAGTTCAATGAGGGGAGTCATTGATAGATTTGTGATATCACAATGTATTCATAGTCTTAATGAGAGTGTTATCAGACTTTCATATTTATCTTACCTACATAATGTACATTTCTAAATAATTTTGGAACTATCGGTTAAAAAAGAAGTAATTTACATACTTGAGGATATTTTCTTTCATTCTGTAAGAGTTCATTCAACAATCTTAGTTGGAGTAAATAAACAAATTTTCAAGTGCTACAAGAACCATGCTACTGCCACTTCATTTGAAATATCTAAATTCCTAAATTCTTATTTCAATTATACATTCTTACACTTTTAATCAGTTGATGTGTTCTTAGAATAAGTGTTGTATATTTAACGCCTACTCCTTATAGGTTTTTATGTTTTTTTTTGCTTTAAAATAACATTAATAATACAGTTTAACAAATACTTCAACCTTGAACTTTATTACAATAAAAATATTTTTTGTTTTGGTTAATTAAGTTTTTTTTTTCTTTATTGTAAACAAGTAAAAGTCTGTGCAAAATAATAAAGTTTTTCTCAGCGTTAGAATTTGAACAATACATACATATGTATATATGTACATTAAAATATTTGTAGTTAAAAATAAATACATCAAGGGAAAAACCTTAAGGGTTGTGCAATTAATGCCTTCACCTAATACTCAAGAGAAAATTTAAGATGACTCCTACAATTCAATAAATAGGATTTACTTATATATATACAAAATTGTCATACTCAATAAAAATGTTCTTTTGAAAAGTCCTCTTAGTAAAAAGGATATTTATAAGAAGTTCTTAGTTGTCATATTAATGCCATTGATTTTGATAAAGTGTGTATGAGTAATATGATAACTATTATCTGTTACTCATACGTACTTATATTACTCATACACATTTTAGTATGTAGTATAGTGTGTCTTTGGAATGTAGCATAGCATGTCTGTGACGTATGAGTAATATGATATATTCTGCTAAATTGTTCATACGTACTCATATTACTTATACGTATTTTTAAGAATAAAAGTAGAAATGAACTATTATTAAGAGTTCAAAATAATGTTAAAACAAATTAAGTTTTGAATCAGCTTCAGGATAGAGTCCAGAATCTGCGAAATCATACACATACTTAGGGCCTGCAAACTCAATATTTTCCTTTTAAGTATACATAGATTCATTTCAAAAAGTATGTGTATAGACTAAAGCATACAAGTTAATTATAGAATATAGTATACAAATATAAGAGAAAACACTCATTTAAGAATATTACTATATGTATGAAGTTATATTACTGATAATTTAATTAATTTTTATTATGTAAACTCAAGCGTACACCACAAATACGTGTGTTTTCTTTTCAAGGCACCCACATCTCTATCCACATACATAGATACAAATATGTAAGTCTGTTGGTGTATAAATATTTGTAATTTCTCTTAAGAACGATCTGCGTGATATTAAGATATGTCGAGCGACCGTGTAAGTGGAAGGAGTACATATTTTGTCTGTAAAATACTCACGGTTGGTTGAGTGTTTGTTTTTGCGAAAGGTAACAGGTGAAGAAAATAACAAGTTTATTTGTGCTGCATCTTTGTTTTTGCCACCAATTTAACCAAAAATATATATCTAGATAGTAAGTGTGTAGATATTTGTATATGTATGTATTAAGTGGTTATGGTAAATATTAGAGTATTTTTTGAGATACAAGCATTGGCAAGGGCACTAACGAGGATAAGTAAAAATAGTATTTTTAAAAGCATTTCTATAGAAAACTAAGGCTAATGACAACTTTTCTACAGGAAACTAAGGCTAACGACAACTTTTCTATAGAAAACTTAGGCTATCGCCAACTTATGCTATTACAAAATTTTCTATTGTAAACTTAGGCTATCACCAACTTTTTTATAGAAAACTTGGGCTATCACCAACTTTTCTATAGAAAACTTGGACTATCACCAACTTTTTTACAAAAAACTTGGGCTATCACCAACTTTTCTATAGAAACCTTGGGCTATCACTAATTTTTCTATAGAAAAATTGGGCTATCACCAATTTTCTATAAAAAACTCGGGCTATAACCAACTTTCTGTAGAAAACTTGGGCTATCACCAACTTTCTATAGAAAACATGGGCTATCACCAACTTTTCTATAGAAAACTTGGGCTATCACCAACTTTTCTGTAGAAAACTTGGGCTATCACCAACTTTTCTGTAGAAAACTTGGGCTATCACCAACTTTTCTACAGAAAACTTGGGCTATCACCAACTTTTCTACAGAAAATTTGGGCTATCACCAACTTTTCTACAGAAAACTTGGGCTGTCACCAACTTTTCTATAGAAAACTTGGGCTATCACCAACTTTTCTATAGAAAACTTGGGCGATCACCAGCTTTTTTATAGAAAACTTGGGCTATCACCAACTTTTCTATAGAAAACTTGGGCTTTCACCA
The DNA here is from genome assembly GCA_933228675.1 of Stomorhina lunata. Lineage (NCBI taxonomy): Eukaryota > Metazoa > Arthropoda > Insecta > Diptera > Rhiniidae > Stomorhina > Stomorhina lunata. The sequence goes on from OW121743.1 coordinate 85,837,925, forward strand.
ACTTTTCTATAGAAAACTTGGGCTATCACCAACTTTTCTATAGAAAACTTGGGCTATCACCAACTTTTCTATAGAAAACTTGGGCTATCACCAACTTTTCTATAGAAAACTTGGGCTATCACCAACTTTTCTATAGAAAACTTGGGCTATCACCAACTTTTCTATAGAAAACTTGGGCTATCACCAACTTTTCTATAGAAAACTTGGGCTATCACCAACTTTTCTATAGAAAACTTGGGCTATCACCAACTTTTCTATAGAAAACTTGGGCTATCACCAACTTTTCTATAGAAAACTTGGGCTATCACCAACTTTTCTATAGAAAACTTGGGCTATCACCAACTTTTCTATAGAAAACTTGGGCTATCACCAACTTTTCTATAGAAAACTTGAGCTATCACCAACTTTTCTATAGAAAACTTGGACCAACTTTTATATAGAAGACTTGGGCTGTCACTTACTTTTCTATAGAAAACTTAGGCTGTCACTTACTTTTCTTAGAAAACTTGGTCTATCACCAACTTTTCTATAGAAAACTTGGGCTATCACCAACTTTTCTATAGAAAACTTGGGCTATCACCAACTTTTCTATAGAAAACTTGGGCTCTAACCAACTTTTCTATAGAAAACTTGGGCTATCACCAACTTTTCTATAGAAAACTTGGGCTATCACCAACTTTTCTATAGAAAACTTGGGCTATCACCAACTTTTCTATAGAAAACTTGGGCTATCACCAGCTTTTCTATAGAAAACTTGGGCTATCACCAGCTTTTCTATAGAAAACTTGGGCTATCACCAACTTTTCTATAGAAAACTTGGGCTATCACCAACTTTTCTACAGAAAACTTGGGCTATCACCAACTTTTCTACAGAAAATTTGGGCTATCACCAACTTTTCTACAGAAAACTTGGGCTATCACCAACTTTTCTATAGAAAACTTGGGCTATCACCAACTTTTCTATAGAAAACTTGGGCGATCACCAACTTTTCTATAGAAAACTTGGGCTATCACATTACTTTTCTATAGAAAACTTGGGCTATCACCAACTTTTCTACAGAAAACTTGGGCTATCACCAACTTTTCTATAGAAAACTTGGGCTATCACCAACTTTTCTATAGAAAACTTGGGCTCTAACCAACTTTTCTATAGAAAACTTGGGCTATCACCAACTTTTCTATAGAAAACTTGGGCTATCACCAACTTTTCTATAGAAAACTTGGACTATCACCAACTTTTATATAGAAGACTTGGGCTGTCACTTACTTTTCTATAGAAAACTTGGGCTGCCACTTACTTTTCTTAGAAAACTTGGGCTATCACCAACTTTTCTATAGAAAACTTGGGCTATCACTAATTTTTATATACAAAACTTGAGCTTTTCTACAGAAAACTTACCATAGACAATTTCGGCCATTCCCAAGTTTTTAATTGAATAGTAAGACTTAAAAAATTTTTTAATTTAATTTTTTAACTGCCCTCATAATTGCTTATTAGTTTTAACAGTACAAGGATGAACAACTTAATACACAATACACACACACATACAAATGTTAGAGTGTATTTGAAAGCTTAAAGCAACCGAGCTCATTTGTTGTATTAAAAATGTATACATGTATGCCTGTGTGTATGTGTGCATAAACTTTGGGTAACCAGAGCCAATATTTGTTGTAAATAACCACAATATAAATTCTTCAACACACACATATGTACTTATACAATACATATAGAAATTAATATATATAAAAATCCCATCAGTGGTGAGAACTTTATGTATGTATTGTTATTGGCAAAAAACACTTAAAATCTACAACTAAAACCAAAAACAGTGAAAACAAACTTTTCAAATCTACTTCAACTTATGAAGTGATGCGTGACACAAAAACAGGTTAACTTATCACACATACATAAATATAAGTATACATCCTTATGTGGCTTTTATCATATATTCATGTATTCATTTATTATATTGTACATATGTATTGGTCCAAAATATCCAATTTAAGTTTAAGCTTTTGTCATTTGAACAAATTTTTAAATTGAAATATATGTATGTAGGTTTGTGGTTATGGGAACGTCTACCACATCGGAATGAATTGGAATATTTAACATAATTAATTTGTATCGTAATTAATTTGCTTGTATATGGTATGAAATAACTTTTATAAATGTTTAATAATATTTTAGAGGTGGTATTTGATACCAAATTCGTCACCAAAACAATTTTTCACAACAATCTAATACAATTTATTGGGAAAATTTTATATTTTTATTTTTATCCCAAGTTTTCTATAGAAAAGTTGGTAATAGGCCAAATTTTCTATAGAAAAGTTGGTGATAGCCCAAGTTTTCTATAGAAAAGTTGGTGATAGCCCAAGTTTTCTATAGAAAAGTTGGTGATAGCCCAAGTTTTCTATAGAAAAGTTGGTGATAGCCCAAGTTTTCTATAGAAAAGTTGGTGATAGCCCAAATTTTCTATAGAAAAGTTGGTGATAGCCCAAGATTTCTATAGAAAAGTTGGTGATAGCCCAAGTTTTCTATAGAAAAGTTGGTGATAGCCCAAGTTTTCTATAGAAAAGTTGGTGATAGCCCAAGTTTTCTATAGAAAAGTTGGTGATAGCCCAAGTTTTCTATAGAAAAGTTGGTGATAGCCCAAGTTTTCTATAGAAAAGTTGGTGATAGCCCAAGTTTTCTATAGAAAAGTTGGTGATAGCCCAAGTTTTCTATAGAAAAGTTGGTGATAGCCCAAGTTTTCTATAGAAAAGTTGGTGATAGCCCAAGTTTTCTATAGAAATGTTGGTGATAGCCCAAGTTTTCTATAGAAAAGTTGGTGATAGCCCAAGTTTTCTATAGAAAAGTTGGTGATAGCCCAAGTTTTCTATAGAAAAGTTGGTGATAGCCCAAGTTTTCTATAGAAAAATTGGTGATAGCCCGTTTTCTATAGAAAAGTGCGTGATAGCCCAAGTTTTCTATAGAAAAGTTGGTGATAGCCCAAGTTTTCTATATAAAAGTTGATGATAGCCCAAGTTTTCTATAGAAAAGTTGGTGATAGCCCAAGTTTTCTATAGAAAAGTTGGTGACAGCCCAAGTTTTCTATAGAAAAGTTGGTGATAGCCCAAGTTTTCTATAGAAAAGTTGGTGATAGCCAAAGTTTTCTATAGAAAAGTTGGTGATAGCCAAAGTTTTCTATAGAAAAGTTGGTGATAGCCAAAGTTTTCTATACAAAAGTTGGTGATAGCCCAAGTTTTCTATAGAAAAGTTGGTGATAGCTCAAATTTTCTATAAAAAAATTGGTGATAGCCCAAGTTTTCAATAGAAAAGTTGGTGATAGCGGAAGTTTTCTATAGAAAAGTTGGTGATAGCGGAAGTTTTCTATAGAAAAGTTGGTGATAATCCAAGTTTTCTATAGAAAAGTTGGTGAAAGCCCATGTTTTCTATAAAAAAGTTGGTGATAGCCCAAGTTTTCTATAGAAAAGTTGGTGATAGCGGAAGTTTTCTATAGAAAAGTTGGTGATAGTCCAAGTTTTCTATAGAAAAGTTGGTGAAAGTCCATGTTTTCTATAAAAAAAGTTGGTGAAATCCCAAGTTTTCTATAGAAAAGTTGGTGATAGCTTAAGTTTTCTATAGAAAAGTTAGTGATAGCTTAAGTTTTCTATAGAAAAGTTAGTGATAGCCCAAGTTTTCTAAAGAAAAGTTGGTGATAGCCCAAGTTTTCTATAGAAAAGTTGGTGATAGACCAAGTTTTCTATAGAAAAGTTGGTGATAGCCCAAGTTTTCTATAGAAAAGTTGGTGATAGCCCAAGTTTTCTATAGAAAAGTTGGTGATAGCCCAAGTTTTTTGTAGAAAAGTTGGTGATAGTCCAAGTTTTTTTTAGAAAAGTTGGTGATAGCCCAAGTTATTATTACTTATCTAAGACCTGGACAATATCACAGTTTTGATATTAACTTCTAAGAATTTAGCAATGACTGTGAGGATTTATGAAATGTTTTAAAGTGAGAAATAGTCCATAGAAGCCTGTTATAGTGTAAATCTCTATTTACTTTAAAATTTTAATTAAAATCGGTTAACCCGTTTTAAAATAAACAAACTTACAACACATTCAAAATACACACTCATAAATATGGATTTCTAAGGATTTAAATATTAGCCATAAGAACATACAAATACTAACATCAATTTTTTTATCTTAATATTTTCGAACTTCTACTATTTGTCTAATATTTTTGACCAATATTGATAGATATTAAATTTAAATCAACCACAAACTTTTCTCATTTAAAATCATTCCTTCTGATAATAGTTTATATAAAATAAAATAGTAATATATATACAAACAAACATCATTCTTTCCATCAATATGTGTATGTGTAAGGCAGAGAAAATCTGTCAGTATCAGCAAAATTATTCCATGATGGTACAAAATCCATTAACAACATTTTGCCTTAAAGACATGAAAAAGCGGAAAACACAAACAAAAGTCTGTTGAAGGATATCAATATATAAAAAATATATAATGTTCAAAACCTGTTCAATTTGTTTGAAGTTGATAAAATGGGAGGCAAATCAAATCAAACTGGAGTGAGATAAAATAACTTTTTCAATTGGCCAGTGATTTTTAATAAATTTTTAATCAATAACCCTGTTGATCTTACAGATTTTCTTTTTTATGAATTACTTTTTACTGGCCACATAGCTTTTTGATTTATAGTTACTTGCATATTTTTAAATTTTATTACAGATTTATGTGTATGTTGAGGTTGAAAACCCTGTACAGTTTCTTGCTTAAGGTTTGCAAACTAAAGCTGTTATATGGTCTTTGCTGCAACATGTTGCTGTTCTAGCAACATTGATGTTTATTGATGTTGCTTCTACTTCTATATATTATACCTACTATTACTCTACTACATCTTCATCATTATCATCAGCTAAAACAAGTGCCAGCTACTTTATAGCCAGAGCCATCCTTTTCATCTTCGTAATATTCATTTTGACTGAAATGTTATAAAAATCACATGCTGCTACTTCCTATTTTTCCTCTATATTGAAACGTGTATAGAATTGCTGACAATCTCTATATTCGTGAGATGAATAAATATAAAATTTAGTAAAAAGACAAAAAAATATAAAAACAAAACTAACATACACATGTATAGAGTCAAGTGCTCATAGAGGAAAACCTAAGTATGTGTTTATAAACTTTACAGGTATGTAAGTAGTATGTAAAAAAGACCGGCTTGAATAAAGTTATCTTTGTCTCGAAATTTAATTAAGATTTGATTAAACCAAGATGACATTTCAATGCTGAGACTTTTTCCTGCACAAAAAATATTTTTTTTAATGTTAGAAAGATTCGCATTAGACTGACAATCTATTATTTGGAACAAAATTATTTTAAAACTTAGGTGTGGACAGAATATTCTGACACAAGGTCTAATGTTTCAGTTTTAAGATTTTGAGATGAATCGGACAATGTTTTCTGGATTGTAAAAGTGTCCAAAGTTCTAAAGCCTATTTGTAAGGAGGAAATGGAATTTTATTTGGTTTTAGTGAAACTTCAATTAACAAAAATTTATTTCTAAAAGATAAAATAATAAATTAATATCTAACACAGATATATTTAAAAAAAATTTATTGCAATTTTCCGCCAAAAATTCATGTTCTTGACGCTATGCCTAAGGGTATGCAGTAAAACAAGTTATTTAAGAAAACAGAAATTATGAAGTAAAACATGATTTTTAGTTGCAATTGGCCTATATTTAATCATACTTCTCATATTGAATACTCGGAAAATCATATCATATCAAATTTAAATATTTATAGTTGATAAAATCTCATTTATATAAGGTAATACAAAAGTAGATTATTATTTTAATTTAGCCGGTCTAATTTACACTTTAATTGGACTGTGGCCAAGTATAATTTATACGGAATTCTTTAAATTTTTCATATACTTACATACATATGTATATTTGGATCTACTTAACAAAATCGGCAAGGGTTATCTTAACTTAATGCGAATTTCCTTTATTATATTAATGAGGTCAAACTCGACCATAAAAAAGCCTATAATAATATTAAATAGAAAGTGATCTCATTAAAATTCCTTGTTTTGATTTTTAGTACTCATGACTTTTTTTGCACAGTTAATTTTAAAATTAGTGAAAATTTTTAAACATTTTCTATGGCAATAAAAATTAAAAAAAAAATTCTATATAAACGAAATTTTTTTTATTTTCAATTTTTCTTCAGAGTTTTATTGTCATTTATATAATGTCAACTTAGGTTTTTATATGCTATTTCTCAAATATTTGACAAGAAAAAAAAATTTTGTCCTTAATCATATAAGTCCAGTTCACTATCCATTGCAAAATTGTGTGTAAAAACATTTTATTACAAAAATGTTATATATTTTTTTATATACATTTTTTTTATCAAAAATTTTTCAATAGAAAATATTTTTTATTTTTCTATAGAAAATATTTTTTATCAAAAATTTTTCTATAGAGAATATTTTTTATCAAAAATTTTTGTGTAGAATTTTTTTTTTAATTTTTCTACAGACAGTTTTTTGATAAAGAATTTTCACAGAAAAATTTTTTTATCGAAAAATTTTCTATAAAAAATAATTTTTATCAAAAATTTTTTCAAAGAAAGATATTTTTAACAAAAATTTTTCTATAGAAAATTTTTTCGTAGAAAATTTTTGATCCAAAATATTTCTATAGAAAATTTTTTGATAAAAAATACTTTCTATAGAAAAATTTTTGATAAAAAAAAAAATTCTATAAAAATATTTATAAAATTTTTGACAAAAAAATTTTCTATAGAAAAATTTTTAATGAAAAAATTTTCCATAGAAAAATGTTTGATTAAAAAAATTTTTTTTATAAATTTCCTATAGAAATTTTTTTTATCATAAATTTTTTTATCAAAACTTTTCTGCAGAAATTTTTTTTTTATCAAAACTTTTTCTATAGAAAATGTATATAAACAATTTTTTTCAAAAATTTTTTAATCCAACATTTTTCTATAGAAAATTTTTTAGTCAAAAATTTTATATATTTTTTTATAGAATTTTTTTTTTATTAAAAATTTTTCTATAGAAAATATTTTTTATCAAAAATTTTTCTATAGAAAATATTTTTGATCAAAAATTTTTGTATAGAATTTTTTTTTTAATTTTTCTGTAACAAACTTTTTGATAAAGAATTTTCACAGAAAAATGTTTTTATCGAAAAGTTTTCTTTAAAAAATAATTTTTATCAAAATTTTTTCTAAAGAAAAATATTTTTACCAAAAATTTTTCTTTAAAATATTTTTACCAAAAATTTTTCTTAAAAATTTTTTTATAGAAAATTTTTTTACAAAAATTTTCACAGAAAAATATTTTTATCGAAAAATTTGCCAAAGAAAAATATTTGTTGATCAAAAATTTTTTTATAGAAAATTTTTTATCAAAAATTTTTACAGAAAAATATTTTTATCGAAAAATTTTACAAAGAAAAATATTTGTTGATCAAAATTTTTTTTATAACAAAATTTTTGTATCAAAAATATCTAAAAAAATATAATATTTAATATTAGAATTTATTTCTGTTTTTAAAATTATTTCAATTCGGTGACATTTATTTCGAACTATGTTTGCATTGTCGTGGCAACAATGTTCGAGATTATATTTCTTTGTTCTCTAGAACAATATTTTGTTGCTTAAAATTGAATTTTGATTTTGTTTTTTGTATTTTTTGTTTTTGTCTTTTCTTTAATAAAGCGATTTAACACCCCAATCTCAACTAAATAATTTTTATACTTATTTTCACGAGTTTCATTAATGATCGTGATATTTACGAAATTACAGAAAGTTTTCGGCTCCTGGTGGTATGGACTACCTTTCTTTGGTTATTAGCTACATAAGTAGCAATTTTATTTAAATAGAATACATGAGTTATATTGCAGTTAAAAATTTTGAAACCAGTGTCTGAAAATTTACCTACATTTTTTTTATTTTCAGAAAAAAAGACTCTATTTTTTTCAAAGCCTCATAGAGTTCATCAGTTGTAAAATAATTAGTCTGCAAGTATAAATTTTAATATTTGGAAAGAGTTTTCTTCATCATTTTTGGAAGGTTGGTGAATTGTTTCTTCCACAGATTCCTCAATACTGTCAGTAGCGCTTAAGTTTAGGTCTTCTGAATTAGGGTAGTAATGCTCAACAATATAATTATTTATGGGAAAGCCAGTTGTCCACAGGTCGTTGTCTACTTCAAGATAAGTAATCGTGAAGAGTAGCATTACAAGTTTTGTTTGCTTTTACCCATACTTCATAATTTAATATTACCGAAACATATAGAGTCATATCTCTGTTGCCTTCTCCTATAATATAGTTCTAGATATGGGCATGTTTTGATTTCTAGCTGCTAAACCATCGAATACTTCCTTGTCGATATTTGAAAACTTTGGGGTTCACATATTTTTACTTCATTGAGATTCAGATCCAATGTCGTCAGCCAAAAATCCACACCAAACAGCTACTTTTTGGAATACATTGGACGCTATTGGATCTTATGTGGATTAGTCCAAAAGTGGATCAACTTTCAATTTTTTTTTATCTTAAATAGATTACAAACTAACAAATATTGGAAAATGTTTAAATAAATGGAACATTTTTTGTTCAAATTTTGCTTTAAATTTATTTAAATAACATTTTATAAAATGGTTTTAAAATGTTTTGATGAACATATTTTCTATAAATCTACCATATGCCCTTATCATGTTTTGGTATGTGTTTCTTTAAATTCATGTTTAACAAAACCAGAACCTGAGTTTTTGGTCTAAAGCAAATAAATAAAATTAAAATTCAAAGGAAAAATTTTATATTACAAATCAAATGTTGTGGAAATTTTCCTTTATTGGCACAAACAAAGTAAATATTTAGTTTTATTGTTACGTTTTTTTTTCTACATATAAAGAAAGTGGATTTAAGAAAAGTAGATTTTTATGTTAAGGTGAAGATAGAAAATTACACAGTGCTACTGAGAAAGGCAGATGTAATCGAAAAATGTATGTTAGTAGTTACATTTAATGCCAATTTTTAAAGAATTAATGAAAAATGTTGATTTTGCATAGTTTTATAAAAACTTGACCTTATTACAGCCTTTTCAAATGTTTTTTCTTTTTAGAAATATTAAAAACAAGTAAGAAAGTGCTATAGTCGGTCAACGCCAACCATACGATACCCTTCACCACTAAGGTCAAAGGTGTTCTTTTTTGTGTATAAACACAAATATTTGCTAAATTTTGCCATCATACAAACATTTTGTGAAAACTTATATATTTAAACTGTTTCCGTCATTTGGACTTATATGTGAGCCAGGGTCAAATGTCGACCGATAATCTCAATATTTGGCAAATTGATTACAGTTGTTACAAAAAATGAACTTAAAATTCTCATTATCTTCAGATTTACGAGCGTTTTAGTGATTTTTCATTTAGTGCGTTTTTAAAGAATAATTTGTATGGAAGTTTGGTCAAATGTGGACCGATTTCAACAAAATTTGGTACAGTGATTTTAGTTTACATAAGCAATATTTGTTAAATTTCATGAAAAAATATTGATATTTGTGGCCAATATATCAATTCCGGGAAGTGGAACCTATGACGGGTACCATAAATAATGAACCGATTTTGAGGAATTTCAATAGCCATGGTCCGATTATCAAAAAAATGATCTGTGCCTAATTTTATCAAATTATCTTTAAAATTGCGACCTGTAGTTTGATTACAAGGCTTAAATGGGGGTCCAGCCGTCCAGCCAGCCAGACGGACGGACATCGCTAAATCGACTCAGAAAGTGATTCTAAGCCTATTGGTATACTAAAAGACAAATGTTTCTATGCGTTACATACATGAGCACAAACCTATAATACCCTTTCCACCTATGGTGGTGAAGGGTATAAAAATCCTTATCCTTAAAATTTAAATTCTGACTGACAAAACCCTCAAACACTTAAGTTAATAATTTTTAGATAACGCCTTAAAACTCGCGAAACCTTTAATTAAGCTTTTCCGCTGTGAATGCCTTTGGCAACGACAATGAAGATTGTGTTATGGCTTAAGTTTATTTTAGCTTAAGTTTTTTTTTTGTTTATTGTTTTTAAAATAAATATTTTTAAGCAAAAAAAAAAAAAAATAAAACATGCCTTAAGTTAAGTTGAAAGTTGCTTAGAAAAACAGTTTGATTGCACATTGTACAGCTGTAACATGTTACAAAAAACTGTTGCAAAAGAAAAGTTCTGCAAATGTTGGGTGTTGTTTCTTGCTGTTGATAAAGATGTTTGTTTTTTTTTTTCTTAACTGTAATTGTCTTAAAACTACAATATGTTTATGGTAAATGTTTGAATCTTTTTAAATGTACGAGTATGAGTGTGAAAGCACATAAGAGTATAAGTGCCACACTACATGTTGCTTAAGATGGAAAACTTTTAAACATGTCTTCCCAGAAATACATACACTTTTTTTGAGATACGTATGTATGTGTTGGTAAAAGTGTAAGAATAAAATATTTTCCACACATTTATAAAACTAATGCTTAAACAATTTATAAACTTAACAACCACCTATACTTTTAAGAAGCAGAGAAAACAAATACATATGCTTATATCTATATATTTATAGAGTATTCAACTAAGAAGAAATTTCTAAATCAGTCGTTATGGATAAAAGGTGCGAAATGGTTAATATTTTATATCTTGTAAGCTTATAGGTAAAGAAATAAAATGTATTATAATTATACCTTATTTCAAAAATCAAACAATTAAAAGAATACCCCCCAATTCATAAACTAGTTATAAAGTTATTAAATGCGTGTTGTATAAATTTTGTATGAACAATTTGAATTATAAGCTCGTCATAGTGTTATTTTTCATTTATGAATAAATGGGATAATTTTACTGTTTTCATAATTAGAAAACCATAACAAATCATAAAACAAGTAAAAAAAGCGATAGTCAGTCAAACCCGACTATATGGTACCCTATACTACCACGGTTAAATAGGTACCAACAATTTGACAAGTTTTCCTTAAGTTTTACATATAAAGAGTGTTCTAAAAAAAATATGCATTTACTATTTTAGACAAAATTTATCCATAGTGCAAGAAATAATTTATTTTTTGAACAAGTTAGTTTCTATAGATATGTCAGATACTATTATTTTAGAAATTATTAATTTTCAATAGTTATTTCAATCAAATAGACTGCGAAAAAAAGTTCGTGAAAATATAATTAAAACATTTCAAAAAAATCCGTCATGGACTTTTAAAAAAATAGCTAAAAATTTGAAAGCTGACCCTCGAACGGTTTCTTATGCCATCAGACGGTATAAGGAAAACCTGAGCATTGAAAGAAAACCTGGATCAGGGAGGAAAAAAGGTCCTACAGATATTGGTAAGGCAAGCGACTCTTTCGAAGAGCGCCTAACACTTCTTTAAGAAAAGCAGCTCGTACGGTGAAATGTTCTACGAATTTTGCACATAGAGTCTAAGCTTATGCTGGACTGAAGACATACAAAGTCCAAAAGGTTCCAGATCGCAATGCTATAAAGAACTTAGAAGCAAAAAAACGAGCGAAAAAATTGAAGTCTGATTTTATAAAAAAATACACCTGTTGTGTGATGGATGATGAAACATACGTACTGGCAGACTTTTCTCAACTTCCTGGTCAAGATTTTTATGTTGCTGATAAACTAGGCAATGTTCGGCAAGAGTTTCGCACAAAAAAACAAACAAAATTCCCTATGAAGTTTCTCGTGTGGCAAGCTATTTGCAGTTGTGGCAAAAGAAGTAAAGTATTTGTGGCATCTGGCACAATAAACACAGAAATTTATATAAAGGGGTGCCTACAAAAACGGTTGTTACCCTTTTTAAGAGAGCACAGAGTGACTACATTTTTTTGGCCCGATTTGGCATTATGCCATTATGGAAAAAAGGCACTTGAGTGGTACTCAAAGAATAATGTCATTTTTGTACCACGAGAGGCAAATCCACCTAACTGTCCAGAACTTCGGCCTGTGGAAAGGTATTGGGCTCTGGTAAAAAAGGAATTGAAGAACACAGGAAAGATTTCCAAGAACATGTTCGATTTTAAGCGCAGGTGGAACACATGCTCCAAAAAGGTATCAGAAGCAACTGTAAAATCTTTAATGGGAGGGTTTCCGAAACAAGTCGATAATAAGTAAACATTTTAATGCTAAATGATTTTGTATAATATGTCATTATATTTGCGTATTTTGTAGAGTTTTTATATTAAAAGGTTTGATTTTTATTTATGAAAATCCAACTACAAATTTTATTTAGAGCACTCTTTATATCATATTTTTTAAATTTTGATATTTTTTTTGTAGTTTTATGTCATTTTCGGCTGAGGACCTGATATGTAAACTAGGGTCAATTGTGGATCGATTGTTATAAAATTGTAGTAATAAAATGTAATGATTTTTAGATCTATAAGCGTTTTTTTGTGATTTTCTGTGTATTTTAAAGACTTTTGAAAATAGGTCTTGTATGAGAGTTATGGTCAAATATGAACTGATTCATACAAAATTAGGAACATGGATTTCTGTTACCATAAGAAATATTTATGCTGAATATTATAAAAATGCAATTAAATTTGTGGCCGGACGGACATCGTCAAATCAACCGAGGGAGTGATTCTGAGTCAATCGGTATACATTACAAGCATCAGCACAAACCCATTATATCACCTATATATATAAAATGTACAATAATTTAAAAAGCAAATAATTTTTGGCTTTTATCAATAAATTATCTGTTACATTAATAAATAAATGTAACAGATTGGGATCAAATGCGAATACTCTTTCTTTTTAAATAACTCAATAACTCAAAAAGTTAAATTGTTTGACCTCTTATGGATATAGTCGAGAATGTTCTTGATTAGTATTATGAAACTCTGAAGTTAGAGGGCCAATTTATATTAAATCTTTGGAAATAGTTTTTGGGATATACATATTTATATTAGGGTGGAGCGAAAAACAACTTTTATTAAAATTCGATACTCCTGGGTTAAAATTCGATACTCTACGTCCTAGGTCAATGTCCAGAGGTGGCACACAGGACATTTATTTCTAGAACCAATTTGTATGGGGAAAAATGGGACTTTTTTCGGTTTTTGGTAAATTTTAACCAATAAATTTATGTTTTTGGCAAAATTAATAATTGAATCTAGAAGACAACAAAATTAGCTTTGATTGGAGTCATAAAAACTGAAAATCCATGCAGTGGTTTTGAAGTGATTGCAATTTACCCCAGAAAATTTTCTTAAACAATAAGTTTTAGAAAATTTTGTTAAAAAAAATATTCAAAATTTTAAAAGTTTTTATCGGTATATTAAAAAAGACAGATGTGGTAATAAAATCCGAAAAAGTTGCTATATCATATGGTTTATTTAAGTAGATGCATGTAAATATTATTTAAGTTTTCTTTTGATAAAGCTAATTCTATATTTTTAGTTGCCAAAATACGAAATGTTCGATCAAAATTAATAAAAATAGTTACTTTTTGGGAATGGTTATATTGTTTTTATTTAACCCTTAACAGGCATGGGGACTAAAATGACCCAAAATTTTTTTTCAAAAATTTATGAAGGGAAACCCAAAATTGTTTTACAGCTTAAGGGTTGCATCGCCTGTTACATTTAAAAACATTCGTCGTTGTATATGGTCGAACTTCTCCGAATTGTACTAAGTTATAGCAGAGTTGCTATTTCTTATACTTTTAACCAAAATTAGTGTTTTTTTCAATGTGTAGTTCTGATATTTTAAAAAGAAAAAGTTTTTTATTCCATTTTTTTATCAAACATTTTTCTACAGAAAATTATTTTATCAAAAATTTTTCTAAAGAAAATTTTTGTTATTTTTTGAAAATTTTTTTATTAAAAATTTTTCTATAGAAAATTTTTTTATTAAAAGTTTTTCTGTAGAATTTTTTTTTGTCAAAAAGATTTCTGTAAAAAATTTTTTAATCAAAAATTTTTTATCAAAAATTTTTCTATAGAATTTTTTTTTATCAAAACATTTTCTATAAAACATTTTTTAATGAAAAATTTTTCTACAGAAAATTATTTTCTCAAATATTTTTTAATAGAAAATTTTTTATCAAAAATTTTCTTATAAATTTTTTTTTCAAAAATTTTTCTAAAACGAATTATTTTATCAAAATTTTTCTATAAAAAATTTTTTTATTAAAAATTTTTTTATAGAATTTTTTTTTATCAAAAAATTGTCGGTAGAGTTAACGTTTTTTATATAAAATAGGTACTTTTTTTTTTCAATGTTTCTAATATTTCTAATATTTTAAGAGGAAACTTTCTTCCTTTCGATTTTTTTTACTTTTTTTAAAAAATTTTTCATAAAATATTTTTTTATCAAAAATTTTTCTATAGAAATTTTTTTTATCAAAAATTTTTCTATATTTACAAGAGTTTCATAAGTAATCGTGGTATTTACGAAAATAACAAACATTATTCGGCTTCTGGTGGTGTGGGCTGCCTACGCCTCATTATAAGCTTTCAGATTTTGGTGTCTTAATTTGGATGTAAACCGAATGTGTTAACATCCAAATTCCAACTGAATGATTTTAATATTAATTTTCACGAGTTTCATTAATGTTCGTGGTATTTACGAAAATTACAAACATTCATCGGCTTCTGGTGGTATATGCTGCCTACACCTGATCATAAGCTTTCGTCTTAAAGGGTTCCATATTTTAGAGCTGCACTATTATTGACGTGTTAACAAATTTTCGAATGCAATTTTCATACTTTTTGTAGTTCTATAAAGACCTTGTTTTCGTTACATATAAGCTGTGTTCCAGAACTACCAATACTGTACAATATTGTACTATTTTTAACCAGAAATTACAATTAAGTCATTTTTTTTCAGTACAGGAACACTTTCCTGTAGTTTCTGATTAAAACTTGTACAATATTGTACAGTATTGGTAGTTCTGGAACACAGCTATAGCAATAAATTTTGAAAACCTTTTGTTGAGTTACTTACTTTCCGGCGATAAAGTTTATATGGAAGCTATTATAAAACAGTTCCATTCCAAGTTAATAATGACATTTATATTTTTACTTAATTTTACCTTTTTACAAGTTTTTTAATCATTTGCCTGGAGAACAGGCAAAATATTAAACCGAATTTCAACTTAATTAATATTATTGTTCTTGGATATGGAGATAAGTAGAATCCTTTAAATAGAATACATGATCTAGAAGCTAAATATGATCCTCTAGGATTACAAACTGAATACATCTACCTTGTTCATCTTTGATTGATTATATTATAGTCAATTTTCATATAAACATTGGGACACTCTATTTTCATGTTTATGTACATAAGATAATTCTACCAAGATTATTTGTTAAAAAGTTTTGCCAGCACATTTTGATGTTTGTTTTGTTAAGAGTTGGGGCAAAAATTTCTAAGAAAAAAACCCAAAATAAATAAAAAACTGAGTAAATGAAACATATCACAAAAAGTCTGAACAATTAAAATTACATTTTATTTGAGACATGATTAACGAAGCAATTCAGAGATTTGATTAGATTTGTTAATGCTTAAGTTAAAGTTAACTCAGCTGCTATACAGTTGGGATTATGTTTGAAATGTCAAATATGACTTAAAAGATTTAGCATAAAAAAAGTTTTTTGTTACTGTAAAATTGATTGTTACGAGATTAGTTTTTTGAAAACTCTAATTTAAATTTAAATCCATTTAGATTTGAAAGGGATTAAAAATATCTTTTTTGGAATTAAGAGATTAGGTTAAAGTTTAACCCAAATTAAAAATTTTTAATTAAAAATGTTAGTTATTGTTAAAGAAAATTAAAATTGTTGGAATTTTAGAGACTAACAACTAATTTGGCAAATGCTTTGAAATTATGTAAATAAAATGTAGCTTTTAATCCCTAAAACCTAAAATTAGCTTCATACAATACACATGTCTTCTTCTTTCAAACTTCTCTAATACCTTTGAAATTTACACACATTTTTAATTTTTTCCCCCTGTTTAACAAGGCACTTTACATTTCGTATTTCCCCAGTCATAGCCTAGTGTTAAATGACTTGTAAAAAATGTTACAATATTATAATATTAACTATAAAATCTTGTTGTATCATTGTGTACTCGTAATATGAAATGATTCGGAAATTTCCTTTCCTTCGCATGCAGGATTTTATATGTATATCCTTTAGCACATAAAATCACTTTTTCACCCACATAAATAGATTTGCGCTTTACATGTTAATTTGGCATATTGTTTTGCAACAGTTCCAGAATATATGTTTATTGTTTAAGGTATTTTATGTTGGTATTTGTATAAATGGTTTAGTTTAATATTTTATGTGCAAATAGCTTAAGGGTCTGTCTTAGTGTTTAGGAATCATCATCCAAAGTGTACATGTGCGGAAAGAACATACATACATATGTATAAACATACATATGTAAATATAACTTTACAGGCATTACCCCTAACATTTGTTAAAAGTCATTTAGCGGATAGGCGTAGATATGATAAAAATTTGAAAAGCATAGGAGAAGTTGTAGTTTTAATGCCATGTAAATGTCAAAGATAGTTATTTTAGGAACTACACAGAGAAGTACTTCAAAGAAAAACTCCTAACAGTGTTTGGTACTCGCATTCTTTCATTGAAAACACAAACTAAAGAAGTACTTGAGCCTGTCTGTTATAAAGATAATGAGCAATAGTTATACCCTTCACCACCATAGGTGGAAAGGGTATTATAAGTTTGTTCTGATGTGTGTAACGCCTAAAAAAATTTGTCTTAGACAAATGTTGTGCAAAGTTCCTCTGATTCTCTCTTAATTTGTATTTTGCCTACCCCTAGGGTTAGCAAAATTAAAAATCAGAGAAACTTTGCTCAACAATGTCTAAGACCCACCTTTTAGTATACCAATAGGTTTAGAATCACTTTCTGAGTCGATTTAGCAATGTCCGTCCATCCTTCCGTCTGGCCGGCCGGCTGGCTGGACCCCTATGTAAACCTTGTAATCAAACTACAGGTCGCAGTTCTAAAGCTAATTTGATGAAATTTGGCACAGATAATTTTTTTTGATAATGGGACCATGGCTATTGAAATTCGTCAATATCGGTTCATTATTTATGGTACCTTCCATAGGTATCACTTCCCACTCACTTCCGGAATTGATATATTGGCCACAAATATAAATATTTTTTCATGAAATTTAAAACAAATACTGCTTATGTAAACCAAAATCACTGTACCAAATTTCGTTGAAATCGGTCCACATTTGACCATAGCTCAAATACAAACTCTTCTTTAAAAACGCACTAAATGAGACAAAAACAAGAAAGAAAGTGCTATAGTCGGTCAAGCCCGACCATACGATACTCTTCACCACTAAGGTCAAAAGTGTTATTTTTTCTGTATAAAGACAAATATTTGCTAAATTTTGCCATCATACAAACATTTTCTCAAAACTTATATATTTAAGCTGCTTCCGAGATTTGAACTTATATGAGAGCTAGGGTCAAATGTGGACCGATTATCTCAAAATTTGGCAAATTGATTACAGTTGTTACAAAAATTATGTATAAATATAAAAAATAAACTTAAAATTCCCACCGATTTTAACAAAATTTGGTACAGTGATTTTAGTTAACATAAGCAGTATTTGATTAAAATTTCATGAAAAAATATTGATATTTGTGTCCAATATATCAATTCCGGGGAGTGGGACCTATGGGAGGTACCATAAATAATGAACCGATTTTGACGAATTTCAATAGCCATGGTCCCATTATCAAAGAAATGATTGCGTTACATACATCAGCACAAACTTATAATACCCTTCACCACCTATGCTGGTGAAGGGTATAATCACAAAAACGCTCGTAAATCTAAAGATAATGAGTATTTCAAGTTTATTTTTTGCACACATAATTTTTGTAACAACTGTAATCAACTTGCTAAATTTCGAGATAATCGGTGCACATTTGATCCTAGCTCTCGTATAAAACCAAATGACAGAAACTGTTTAAATATATAAGTTTTGAGAAAATGTTTGTATGATGGCAAAATTTAGCAAATATTTGTTTTTATTCAGAAAAAACAACACCTTTGACCTTAGTGGTGAAGGGTATCGGCCTTGACCGACTATAGCACTTTCTTACTTGTTTTAAGAAAAATTTATGTAGGAGTACTGTGTATGTGACATTAATACAGTACAAACGGAATCCACAATGATACAACAGAGATATATTTTATATAAAGTAAAATTTTGACAGTTAACATTTACAAATCTCCTCCACAAGACAAATGCAATATCTGTTAAGTTATTTGAAGCAATTCTGAAAAATCATAAAGAAAGAACATCTTGAACAAGGTTCTCCAATAACGGAACATTCTTATATGATTGTGTGGTTGTGGTTTTATATGTGTCAGTGTTCGTAAGAATCTTAAGCAGCGATGCCGATAAACACTTAATAGCATTAGTTACACAGACTGAATAAATTTCTGTGCATTTTTTGTTGCTTCGAAAAAATTTGACCACCATCAATTTGCTTCGCTAAAAGCAACTGAGACTAACTAAAATATTATTGGTTCCCACCCTCATCAGAAGCCGAAGACTTTTTGTAATTTTCGTAAATATCACGATCAATAATGAAACTCGTGAAAATGAGTATTTAAGCGTTTAGTTGTTATTTGTATGTTAGCAAAGTCGGTTGTTGCCACTTTCTTTAAGAAAATACAAAAACAAAATATACAAGAAAAAAAAATCAAAATCTAATGTATAGCCACGATATTATTGAAATAAATATAACAGAATTAGGAATATTTTTCGAAACAGAAATAAATTTTTATATTAAACATTTTTACATTTTTAGATAAACAAATATTTTTAAGATACAAACATTTTTTATAAAAATATATATTTTTTTTAATTATTCGATAAATGTTATTTTTTTTTAGAAAATTTTTCGATAAAAATATTTCTCTGTGAAAATTTTCGATAAAAATATTTTTCTATCGAAAAATTTTTTAAAAGAAATTTTCTATGAAAATAAATTTAGAAAAAATGTAGATAAACAACTTTTCTTTAGAAAAAAATTTGTTAAAAAATTTTTGATAAGAAAATTTTCTATGAAAAAATTTTTGATAAAAAAATTTTCTATAGAAAAATTGTTGATGAAAAAATTTTCTATGAAAAAAATTTTGATAAGAAAATTTTCTATGAAAAAATTTTTGATAAAAAAATTTTATATAGAAAAATTTTTGACAAAGAAAAAATTCTATAGAAAAATTTTTGATAAAAAAAATTTTTATAAAATATAAAAAAAAAATTAAATATGGACATTATCTTGCTGTGAAACATAAATAAATTTACTTTTAAATTGTTCAAGTTTTGAGCCCATTAAAAAAAAAAAAAAACAAAACGTATTCCAATAGGGGCGTTCTATATCGATCGATACAAATGGTAGTTAGTAGTAGCAATGTCTGTGATATAAGGTGGGTAATAAAAACTTCCCATCCAAATAGTTTTCAACCGGTTTTGCAATATGTGGCCTAGAATTGTTATAATAGATGATATGGTCCCATATCTGGTGAAATATTCTGGTCGGTTTTCGTTAATTACTCCCTTTGAACAAAAGAATTGCACTTAGTGCAGGTTCCATGTGATCGGCTGACCAGATTTCGATAGTTCATAATACAAAATAATCTTTTGATCTTACCAAATACAAATTACGTTGCGTCCATTTATGTTATAATTGACACAAACTATATGGGAGAGTTATATGTTGTCCAAATTAAAACTGTAAACTTGTGCAATATATACCCGCTACATGAAAATAGGCACATTATACCTGAAAGCATCAATTACTGTTAAAAATTGAAATTATTATTGAAGTTATCAAAATTCTGATTAAATCTATCGCATAAGCCCTACATTGAAAATTCATAAATTTGCAAAAAGTCGCCATGTTGCAGTTTTAGGATGAATCAATACTTTTAGGGTGACTAAGTAGCTTTAGGATGACTTAGCAGTTTTTAGATGACTTAGTTTTAGTACTACTCGAGATTATAAGAATGACATAGCAGTTTTATAATGATTTAACAGTTTTATGATGACTCATCAGTTTTGGAATGAGTCAACAGTTTTAGTATGACTCAGTAGTATTTGGATGACTCAGTAGTTTTAAAATTCCAATTTTGAAATGACTCAGCAGTTTTTGAATAACTCAACAGTTTTAAGATGAGTCAACAGTTTCTGGATGAGTCACCAGTTTTGGGATAAGTCAACAGTTTTAGGATTACTCAACAGTTTTGGTATGACTCAGCACTATTTGGATGACTCAGTAGTTTTATAATGACAGTTTTAAGATGACTTGACAGTTTTTGAATAACTCAACAGTTTAGGGATGACACAACAGTTTTAGGATGAGTCAGCAGTTTTAGGATGACTCAACAGTTTTGGTATTACTCTATATTATTAGGATGACTCAGATCTTTTATTGTGACTCAACATTTTTAGGATAACTCATAAGTTTTATAATGAGTCTGTAGGATGACTAACCAGATTTAGAATAAGTTAACAGCTTTGGGATGACTCAGTAATTCAAGATGACTTTGTATTTTAAGACATCTTAGAAGTTTTGCAATAACTCTGCAGTTTTATTATGATTAGGCAGTTTAAGGATAACTCAGTAGCTTTATAAAGACTCATTCTTTTTTGGATGACTCAGAAGTTCAAAATTGTTTTCCCCGTTTTGACAATATTTGACCCCTTGAATCCGATTTTTGTATATTCTTTTATCCTTGATCAAATTCGAGCACAGTGTAATCAATAAATAAGTGTCTGTAACACGTCGAAGAACTTGGTAATATTTCAACATTAAAGTCACTTTACCTTTACTCACTTTTACCTTTAGGTCAAAATTACTTTTAGTTACTTTGCAATAGAGCAAAATTTGTAATAGAGAAATTTGTTGGTATTGATAGTGGTTTGTTATGCATGAGGTAAGTAAAGTTTCAAAACCTATTTTCAAAATTTAGTGGTTAAAATTTAGTTTAAATCGGTTTAATTTTGTTATTAAGCAGATTTGTGTCTAAGATAGAAGCAGGTTAATAGGTAAATAAGTAGTTTTATTTATGTGCTCTTTACTATAATCTGCAACATGTTCTAAATATAAGTACACTCAAAAAATTATTTTAGTAACTGTTTAATTTGGTTATATTGAAAGTTGTGTGCATATTAAAAAATTGAGTTGTGTGAAAAGCAATTCCGTTTTTTTTTTCAACAGAAGATTTAATGTTATTCCCGAGCTAATATAATATAGTTTTTTTAAGTGTATATATTTCATCTTATTAGTTTCTGTCATAATTATTAATAATATCTCTTAACTACTTAAACTTTTCCTATTAATTTCCAATAAGAAAATATGAAAACCATATCAAATCACTTTTCATAATAATTATTATTGGACTTTTTCTTTTCTGTTCAAATTTGACAAACGATTCTTTAATGTTTAATCTTTCAAAAACATGTTACCGCATTCGTTCCATATAAAAGAAACTTGATAACCATAGAAAAAGCTATCAAAACGAAAACTGCTATTTATGGAATTTATCATACTTTTGTATACGTCAATCAATTGTATTTTTTTTTTTGCTTAGCAGATGTCTATTTAAGACTATTGTTCATCCGAAGTGGTGAAATTATGATGATAAAGTATAGAATAGAAAAATATGGAAAATAAATTGTTCAAAAATAATGATGTAAATTGAAAGCTGAAATCAATTTTTGATTTTTTTTCTTGATAATAAATTTACACAAATTTGCTTAACTAATTGAATGAAAGCTAATCAATAAAGTTTTACCTTTTTATTAACCAATTACATTTTTAATAATTTTCACTCTGCTCTGCTTTATTGTTTACCTTGATTTTTACTTTTAAATAAATATTTATTAGAAATTACAGACTTACTGTTTTGCCCTGCAAATCATTGACGCGACAGTGCAGATAGACATTTGCTCCCAGTTGTGTGCTTACATTTACGGTTGTAAATGGATCGGCAAAGAATGGAAATGGTTCGTGTGTTGTTGTTTCCGTTATTTCCAGCTCCTCATCTTCGGGTGTGTCTGTGAACGGCGATGAGAATTCTTGCCAAAAGTTTTTCGGAAACGTATCGAAGGGATCACCAGCCCGGGGACGTTTCACTAGAAGAAAAGATTTAAATTAATTCTAAATTAAAATATTATGAATATGAATTAGCAAAAATATCAAATTTAATTTTCTAATAAAATGAGTTTTAGGCATTATTTATGCTTGTGTGTTTGTTTAAATTATTAAGAGACTCACACAATTTTGTTAATTACTTAAATATACAAAAAAGAAAATTTTAATTCACACTGTCACACACAATCAAAAACAATTTGTGGGTGTCCCCAGAGATTAAACGTATACATCCTAATATTTAGTCAAGTCCGACCATGTAATACCCTTCACCACTGAGGGCTTTTCTTTTTCTTGCATATCTGATAAATTTTATTATCATACAAACGTTTTCTTAAAACTTTTATATTTAAGCTTTTTATGAAAGTTTGGGTCAAATGTGAACCGATTGACTCGAAATTGGCTTATGCAAAAATTATGAGTCCAACAAATAAATATAAAACAAGTAAGAAAGTGCTATAGTCGGTCAAGCCCGACCATACTATACCCTTCACCACTAAGATCAAAGGTGTTATTTTTTCTGTATAAAGAAAAATATTTGCAAAATTTTGCCATCATACAAACATTTTCTAAAAATTTATATGTTTAAGCTGTTTCCGTTATTTGGACTTGTATAAGAGCTAGGATCAAATGTGGACCGATTACCTCGAAATTGGCAAATTGATTATAGTCGTTACAAAAATTATGTATGCAAAAAATAAACTCAAAATTTTCATTATCTTTAGATTTACGAGCGTTTTAGTGATTTTTTGTCTTATTTAGTGCATTTTTAAAGAAGAGTTTGTATGGGAGCTATGGTCAAATGTGGACCGATTTCAACGAAGTTTGGTTCAGTGATTTTGGTTTACATAAGAAGTATTTGCTTTAAATATCATAAAAAAGTATAGATATTTGTGGCCAATATATCAATTCCGGGAAGTGGGACCTATGGGAGGTACCATAAATAATGGCCCGATTTTGACCAACTTCAATAGTCATGGTCCCATTATCAAAAAAATGATCTGTGCTAAATGTGATTAAATTATCTTTAAAATTGCGACCTGTAGTTTGATTACAAGGTTTACATGGGGGTCCAGCCAGCCAGACGGACGGACGGACATCGCTAAATCGACTCAGAAAGTGATTCTAAAAGTATTGGTATACTAAAAGGTGGGCCTAAGACAAATATTTCTATGCGTTACATACATCAGCGCAAACTTATAATACCCCTTCCACCTATGGTGGTAAAGTATATAATTATCATTATCTTCAGATTTACAAGCATTTTAGTGACGTTTGACAGAAGAGTTTGTATTAGTGAGACGGTCATATATGGACCGACTTCAACAAAACTTGGTACAGTGATTTCTGTTTACATAAGCAGTATGTAATTTTATGAAATAATAATGAAACTTGAGACCGATTTGAGACCGAAATCTCAATTCCGGAAAACCAGACTGATCTCCCGACTCGAAGTAATCCATATCCCACAACTAACAAGGCTTCATCAATAGTATTGAAAACTTTAAGCTTGGAAATATTTTTAGATCTCCAGAACTTATTGAGATTTTGAAAAGCTTGCTATGCTCTGTATTTATAACCTGTTTTGAATACCTTATTTGCTGCCGTCGCCTTTAAAAATTATATCTATAAGTAAAAGCATGTTTTAATGTCATAAAAGAATTGTTCAGCAACACATCGACCAGTTTCGATGTGTTTTTGGGATTCTTTGACTAACTTATTATCCCTTCTTCGTTTGTCTTCCCTTGTACTACGTTTGGCTGCTCAAAGTAGACATACATATGTTTCCAGTTTGATATGTTCATGACTGATATTGTTAGTTTTTTGCGTCAATTCGTCATAAAATCGTCTTTTTCAGCGTCTTGCAAGTCCTCTGTTTTAAGAAGAAATAAAACACCTATTGATTCAGTTTGGTCCAGTACTCTTCTAGCAAAAAATAATGTTAATTCATAGTAAGTATTTAATTTTTAAAGGGTTTTTCAATAAGAGCGCAAAAAAGTCTTTTTAAATATAACAAAAACGGTTTTGGATTATTTATTCTTGTAAAAGCACATGGCCAGAAAAAGATGCTAAATCCAATTTTTGACGGTTTTCAAGCCTAAATTGGCTGATACTGCTGCAATTTGACGTTCGATTGATATTGATATTCGTACGAAGTTCATCAATCATCGCTGGCTTGTTGGAATAGACCATAAACTTGACGTAGCTCCAGAGGAAATTGTCATGTCGCACAACCGAGGCGGCCAATCGACTGGACCTTTTCGTAAGATAACACGTTTTCCAAACATGTTATCTCAATTTATTTTCAATAAATTGATTGTAACAAATGATGTGTGACTTGTGGCGCCGTCCTGTTAAAATCACATATCCTCCAAGTCCATATCATCCAATTGGGGTCAAAACTATTCGGTTATCAATTCCCGTTCAAAGTAAGGTGTCTTGATTATCACGGAAGAAGCACAGCCCAATGACACCGCCGGGCCATAAACCGTAATTTTTTGGGGATGCAGTGATGACTCATGGAGTACGTGTGGATTGCTGCCTGACTACTAAATACCGATAAATTTAACAGTCCATGTATGGCCAAATTTCCTAAGCATCCTTTATATCATTTGTTAAATTAGAAAAGCCCTTCTGTCAGGGCAGTCATTGACAGAGGCAATTCTGATGGGAGCTATCTCCCTAGACTAGACGTAGTTTCTATGAATGAGGTTCCATTTAGGTCCATTTTCAAAGTTTACAAAGTTTACAGTTTGTCTTAACAATAGGAGATTCAACAGCTTGTTCAAATCAGCAATTTTAACTAGTTGTTCAAGACTAGAAAGAAGAAAAGTTTCTAAGCCTCAAGACCTCTTAGAGAAATCACTGCAGTCCTAACGTGGAACTTTTGAGAAGCTCAATTACTATCACCATCAAAGCCCGATGAAGCCTTATTTGTTTCTTTCATAACGGTTCACTATCTGATTGTAAGTTGTCCGCGTCTGCTGGAGATTGCAACGAATGACTTTAGCAGAAGCTGTGATGTCAAGGATGAGGTAAAGTCTGTAAAACATCTCCTTTGCGCTAACCCTTTCCTGTTGTACAAATGAGATAAATCTAAGGTCTAATATTTGTGCGATGCAATGCTAAGAGCTTTTTACGAGCTTTTTAATCAAAACTGGGACAGTCGGTAGTATTCCTATTGCCAGCTTCATAGTCTAGTGAATCAAATTACCAAAACGATACGCTAATTGTACTAAGTCTCTCATATTTTAGCTTCTTATTTAATCTCAAGTCTTATACTTATACTAAGCTTTGGTCTTGTACTAAGACTTAACGCGTCGGGTCAGTTTTGGCAAAGACTCTATAATATATAGATAATACACTCCATACATTTTTTTCAACCAAAATTAAAATTAAAGTAAATAAAGAACAATAAACAATACAAAAACGCAGAAATAAATATACATTTTATGAGCACGTGTGTGTGCCTTAGCTTTCGCTCATTGGATAATCGTCTCCATTAGCTGTTTCTGAATTAGATTACAACTAGGTACTTTTTTTATGGAACTTTTCAGAACTACCATACGGAAAATCAATAGATGGAACTGCAACATCTTTATTTATATAGAAATATTTTTTGCCAAAAATTTGCCTATAGAATTTTTTTTATTAAAATTTTTTTTGTAGAAAATTTTTATACAAAAAATTTTTCCATGGGCAATTTTTTTTTATGAAAAGGTTTTACATAGAAAATTGTTTTATTAAAAAATTTTCTAAAGAAAATTTTTTATCAAAAATTTTTTAATAGAAAATTTTTTTAGAAATAATATTAATTTTTAGTTGAACCAAGAATTTAAGTTAAGAGGTTGTGGGTTCGAATGCGGGCTCAGGTTCATACTGATAATATAGTATTCCTAAAAATTATTAATCTAATTTAAAAATCATAAAAATTATTAAAAATAAAAATTTATGATATGAACCTGAGCCCGGATTCGAACCTACAACCTCTTAACGAACATTTTTTTTATCAAAAATTTTTCAATAGAAAATTTTTTATTAAAAATTTTTCAATAGAAAAATTTTTTATCAAAAATTTTTTAATTAAAAATTTTTCAACAGAAAATTTTTTAATTAAAAATTTTTCAACAGAAAAGTTTTTAATCAAAAATTTTTCAATAGAAAATTTTTTTATCAAAAATTATTATATTTGTGTATTTTGTTCTTGCATTTTCTCTAGCAAAGCGGCACCAACCGACTCTGCTAACATCAAAATTCCAACTGAATGCTTTTAATACTCATTTTCACGAGTTTCATTAGTGATCATGATATTTACAAAAATTACAAAAAGTCATCAGCTTATCAGTATTAGTATTTCTATTAGTATGTGTATAAATAATGGTTATAATATTGGTATCAGTATTAGTAGTAGTTTTAATATTAGCATTAAATATAAGAATCAGTTTTGATATCACAGGATTTGTTAGTATCAGTATAAGTATTGGTTTATGTTGTTGTTGAAACTGCGATACTATGTTAATATCGCAGAAGTGGCAGTCCTTGGTCGGAATCTTATGATTTCCGAGTCGTTCCAGTACGAAGAATTGACTGCCGTGGGAATGATAAGTATTGGTATTAGCATTTGTATTGGTACCGGTGTTAAACTAGTATTAGTATCAGTATTAAATTTGCATAAGTATAGGGATTCGTTTATATATAAGTATACAAGTAGTAGTATTGGTGTGAGTTTTATTATTAGAACTAGTATTAGTTTTATTATTAGAACTAGTATTAGTGTTAGAAATAGAATGGTACTAGTATTACCATTAATGTAAATATCAGTACCAGTTTTAGTTTCAGTATAATATTAGAAGTAATAATTATATTAGTATCCGTTTTAGTTCTAATATCAGTATTATTTTTAATACAATTAATCAGTATTAGTATTTATATCAGTATTTTTATAACTAGTAGTAATAGTATCAGTATTAGCTACTTTACTATTACTATTTCTTTTTAATAAAATTTAACTCAATCATTTTAGTATAGTATACTCACAGGGTGCTGAACAGGATACAAAATGTTGTATTGCTGAGTAAACAATGGCAAATATCCAAATTGTTTTTGATTCCATATCTACAAAAAAAGATAAAATAACAAATCTATTAAATTTATTGTTTAAATAATTTCATCATAAATACATTAATGCTCATAATTTAGTTAAAGTAATTGAATTAATTGAAATGCACATAATAATAATTTAATGAATGACAAAATATTTGCTTCAATGAAAATGCATTCTGACATACATTAATTGAAAGAAATTCCCAAATCTATGAATATCTAAACGAGGTGGCTCCGAAAAGTACTAGAGATGACTTTTCAAAATATATAAAAACTACAATTTCTTAAGCCAAAAACCATGCGCTTAATTAAATGTCATTATTTGAAAGTTTTAGTTCTTAAAAAAACATACACATACAATATTTTCTTCCTTAACTTTGTGCTATTATGTATATAAGTATTTTCTTTGAAAAACTTAAGTTCAAACTAACGACTGACTCATTTGCTTCTATTCCTTATTGTACATATAATAAATATTTTAATTTTTGTTCAAAAGTTCAGCAAAACTTAGCAATAATACTGCTTGCTACCAAATTAACTGTCACTGACTGTTGAAAAGCTTCTTTGATTTTAAGTTAGCAATATATCAAAAAAAGTAGGTTTTTAAATTTCAAGATAATCACATGAATTTATATACATTTTTTCAGACACATATTCAGCTATCCTTCGTGCTTCATAAAATGGCCCAAGCTATTTTGGTTCCTGAAATACACGGTGTTTTCTATAATTTTGGCTTTTAAACTAGAAGCAAATTTGGCGCTGTAACTTTCTTAATAGGTCATAAATTAAACTTTTTCAAATTTGTATAGTTAGATAAGTGTAAAAGATTTCATCACCATAAAAAAAACATCAGTACACTTAGAGAAAAGATATGTATAAAAGATAATGCAGGAGTGAAAAAAGTATAAAATTTGCATTTAAAATGGCACAAAAGCGGACAAAGATTTTGAGACCAAATTTTACATACAGATAGCTATTATCAATATCTAAAAATTTGATATGGCGCTTCCCGATTAAATGTTTGGTTCTTCGATAAATTGAGAAAAACTATCAAAAAAAATGAAAAAAGGGTAAAAATTCTGCATTTTTAATATTTGTCTTCCTATAACTCATTAACTAAGAAACGCATCGAGAAGCGCCATATCAAAATTTTAGATAAACATGTTCTTAATATGTGTGCAAATTTTTCGAGAAAAATATTTAGCCATTTTTGTGCCATTTAAAAAACAAGCAAGCCTATTTGTGTCATTTTTCACTTGTTCACCTTCGAAAGACACATTGATGTATAATAACAATGTGGTACTTAAAGGTATATTGCTCAAATTCACGAACAAATATCCTGCGGTCTACAGTGAAGCAAAAATAATATGCGATTAAATCGCGACCATTGATTTTCTTCTACATCTCAAAGTGTTTATACAGCCTACATTGAACCTCTTAAATTCGTAAAATGTAACAAGACAACAGTGGCTTCTGATCATTTTGTGTTCTAGGAATCTAAAAATTAAATATTTAGTAATATGGAAACTTGCCACCAAAAAAAAGTCCGACGAAAAAAATGTTTTCAATACCTCATCGATTTACAGCGATTATATTTTTTAAAAGTAGAGATGGAAAATGAAATGGACTTAAAAAACAAATTAACATATTGAGAAACTAACCAATTTCGCGAAATCTGCGAAATCTGGCTAACAAGATTTTTGCATATGGATGCTGAAGTTAAAGAAAAGTTAAAAACTTTCACTTTTATATGGAATTTAAGCCATACCCTTTCTCATTACAAAAACATTATTTTTACTTCTAATGTTGTAAACAGTGACTAAATTTTACACAAAATTTTAAAACAATCGTTCAAAAAAGTATCAGAATTGGAATACTGTTAACTACTTTTGTCCCTAGAATTCTTATTTTTTGTCTGAATTTCATCGCAGATATCTCTTTTGAAAGTTTTTGAAAGCATCTATTTTTGTGTTTTTAAAAATGCTACAAAAGATTGCCGCAAGGTGGCGGTATTGACATGTTTCTTACAAATGTATCAAATACATATTATTTGGATCTTTTTCGATGTTGGTACATTCAGAAAAAAGTTAGACCAAATACTCCTGAACAAAGTCGCGGAACATTGTCAAACCAAATTTGTATCTTTTAATTATTAAAAATGCGATTTTCATATGTAACCTAAAAATAGCGCCATCTTTTAGCAGAATTTAGAAACAAAAAAGTTGTAAGACAAACATTATTTTTATAATCCCAGAGATTCATTTTCTACAATAAAAAAGTTCTTTTTCGCAAAAAGCCGTTTTTGATATATTGCTATTTTAAGTTTTAAAATTTTACATTTTATTTCCTTTCATAGTCTTAAAGTTGCTTTCCCTCTGACATATAAAAAAATACTTTTTTTACCACAAAATTTTTCTTCTTGAAAATTTATTTGGTGATTATCAAAAATGTTTAGAAAATTTATTTGAATTTAAAAGAACCATGATAAAAACCACTTTTGACTTTTTAATGGGAAATTTGTCTTTAAGCATTAACTTAGAAAAATAAGTTACATTTTCAAGTTAAATTTAAAGTAAGTTTGTGATGTAAAAGTTAAATAAAATTTATTTTAAAAGTTTTGATAGATTTTATAATAAAATTTTTTTATATAAAATTTAGCATGAAAAGATCTTCAATTGAACAGATTTTTTTAAAATTAATTTTATGAAAGATATTTGTATATTACATTTTTTTTAAATAAAGGGCTTTCATATAAAGCTTTAAAAAAAAACAATATTTTACTCTTTTTTTATATAATCGAAAATACATTCAAGTAGAAATTTTTTGATAAACATTTTTATAGAAAATTTTTTTAGAAAACTTTTTGATATACAAATTTTTTTAGGAAAAAAAATTTTGATATAAAATTTTTTATGAAAAATTTTTTGATATAAATTTTTCAATGAAAACTTTTTTATAGAACATTTTTTGATATAAAATTTTTATAGAAAATTTTTTGATATAAAATTGTTTATAATAAATTTTTTGATATTAAATCTTTTATAGTAAATTTTTTGATATAAAATTTTTTATAGAAAATTTTTTGACATAAAATTTTTAAAGACAACTTTTGATATAGAATTTTTTATAGAAATTTCTTTGATAGAAAATTGTTTACAGTAAATTTTTTGCTATAAAATTTTTTATAGAAAATTTGTTGATATAAAATTATTTATAGAAAATTTTTTTTAATTTAAAAAAAAATTAATTTTATTTTTTTTTTTAAATATCTTTGATATAAATTTTTTTAAAAAAATTTTTTTTTATTAAAAAATTTTTTGAAGAAAATTTGTTTGTATAAAATCTTTTATAGAACATTTTTTGATATAAAACTTTTTATAGAAAATTCTTGTATTTTCATAGACAATTTTTGATAGAAATTTCTTTATTAGAAAATTTTTTAATGGGAAAGTTTTTGATATAAAGTTTTTTATAGAAAATTTTTTTATATAAAGTTGTTTATGAAAAATTTTTTGATATATAATTTTTAATGGAAAATTTTTTATACAAAATTTTTTGATAGAAAATTTTTTATAGTAAATTTTTTGATATACAATTTTTTATAGAAAATTTTTTGATAGAAAATTTGATGATATAAATATGTTTATAGAAAATTTTTTGATAAAAAAATTTTTAAAGGAAATTTTTTGGTATAAAATTGTTAAAGTAAATTTGTTGGTATAAAATTTTAAAGAAAATTTTTTGGTATAACATTTTTTATAGAAAATGTTTTGATATAAAATATTTTATAGAAAACTCTTTTGATATACATTTTTTTTAGAAAATTTCTTGAAAATAAATTTTGTTGTTCTTTGTAGAAATTTTTTGATAAAAATTTTATAGAAAATTTTTTGATGAAAATTTTTTTTAGAAATTTTTTTGATATAAATATTTTATAAAGAAAGTTTTTTGATATAAAATTTTTACAAAACAATTTTTTGATATAAAATTTTTTCTGAAAAATTTTTTGATATCAAATTTTTAATGGAATATTTTTTATAGAAAATTTTTTGATAAAAATTTTTTTGGTAGAAAACTTTTTGATATAAAATTTTTTATTGATAAAATATTTTTATAGAAATAAAATTTTTTATAAAAAAATTTTTGACATAAAATTTTTATAGACAACTTTTGATATCAAATTTTTAATAGAAATTTCTTTGATAAAAAATTTTTCAATAAAAAATTTTTTGATATAATTTTTCAATAAAAAATTTTTTGATATAAAATTTTTTATAGAAATTTTTTTTTATAAAATTTTTTGTAGAAATTTTTTTTTTAAAGTTTCTTTGAAAGTTTCTTTTTAGAAAATT